>CAMRHE010000171.1:1420000-1985000 GCA_947044405.1 Leptodactylus fallax
GCATGTTTAACCACAGCACAGGGACGATATTTTATCCACTTTTAGGCTAAGGCCCCACATAGCGAGGCGCAGCCAAAAAACACTGTGGAAAAGCATCACGTTTTTTCCCCACAGTTTTTCACAGAAAGTCCACAGAGTTTCTCTCTATTATACCTATACGGAAAACGTCAGCATTTCTGTAGGTTTAATTGACATTCTGCGATTTACAAAAAATGCTATGGTTTTTTGATATCTCAGCATCTCCATTGCAGATTTTTTTCTGCAACGTGTGGATGGGATTATCCAGAATCCCATCCACTTTGCAGGTACCGTAAAAACACTGAATATTTGCAATGTGGGTTATGTGGATTTTTCACAGTGAAATTTCACAGCGTTTCAGTGCTGTGTGGAAGTACTCGATAGGGCTTCCTGGATTTTAATATTTATGATCTATCCTAAGGGCTTAATCACACATTATTATTTTGGTCTGTGTACACAATGGAAAGCACATAGATTCGCAGTAGCGCATGCCGCAATTCTCATAACTTTTCACAGCATGTACTATATTTCTATTTTTCTCCATAACACGAAGGACAATTGTCTATAACAGCCTCCAAGTCTACTTCACCAACAGACGGACAATTTTTATTTACACTATAGCCGTTGCATTTTTGTAAATTGCAGCATGTCAATTATACCTACAGAAACGCTGGTATTTTCCGCATCGGTATAACTGAAGCAGAAAGTCCGCAGAGGGAACCTCTGTGGACTTTCTGTAAAAAGTGTTGCAGGAAAACTACAATGCGTTTGCGCTGAGGTTTTTCCCGCAACACTTTTTGGCTGCGGCTCGCTACATAGGACCTTGGCCTAAGGCCTCCTTTTTTTGTTGCAGATTTTGCTGCAGTTTTTTTGAGCCAAAGCCAAGAATGGCTTCAACAGGAATGGGAACTATATAGGAAGATCTTATACTTCTACCTTCTGCTCAACCCGCTGCTTGCTTTGGCTCTAAAAACTGCAGCAAAATCTGCAACAAAAAAAAAATAAAAAAAAAGTCTTAGATCAACCCGCTGCTTTCTTTGGCTCTAAACACCGCAGCAAAATCTGCAACAAAAAAAAATAAATAAAAAAAAGTCTTAGCCTTAGATCCCACGTTGTATAATTGCAACATTTTTTGTTGCAGATTTTGCTGCGGGTTTTTGACCCAAAGTCAGAAGTGGATTTTACATAAGGGAAATGTCTAAGAGCTTCCTTTATATTTCCCATTCCTTTTCAAGCCACTCCTGACTTTGGATCAAAAAACCACAAGCAAAATCAGCAACAAAAAATGCTGCGTTTCTACAATGTGGAGTCTTAGCCTTAAGGAACGTTAGGTGCACTGCTTACTGTATCTCAAGGGAATACACAGAAGCATTGCTAAGCACCATTAGCAAATAGAGATAAAATACGGCTACTGTAAAGAGGCCTTTATATATGAGGCTGGCACCGCTTCCCACTGGCGAGGATGGTACAGAACTGAAGCTATACAGTCTAAGCCGGCCGAGCAGTATGAACATAATACACAGATTGTTCCACCTCTGCAGGCAAAACTGTGATTGTTCTGCAGAAAGTTCCTACATCTCATCCTTCCAGCAGTCACCAGGCTATGCCTCTTATTCTGCATGTCATATTCAATACATAAATAACAGATGTATTCAGTGTGATCATAGTGTGAGGCCAGATCCTCAAAAATTATTCACTCTATGTGAAAACAGCTAAAAAAAAAGAACCAAAAAATTAGCAAGATTACATCCCTAGAAATCCCTTGTCAAGTCACACCCATGTGTAACCATCTCACAGAACAGGTCCACCTTACCGGTGAGAGGCAAATATTAGTCATTCTCCATTCATACTACAAAATATCAGCTCATAGCAAGAAAAATGAAATATTCAGAAAGGAGAATTAAAAGGAGCTATCAAAGATAGCAAAAAGGGGACAAAGCGACATGCCCCACCAACCTCTTCCAATACCCAATTGAAAGAGGTCGCTGGGGCATTTGACAGGTAAGTATTTCTTTGCCACAGAATAATAAGTTATATCCCATCTAAGCATCTGGCTGCTGGTGGTCCTACCTTTGGGACCCCGACTGATCAAGAGAGTGGACATTCTGTGTCCCTCATCTAACTGGAGCAATATCTGCACATATGCGCTGCCGTGGGTTAATGGGCAGGCTCATCTGTTGTCCATATGCTGAAATAGGGCATATAGACAGGAGTTGTCCTTGGTTGACCCAGAATCACAATTTATCAATTATCTACCTATACTTGGCTCTCAGGGGATTGGCAAAAATAGCCAAGTACAGGTAGATAATTGATAAATTGTGATTCTGGGTCAACCAAGGACAACTCCTGTCTATATGCCCTATTTCGGCATATGGACAACAAAGAGGAGGACACACCATTAACCCTCCCCATGGACCCATTCCACACTTCAGCTGACTGTTGAAGGGGCTTCTTAAGAATAGGGGCTTCCCATACATGATCTGGCCTGGTAGCATGCAGTGTAGGCCAGTTGCTGAGTCTTACCCAATTGGGGTCTATTACTCTGTGTCATTCCAATGATTATCCTGCTCCTTGCCATCAGAACTGAACCCCTAACTGAAGTCAATGGTGGACGGATGGAAGTTGAATGTCATCAGAACGCTTTCTGCTATGAAATTGGTCCCCTCTGGGCGTGCACACTCAGCCATGTGCATGTAGCCTAAGGCAACCTCTAGTTAAAACAAGGTACAGCAGCTCCGCTGCAGAGTGCTTCTATGGCAGTAGGAAGTCAAGAATGGTTGGTAACATCCAAAGATGTGAATGCAGAAAGACGCACACGTGCTCAGCCACCACTCCAATGAGGACCCTTGTTCTCCACTAAGGGTTCCCAAGATGGGAAGTGAATCTATCAGAAATTTATGGTAAATCCTACGGTTATGCCATAAATGTCCAAGGTGGGAAAACCACCCCCTTAAGGCTGAAGTCACACACTGTGGAAAAGTTGCATTTTTTTTTGTTGTTGCAGATTTTGCTGCATGATGTTAAGCCAAAGCCAGGAGTGGGTTTAGCAGAAGGGTGAAGTATAAGCGCTCCATTTATATTTCCCATATGAAGCCACTATTGGCTTTAGTTAAAAAAAGAAAAAAATGCAACAAAAGCTGCAACAAATAACGCGGCTTGTCCACAACATGTGGTCTTAGGCTAAGGCTCCACGTTGAAGAAGCGCAGCTTTTTTTTGTTGCAGATTTTGCTGCGTTTTTTTTTTTTTAGCCAAAGCCACTAGCGGCTTCATAAGGAATGGGAAATGTAAAGTACTTCTCCCTTCTGCTCAATCCACTCCTACCTTTGACCAAAAAAAAAAAAAAAATGCAGAAAAAAAAGCTGCTTTTCTGCAGTCTAATGCAGCCGGCATGTGCACGCTTAGGATCTACTCACAGAATCACAATGTCATTTAGTGCAGACCATGCGGTATAGCTTTACTTCTGTACATGTCAAGGCTAGCGGGTCCAGAAGGTGGTCTCCAGCATCTCCTGGGTAGAATTCATAGATAATACGGCACATTACGTAATAAATCACAGAACGGTCTTCTCAGCACCGCCATATCCATCACATGTGGTAACACGAACGCTCTGACAGGTCGGATGTGATATGGTCTGTCCTTTTACACTACATGCCAATGCAATGCCCCCAAGTACCCCGGATGTGTGGCTCTGATCCCTACCATTCACAGACATGTGTACACATGCTCCATCTATGCACCTGCAGTGAACGCTCTGTAACCAGTATACAGCACCTCCTGTACACCCGAGAGTCGCAACGCCGGACTGTACTATCGTCTAATACAGGGGGTCAGCGACAGTCCTCACCCTGACTGTGATATAACAACTCAGCATGTTGGGAGTTGTAGTTTCCTAACAGCGAGAGTGATGATGGTTGATACCTGCCCAGCATAGGTGTAAAGTTTCTGATGACTAGTAATCCACCAGTGGCACAAGCACCCACAGGTGTGCAGGCAGCCATCCTACAGGTTGTCAGTGCCCACAGGATGCCAAGCACATAGCCTGGAGCCATGCATGCCGCTACCTGGCGCCCACAGACATCCCACTGCTTCCCTGTCACATCCACACACCGCCCCCTCCCGCACACACCTGCCCTGTCCAACACACCTACCGCTTCTTAGGGATGGAAGGAGCAGCCGGGGCCTTGCACTCGTTCGCAGTAGGGGCTGCGGCGGACTCGGCCTGTAAGTGTCCGGAGATGACTCTCAGCCTGCGCTGTGAACAAGCAGACACCGGGGATCCCTGGGCGGCCGCCATGCTTCCGTGTTGTAAGGCGGAGGGGGGCCTAGGGGAGAGGTCACAGCGTGGGCACTCTGTGGCTTCCCATCATGCTGCGCGAAGGCCGTTACTAGGCAACTACAGAACGCCGCTCTCTCCTGCTCTCACTGGTCCTCGCTTCCTAGTTCACCTGCTATGGAAAGAGAGCGGGGCGAGGTATCACGTGACCTCTACTAGGCGGCCGTCAGCTTGTTTTGACATTTGGTGGTTACAGGCGAGGTCAGGCTGGGTGTGGGCCGGGCAGCGGCGAGTAACGGCGGGAAACGTGCTAGGCGGGACATAGCCTGTCAGAAAGTCACCACGTTCTAGAATATCTATTGTATGGCCGGCGGTGTAGGGCAGAGGCGGGGGGAGTCAGTAGGGCCTCATAGAAAAACCTGTAATGGGGGCTACACGTAAGCACAGAACAGAGAAGGCGCAAAGATAATGTACACAGTGATGTCACAGTACAGGGATAATATACACTGGGATGTCACAGTACAGAGATAATACAGTGATGTCACAGTACAGGGATAATATACACAGTGATGTCACAGTACAGGGATAATATACACAGTGATGTCACAGTACAGGGATAATATACACAGTGATGTCACACTACAGGGATAATATACACTGGGATGTCACACTACAGGTGATGTCGCAGTACAAAGCAAATAAACAGTGATGTCACATTACAGGGATAATAGTGATATCACAGTAGAAAGATGATAAACACAATTATGTCATGCTACATGAATAGTAAACTGATGTCAAGGTATAAACGGAGAGAAACAGCAATGTCATGCTACAGGGATAATGAACATAGTGATGTCACAGTACTGGGATAATACACAGTGATGTCACAGTGCATGGATAATACACAGTGATGTCACAGTACAGGGATAATGCATACAGTGATGTCACAGTACTGGGATAATACACAGTGATGTCACAGTGCAGGGATAATACACAGTGATGTCACAGTGCAGGGATAATACACAGTGATGTCACAGTACAGGGATAATGCATACAGTGATGTCACAGTACTGGGATAATACACAGTGATGTCACAGTGCAGGGATAATACACAGTGATGTCACAGTACAGGGATAATGCATACAGTGATGTCACAGTGCAGGGATAATACAGTGATGTCACAGTGCAGGGATAATACACACAGTGATGTAACAGTATAGGGATAATGTACACAGTGATGTCACAGTATAGGGATAATGTACACAGTGATGTCACAGTACAGGGATAATGCATACAGTGATGTCACAGTACTGGGATAATACACAGTGATGTCACAGTGCAGGGATAATACACAGTGATGTCACAGTGCAGGGATAATACACACAGTGATGTCACAGTACAGAGATAATGGACTCAGTGATGTTGCACTTCAGAGTTAATGAGCATGGTGATGTCACAGTTAAAGGAAAATAAACAGTCATGTAATACAGTGTAGTCTATGTAGGCTGTACATAGGTTACAAGCCCCATTCCCCTCCTTGCGGTACCTATAAATTCTAACAAAACTCACAGCATTTTTAGCTTTCAGACCGTGCTATGTCATTTACTGCACAGGCGCTGCAAGATGCCATTGCAGATGGTGCCTGTGACAATTCTGTAAATGTATTACAGCTATCCACAAGACCCAGCACCTATACTGTGAATGTACAGCTTATGGTGACAAGGGGTTAAATAAGTTGTTTCCTTTGACATCCAATTGTACATGACAATGTGAAACATTTGTAATGCGCCTTTCTCACAGGAACTCAAAGCACAGGGAGCGTCGTGGAGTAGGGGAGATAGTGGCTGTCGTACAGGCGCTCTTCCCCAACACCTACAAGGGTCAGTTGTTTTACAGGGAGCCAATTTACCTATCAGTATATTTTTGGCATGTGGGAGGAAACCCATTCAAACACGGGGAAAAAAATACAAACTCCTTGCAGATGTTGCTCTTGGTGAATTTGAACACAGGACCCCAACTCTGCAAGGCAATAGTGCTGACCGCAACCATTATACTCATACAGAGTCTTTTTCACAAGAACTTTGGAATCTTTTCTGTACCAAAATACTCTCAGAAAATTCGAGCCCCTTTGACTTTAAGTGCAAACTGTGCTGTCTGTTCAACAGGCAAGGTGTGTCAATGACCGGTGCTGGTTTCACTTAGATTTTGTGTCGCGGCTTCAATAGTATGTTCATGCAGAGTTTTTTTTCAAAAACCATATTAAAAAAATTTGCAACCATTACAAAAACCTTGTGTAAAACTCAAGTTTTTTTTGGAGGAGTTTTCAAAGTGGATCTTCCCAAGTTCACAAAACTGTATGTAAACGTACCCATAGGGCATGTGCATGAGAGGGATCAGCGTTCTCTGCTCGAAACACCACCTGTTAGCCAAAGCAGGGAGTACAGTCATGGCCAAAAGTTTTGAGAATGACACAAATATTATATTTTCACATGATCTGCTGCCCTCTGGTTTTTATGTGTGTTTGTCAGATGTTTTTATCACATACAGAAATATAATTGCATTCATATTATGAGTAACAGAAGCTTATATTGACAGTTAACATGAGTTAATGCAGCAAGTCAATATTTGCAGTGTTGACCCTTCTTCTTCAGGACCTCTGCAATTCTCCCTGGCATGCTCTCAATCAACTTCTGGACCAAATCCTGACTGATAGCAGTCCATTCTTGCAGAATCAATGCTTTAATTTTGTCTGAATTTGTTGGTTTTTGTTTGTCCACCCGTCTCTTTATGATTGACCACAAGTTCTCAATGGGATTAAGATCTGGGGAGTTTCCAGGCCATGGACCCAAAATCTCTATGTTTTGTTCCCTGAGCCATTTAGTTATCACCTTTGCTTTATGGCAAGGTGCTCCATCATGCTGGAAAAGGCATTGTTGAGCGCCAAACTGCTCTTGGACGGTTGGGAGAAGTTGCTCTTGGAGGACATTCTGGTACCATTCTTTATTCATGGCTGTGTTTTTAGGCAAGACTGTGAGAGAGCCGATTCCTTTGGCTGAGAAGCAACCCCACACATGAATGGTTTCAGGATGCTTTACAGTTGGCATGAGACAAGACTGGTGGTAGCGCTCACCTCTTCTTCTCCGAATAAGCTGTTTTCCAGATGTTCCAAACAATCGAAAAGGGGATTCATCAGAGAAAATGACTTTACCCCAGTCCTCAGCAGTCCACTCCCTGTACCTTTTGCAGAATATCAGTCTGTCCCTGATGTTTTTTCTGGAGAGAAGTGGCTTCTTTGCTGCCCTCCTTGAGACCAGGCCTTGCTCCAAGAGTCTCCGCCTCACAGTGCGTGCAGATGCACTCACACCTGCCTGCTGCCATTCCTCAGCAAGCTCTGCACTGCTGGTAGCCCGATCCCGCAGCTGAAACACTTTGAAGAGACGGTCCTGCCGCTTGCTGGTCTTTCTTGGGCGCCCTGGAGCCTTTTTGGCACCAATGGAACCTCTCTCCTTGAAGTTCTTGATGATGCGATAGATTGTTGACTGAGGTGCAATCTTTCTAGCTGCAATACTCTTCCCAGTTAGGCCATTTTTGTGCAGTGCAATGATGACTGCACGTTTTTCTTTAGAGATAACCATGGGTAACAGAAGAGAAACAATGATGGCAAGCACCAGCCTCCTTTTAAAGTGTCCAGTGGTGTCATTCTTACTTAATCATGACAGATTGATCTCCAGCCCTGTCCTCATCAACACCCACACCTGTGTTAATGGAGCAATCACTGAAACGATGTTAGGTGGTCCTTTTAAGGCAGGGCTGCAATGATGTTGAAATGTGTTTTGGGGGATAAAGTTCATTTTCTAGGCAAATATTGACTTTGCAAGTAATTGCTGTTAAGCTGATCACTCTTTATAACATTCTGGAGTATATGCAAATTGCCATTAGAAAAACTGAAGCAGTAGACTTTGTAAAAATTAATATTTGTATCATTCTCAAAACTTTTGGCCATGACTGTAAATACTACCTGTTGGAGAACCCATTCAATCCATTGATTTCAATGTGCAATGATGCAGAAGAAAGGACTACTCATCACCCATTTACCCTATAAATAACCACACGGTGTGGGAGGACCACTCATGGCTATCCATACTAGGCTACCGACTTAGCATTCTTTATAGTATTAATTACTGGGAAATCTGCATAAAAGAGCTAAGAATAATTTTTCCCCAATTTTTATTCATTTAAAAAATTGTGGACATGTCACAAGCATACTCAGCAGTTGCATTCTGACATGCATGCTTATCTTGCTGATTATGCAGGCGCTCCTACTGAGCCAAAGTGATCTGAGCTGGGAAATGATGATAATACACTGCAAAAGCTCCGCTCTCACAGCAGAAAGTCAATAGGCCTCTGATCTCCATCATTTACCCCATTGTATGCTGCAATCAACTCTAATCGTGGCATACAAAGTGAGAGTCTAAGAGACCGCATTCGACCATGTCACATGGAATACCTGTGTTGTGATCAGGGCCCATATCTTGCATGGGCAGTTAGACCAGGGACCATTGAAGGACTCTAAAGCAAACTGACCATATTCACTGTTGTTAATCCCTTAAAGGGGTTGTCCAGAATTTTTTTTTTTTTTAATTAGGCCAGGGGAGGTAAAATAAAAAAAAAAAACATACTCACCTGTTCCTGGTGCTTTGGTGTCTCCCAGTGCAGTCCGGTCCTGCTGCTCTGATGTTTTCTTGTGGTGGAAGTCCCCGCCGCACATAATCGCTGAGGCCAATAAGTGGCCTCAGCGAAGAACACGGGATGTTGTTACCTGTGACACCCCCGGGTCCTTTCCTTAGGTCGCTGATTGGCCTCATCGGTCACAGCCGGCGAGGGCATCTGCCCAAGAAAACATCAGACCAGCCTCCATTTTACCTCGTGATATTTTTATGCCAGCAGCACTTTCCTCTCCGTTTGTTTTGTGCGGAAACCACACAGACCCCATTATAGTCGGAAACCGGAATGCAGATGTGAACCGGGCCTGAGGGCTTGTATTTTGCAGAATATGTTACATTTTTCAATAGCATTTCTCACAAGGATGGAAAAAAACACCATTTTTATACACATTTTGCACTGTTCATTGTAAAGCATAAATAGCATATTGTTATTCTATGGGTGAGTTTGATTACAGCAATACCAAACATAGGCCGGGTTCCACGTAGCGTAAACACCACGGAAAAAAAAACAGCAGTTTACAGTACCAGCAAAGCAGATGGGATTCTGGCTAATCCCATCCACACATTGCAGAAAATAATCTGCAGTGGAAATGTGATTTAAAATTCGCAGCATGTCAATTATAACTACGCAAGTCGCAGGCATTTTCCGTATTGGTATAATAGAAGCAGAAAGTCCGCACACTTTCCTTTGTGGACTTTCTGTTTCTATTATACCAATACGGAAAATGCCAGTGATTTCCATAGGTATAATTGACATGCTGCGAAAGGCGCTGTGGGAAAAACTGCGTTGCGTTTCCAACGCGGTTTTCCTCACAGCGCTTTTTGGCTGCGGCTCGTTACATGGGGCCTTAGAGGATTTTTTTTTTGGGGTGTTTTATTCATTGATCCGATTGAGCGCTTATATTTTTGCAAGACGATCTGTACATTTCATTTATACAGTGATACCGGTGTACATGTGAATTTTTAAATCACTTTTAAATCAATTTTTCATGCAGCATTTTTTAACTCTATTTTTTACAGTATTCACCGTGTTGGACAATTGTAGTAAGTCAGGGGCATCTTGCACTAGAGGGGGAATTTCTTTCTTTTTACTTTATTCAGATAAAATCTCCCATTTTCACACTTTTAATCAGTGGGTTAACAGAAACAGGAAATATGAAGAATTTCAAAAATTAGCCAGCGCGGACATCTAGCCAACAAGGAGAAAAAAACACACAAACGTAGTTACGTAATATTCAAATGCAATACTTCTCTGCCAACAGGTGTCACCTTCTCCTCGCAGGAAGGATTCCTGTGGCTTGTTTGTGCTGATAAACAGTAACAACCTGGATGATGAGCTGTTCAATGAATGTAGAGAACTCCACCTTATCCCCTTAATGAATTCCCATATGCTCTTTTAGCTATGTTTCTACCTTTTTACTGAATTTTTGAACAGAAATCGCTTAGACAACTCTGGAGGTGAGGTGTACAGCTTCAAGAAACAACCATTTTTTACTCTTTAGATACACCAGTATAATTGAGCATTGGGATATCGTGTACACCGGGGTAGGCAACCTTCGTCAATCCAGCTGTTCTCAAACTACAACTCCCAGCATGCATACTTGGTCTGCTGTTCTTGGAACTCCCGTGGAAGTGATTGGAACATGTTGGGAGTTGTAGTTTCACAGCAGCTGGAGTGCCGAAGGTTGCTGGCCCCTGGTGTATACCATAGAGCAGTGTTCTCCAGCTGTGGTGAAAGTTGTGTTTTTATTTAGTTATTTTAGGATATTTCATCAGGATCTGATTGGTGGAGGGATGCTTACAGGTCACCGACAACAAAGCGGCAAATACAGGTGAGTATACTTTTTTTTATTTTACACCACTCCCATCTGTCCCATGGGTGGTTCCCATTCCTGGACACTGATCACTGATCCGCTGTCCACAATGTCCCTGCTGGTCTCAACTCCCGTCTCATCTGAACAAACTGAAAGGGCCTTCTTAGCCAATCACTGGCCACAGCCAGACCGCCCAACCAATGACTGGATGAGTAAGACCCCACCAGATGGCAGTACTTTGGTAGTATTTCCAACAGTATTTGTAACCAAAACCAAGACTGGAAAATAAACATAGTTTTGGCTTACAAATAATGATGGAAAAACACTGACCATAATACTGCTGTACGAATGGGGCCTAAGGGTCAGATGCAAAGGGGAAGGGGATCATTGAGATATATACTGATTATTTTTTGTTTTTAACCCACTCTGATAAAGTTTAAGACATTTCCTAACCACTTAGTGGATTGTGGATAATGTGATAGATTGATGGGGTTCAGCCACTCGTATCCTGGTTATGAAAACAGTGTCCACTGTATGAATGGAGCAGCGGGTCACACATATGCACAGTCGCTTTATTCATGTCTATGGGATTGCTGAAGAAAATCTACAAAAGTCTCACAGATTTAAACCTGCTGTTTCAGTCATGGAACAAAAGACCACCATTCTAGTGATCAGTGGAGCTCCCAAGGGTCAGACACCCAACGATCTAGCAGTTAGTTCCCATGAAGTGGACAGAAGATATCTTGTAATTACTGAGATATCCCTTTATGTACAGTAATTGGTCCCATTGACTTACTTCCCATTAGTTTAACTTGACACACCTTCTAAAGTCAAATGTTATTTTTTTTTACTTAAAGGGACACTACAATTATTATTTTTTTACTTATTACATTGGCTGAAAGAATTTTGGATTCTAGCTCACACTTTATTTCCGTATCCTGCTTTCATCCTCTCCAATAAGTCACATGATCAGAGTGTGACCTCTTTTTTCTAGTCTGGGTTTCTGTGTAAACAGAAGGTTTCTCTCTGCCGCTGCAGTTTCTATTGAGAGCTACCATGTGACCTCAGATTTGTCAAAGTCCCGACCCCCTTTTTCTCCTGCCCTACATTTTCTATTACAATGCTCCCTCTATTTCACACATAATCTGCTCCCTATAGCTCTCACATACTACTGATGGTTCCCCCCTCTCTCATAGTTAGGTCACCATGCCTCCATTACGTTTCTCGGTGATATCATCACCAATTGGTGCAGTTTTTGGGACTTGTGGTGACTTTATCTTCACAGTGCAAGGTCTTGGAAGGTATATAGTATTATGGGCTCTGTAGTGCTTGTGGTTGCTACTAGAATGGAGTGGATAAAATTAGGAGCCACCTGGTATGCTGTGGATCCAGTAGGTGTCTCCTGTGATTGTTAGTATGAGGCACTACCTGCTGTATCCACATCAAACTAGGTGGGTTAGGGTTGCATGTAGGAGAGGTATATATGAGTTGCACCAATGATTTGTCAATGCAATGTAGTATTTACATATTAAAACCTATGCACAAAAACTATACATCCTACAAAAAAAATCCTACTAGGATTGGCGGTGGCCAATGCCTACTCCCTTGCCAAAATGCCATAGGTAAAGGTGCCTCCTTTTTCATGTACGTGTCAATCATGAACTCTGCAATATAAACCAATTATGTTAATAGCACAGGGCAATCCCTGGGCAGGGCTGAAAAAAACCCGCTTGGCCTCAATCTAAGGAAATGCATGCCAGGAATGTAGTGATAGCTTAAAAATTGCAAGTCTTAAGTTTACTATGAAGTGTTTAACCCATTACCTATCTCTAAAGAAGTACTTCGGCAATTTTTTGGACATATAATGCTAACTCATAAGCAACATTCTACCAATGTAATTTATTTTATAGCAGCTCATTTGCATATATACATCTTGAGCACTTTCTTTGGGGGGGCAGCTGGGTCATGTGATCACTAGTCTGACCACCAGTCCAGAGCTTGCTCGGTGGGGTAGTTTCCCATGTGGAGGATTTCTTGTGAATTCAGGATTACATCAGCATCTGTCAAATCCGACCTGGCAGCTCCAAGACTCCTCCCCACACAGCTGCACCATCCTGGCTCCATTGTATGACC
Source organism: Leptodactylus fallax (assembly GCA_947044405.1). Lineage (NCBI taxonomy): Eukaryota > Metazoa > Chordata > Amphibia > Anura > Leptodactylidae > Leptodactylus > Leptodactylus fallax. The sequence goes on from CAMRHE010000171.1 coordinate 1,432,964, forward strand.
TCCGATATTTAGAGTAGCGTTGAAGATATAATTTCTGCCTGTGTACTGTGTTTGCTGAATTTACTATGTGATGCAGTTTTATACTGCTTCCTGTCTTTAAGAGCTGACAGAGAGAAACCTATCACAAGCAGGAGGCAGAGGAAAGTTATGCAAATCTGCATCTAACAGAATATACAGAAGAGTATGGAGCACGTGTCGGGGGGGTTTATCACTAAATTCACAAATTCTATGTAATACACAAAAAAAATTTAATCCAGTGCTTCAATTTAAAGGGGTTTTCCCATCTATTTGTTTCAGGAGCTTTGCCTTCTGTCTCTTCTTATTTCCTGTATTCTTCATCAAACAGTCAAAGCCGCCTCCCCCCGCTTGCTGAACAGGACACTATAAAGTATCACAATATAGACTTTGCCTTTACCATGAGAGATTATTTATTATGATTACTAGAACTCTAATATAAATGCAGATCAAATAATATGTACAGTAAATGTATATTATATTACACAGGTTTGGAGAGAAAAACAAACATACATGCTGCAGAGGAGAGAACAGACTCAGTGTTATCTTTGTGTTGAAATGAAAATGAAAATTTAATAAAGTATATAAAAAAAATTCTTAAAAATATGTTTAACAAAAATCTTGGTATAACAAATAGGTCATTTTCTGGTGAAACATTCCCTTTAAATCATTGGATAAAAGCTCAAAGTCTTATGGAAAAACTTCTGCAACTGGTGGGAACATGCAGTCCTGTCCAGCAATAGTATTTTCTCTCACAATATAAGGCTAATTACGGGATCATTGTGGATATTATTCATAGAAGCCACTCAACACATACAAAATCTCTTTGTACAAAACTACATGACCGAGGAGTGTTAATAGATATCATGTCTGTACACAGCACAGACAGGGAGCGGCAGCCTATGATAAATATTATGTGGTCATTATGTTGGTGTCTATAATTCTGCAAGGGCGTTTCTTTTGTCACCTATTCCCTGTCAGTCCACACATCCATTCTTTGTTCATATATGCTGACATCTTCTTAAAGGGGTTGTCCAGGAAAAAAAAAAATAATAATTTAAATCGGCCAGGGGTGGTGAAAAACAATTAAAAAAAAAAAAACCTACTTACCTTTCTCTGGTGCTCCGGTCCTCCCAGCATGGTCTGGTCCTCCTAGTCTGTTGTTGTCTTCTGGTGGAAGTCTCTACTGCACGTGACTGCCAAGGCCATTCAGCGGCCTCAGCGAAGGGCACAAGACATCACTACCTGTGACGTCCCAGGGTTTCTTCCAGAGGCCACTGATTGGCCTAAGCAGTCACGTGACTGCCGAGGCCAATCAGAGGCTTCAGGAGAAGGGATCCAGGATGTCACAGCCATTGAGCAGTTACACTTTCAGAAGACAGCAGAGGACTGGACCGCACTGAGAGGACACTGGTGCATCGGGGACATGTGAGTATGTTTTTTGTTTTTTTTTTTTTAAATCCCCCGGCCTATTTTAAAAATATTTGTTTTGCCTGGACAACCTCTTTAAGGCTAAGGCCCCATGTTGCAGAAACGCTGCTTTTTTTGTTGCAGTATTTGCTGCGTTTTTTGAGCTAAAGCCAAGAATGGCTACTAAAGGAATGGGGAATATATAAGAAACTCACCGAGTTACAGCCGAACAAAAAATGAGCATATCGTCAAATAAACACTGTTACTCAGGCGATGCTAACCTGTCTTAGGTAGGGACTCTATGGCCATCTACAGTCACTAACTAAGCTATCTAGAATACAAAGAGTCTGTAAGAGTAATAATACTTTTGATCAATGATCTGATTTTGTGCATACCCTGGATGACTAAGATGGCAAACTAGGAAATCCTTAAAGGGTTATTCTAGTAATTACATGTTATCTCAATGGATACACATAACTAATTGACTGGTAAGGACCACGGGCACCCCCAGCAATCAGCAGTAGAGGGGTCCTGTGTTTAATATCCTCCATTAAATTTTATAGGACTGCTGGAGATAGCCATTTTCTGTAAACTCCATTGTATGTATGGTCACAAAGATTCTACTATAATTATTATTATATCCAATGTCAAGGCTTGCGTTGTACACAAATGGTTGATGTACAGGGATAAATGCTGCCGATTCCAGCCGTCCTTCAGGTTATTGATTTATACTTGAACCTCATGTTAATTATTTTCTGTCTATATTTCCTCTGTGGCTTTAAATCACCAGTAAATCAGACATAATGTGATTACAGAACAAAGGTACGGTCGGATAAGAAGGCCGCTCTTCTCTTTCATCTCAAGTCACCTGACTTTTCTTCAGTTTTTTTTTCTCTGGCAACTTATTGATGAGGAAAAGAGAAATTGTGTGCAAGTGCGGACAAATGCTCATGTATGACTAATAAGGATTTGTAGTAAAGATGCCAAAAAATGGAGAGCAATTAAAATCCTGTTTCAAATGCCAGTTCACAAGAAAGAAGTTGTTTCATAATTTATAAACCACAGAACATCACATAAAATAGAGTTTATTGGAAAGGATACAAAACAGATTGCACAATCTGAAATAAGATCAGAAATCAGACTTCACTCAGAAATGTCTTATATATATTGTATAAATATATATTTTATATATATATATATATATATATTTATATTTCAGCCTCTTGGCATTTATGGCTATATCATAGGACCCACATCTGTCTCAAAAATGGGGCCCAGTTTACAGCCACAAATGAGAAAGAGAGGGCCATACATGTGAATGCCTCTCCAGTAACATCTGGAACCTTACCAAGGTTTCCTGCTTGGCAATTTTCGGAAGTCCAGTACAAGTGCATGGAGTGACTTTTACATGTGCGGCCCTTTCTCATACACCTGCGGACATGAATAGGGCACTGTCCTCGAGGTATAATTCAGGTCTTATCTGTGGGACCCATATTTGAGGCATTTATGGCATATCCTATGGCAATAGTCGAAGATGGGAATACCTGTTTAAAGGGGTTGTCCAGGAACTATTGTTTATGATCTATCCTTAAGGTTGGCCACAAATATGTGTTCGATGGGGGGCTGACTAGCGGTCCCTGCATGGATCAGCTGAATGGGGCTGCTTCTGATGTCCATACCATGCACAGCACAGCACCAAAAGCAGTTGCCCTGTATAGTGGTCGGGTGCAGGTACTACAGATCAGCTCCTATTGACTAACTAAGGATAAGCCATAAAAAAATAATTCCTGTACAACCCCTTATAATTATCGTTATATGACAATCTTTATATTTTACCTATGGATACACAGAACATTTGAAATGTCAAGTTCAGATCCACTACATGGACAAAATTATCCGGACACCTACAGGAGCTTTTAAGACATCCCATTCCAAATCCATAGGCATTAATATAGAGTTGGCCTCCTTTGCAGCTAAGGCTATGGTCACACCTGCGTTCGGTGATCTTCAGGGAGTTTGTCCCCTATTCTGCCCCCATTATAATCTAAGGGATCGGCGGGTAACTGCTTTTTAAGCGGATTGGGTTTCTGTTTTTCAAGTCCCCAAACGGACCCAAAGAATGGAAACCCCAACGCAGGTCTGAACCTAATGTAAAACAGTTTCCACCCTTCTTGGAAGGCTTACTGCATCAAAATCTGACATAGACTGGTTACCATTGACTTATCAAACAAAATGCATTCTTTCTCAAAAAAATGTATTTATTACTGTATTTTTAATCAGGTTTTATCAAATAAGATGTATACATATACACATAAAATACAAAAATTCAGTTGTCCTCTCCATAGCTGCATACACAATAACTTAACCTAAAAAAGATATACAGCAGGTAAATGTACATGCTACATTGCATGCAAAATCTTCAATGTAGACCATTGTCCTGCTCTTATGTATAGCAGGTGACAGATCATATTTTCAGTCTGCTGACTATATCATGTGTTATCTTAGATTCAAGGGGAGGTTTCAGGATGCTGTTTTCTTAAAAACTGGACATAATGATATATACACCTGTAGAAATAAAATAAAAGAACCATATATTGTTTGTATGGCGAACACCTATCATCTTCCCGTTGATATGGCAACTGAATGCGCTGACGTGAAAGGTTCACTGGGTGCAGGATGCACTCACATGACACCACTGTAAGACACTTCCTCTATGGCAGCTTGCATATGCTTTGCTTTTCTAAAGGAGTTGTCCAGGATTTTTTAATAACTACTGGTAAATACCCTACCACTGTAATGTCGCCATTCTGGTCGTCCTGCTATTCTTGTTTACCTGTCCTACTGTGTTAACATGTCAACCATGCATATCATGTCAGCTTCAGCTTTTTGTGGGTCCTTGGGCGACAGGATTACAGTGGGCCCCCCATGCCTCAACCTGACCTGGGGCTACATGGTGATTTTAGCAGCAACACAAGTTGCAAGTAATGCAAGTGAATGGGACTGGAGTGACCGCCACTCTGTCTTTTTTTTTTTTTTTTTGCGGGGGAGAGGAACTGAGAGTTGTGACCGCAGCAAACTTGGGTAGCACTGCAAAACCACTGTACGGTCCCAGCCTATTATGCATCAATAATGGCATGGATAGAGTTTTTGTAACAGTTTTTGCTGTTTCTTTGTGTGTTTTATGTAAAAATTATATTTTTCTGTAATTTTTACAAAAAAAAGCAGACAAAATTAATTGTGCCATATTTATGTAATTTAACAATCACCATAAATAACATGGTTTACTAAGTTGATCCAATTGCAAGGATACCTAATATGTTCGAGTTGTTTACTGTGTTGTAAAAACTGTATTTGTGGGGGGTTTTTAATTACCAAATAAAATGTTTTACTTTTAATTTTCAGCCTTTTCTTCTACTGAGAATGTAAACAATTTTGTATATTTGTATATACTAGTACATTGTGTCTCTAAAGAAGAATACATTTGAAGGTTAAGCTGAGTAAATTCTCTCATAGACAACAGTTGAGTCTATGCCCCCCTTGCAATTTGTTACGGGTTCAGGTCCAGGAAGGGGCAACATACAAAGCAGTTTCAGAATTACTTAAATATTGAGTCCTCTTCTAAATATTTTCAGAGTGCAAGAACATGTTTTGACGATTTCTCTGCAGGGCAGTGTCTGTGTAGATTTTACTGCTCAGTAGAAAATACAGATATACAGAGAAGGAAGTAGTAGTGCACCCCTCTCCTCCTGTAGACCCCAGCATTAACTTGACCTTGTTGAGTGCTGATACCGACCCTGGCAGGCATTGAGCTACTTCTTGTCCAAGCCCTTATCAGCACAATGCAGTTAGCTGACCTGTAAGAACAGGAGATAACCACTCTGAAAGCAAGCCTGAGCCTGACAACTCAGCCCCCCTCCCCTTCAGAGAGCAGTGAATTACATTACCTTTCATGGATCAGATAACAGGCTGGGGACCAAGAAAAAATTGTGTAAGCTATGTGAGAAATAATCTCACATAGCAGGCAAATGAAGCAGAATTGTATTTAAGAAAACACTTGAATTTACATAAGCTAACAATTTAGATAGGATCCTTGAGATGGGAATACCCATGTAGCCATAACACATATAGTCTATTTTATTACAAAGAAATATGTCTTCCTATGTGGCACTGTGTAGAGAAAACATGGTTCTAAAGAGAGCAGGGCACAGGTAAAATTGTCCTGTGGATGACTCCTTTCCGGCTTCTTTCCACTCAGCTCGGCTTGCTTGACAGGTTTCTCCCTATATTTAAAAAAGCAGAGACTGTCAAACAAGCCAAATGGGGAGGGCAGAAGCTGAAGGGGACACTTATCCCTGTGTGCTGCTCTTCTTTAAAATATGTTTTCTCTGCAACACTGCAGCGTTTTGGATTTTGGGTATGTTCACATGGAGGAATTTGAAGAGGAATTTGAGAGGGTCTTCCACCTCAAATTCCTCTCCAAAAACCGTCTCTTTGTCAGAAAGTTGAAGTGTGTCCTCTGGCATGGGTTTGCACACTGAATAGCCTCATATACAATGGCTAATCAAGTGTGAGCCTTGCACCATGGTGATTCAACCATGGAAACTGCAGCAATATCAACAAGGGTGCTTATTTTTTCAGCACACTGAAAAAATTTTGCATATGTAACTGCTTCCCATTGGAAACAATGGGAGGCTGATTTTGGATGGAATTTAGAGCTGATTTTGAGGCAGAATCCACCTCAAAATCAACTCCAAATCCATCCATGTGAACTTACTGTAAGACATAGTTCATAATGAGAGAGCTTATTACTTATTTATTCCCTAGAACACAGTGATAACATTGAAATCAAAGGTCTGTCATTGATACTCAAAGAGTAATGCTTGGCTTGTTTCTAAGTACAGTACCTTATATAGTCATGTTGAAGATGAACATAGCCAATTGATTATTGGCTAAAATACAATATATAAGCAGCCAACAACTTTGGATAATTGTCATGGGTATTGCTTTTATATAATGTTGCATCAACATCTAACAACTGCTAAAACACCATGACTTACGGACCCTCATGAATGTATGACAGCCTCTTTGCTGCAGTAGATATTACAAAGTACATAGCTTCTTCCAAAGTCAAATTTGATGGGACCCCAGGTACAGGGATCTGGTCTTTGCTGCTGTGAGTGCCCACTCTGTCTATAGAATAGTTGTCGACTGATGGAGCAAACAGATAAAGAGCATGGCCTAAGAGAAATAGGGTCAGTACTGGTTAAAGAAGGAATAAAGCAAAACAGGTCTGGAACAAGCCAAGGTCAAAATCTAGCTGTCGCAAACAGGCAAAAGAGTCATCAAAGTAGTCAGCGTCTGGAGGTCAACAACAATACAAAGTAGTGGAAGAGTGAAGAAATCAGGTGATACCTTTTACTACTAACAACAATACAAAACCAGAGTCAGGTAACATGGTGGGGTCAGAATCAAGTATCACACAATCTGTCATGTAGTTCAGGAGGATGCTATGTCTCCTTATGCAGCGAGAACTTAAAGGCCATTACATAGTAACATAGTAGATAAGGCTGGATAAAGACACAAGTCCAAAAAACACCACAATGTTGACACCATTTCCCCATCAGAGGAAAAAAATCCTTCCCAACTCCAAATATGGCATTTGGACTATGTTTCTGGATCAACATCCTATCCCAAAAAATTCTAGCTCCCATAACCTTTGATATTCTTACTTTCAAGAATGGCATCCAGGCCCCTCTTGAGCTTATATAACATTCATGCTCCCCTGGGAAATTTGTGAAAATAAATGCAAATAAGACTAGGTTCACACCTGTGCCTGTATTCTGTTCGGGGTTTTCGTCCCCCAACCGGCTTAAAAAATGCGGAGAGAAAAATCCTGCAAGCAGGACTTTTCTCTCCGCCTTTTTCGGGTGGAAACCTGGCGGACCCCATTATAGTCTATGCGGGTAACACTTTTTAAACGGGTTAGTTTCCCATTCTTCAGGTTCCAAAGCGGACCCGAAGAACAGAAACCCAGGCTAGGTGTGAACCTAGCGTACGTTCTCCTCCAGAGCCAAGTTTTGGAAGGTAGCTCCCTGTAAATGTATGTTTCACATACAAAGTAATCTTGGCTTGGGATATGAGCCAAAACAGTAAAACTCTTCTAAAAGAAAATATCCATCTTCAGGCAGCTGTTTCAGGGCTCTTCACCCTCATCAGTGCAGAGCAGGGTACTGGTTAGCTAGAACAACTCCATCAGACCACTGATTGTACTTCTGGCGGCGCCTCCTTATTGGCCAGTGAGCCAGATCTGCTAAGTGGTCTTGGCTGAATGGAGGTGTTCTGTCTGGTCCGCCCAGCATCCCCACTAGTCCCACTTTGGACAGAACAGTACCTGACCATACCACATGATGCAGGAACAGTGGCAGGTAAGTATCTTAGACCCATTCACTAAAATGAACTGCGCTATAGTAACTAGGGGTATCCACACTCACTGTAGTATGAAAGTAAAGCTGTCTATAGCACCCAAATCAGCCAGCTCAAACACACAGGACCCCACCACCACAGACGCCAACCCCCCCCCCCCAGCCCACCCCCCCTGAACCAGTGTAAACGCAGCCCCCTTCGAAGGGAGCGAGAACCCCTGAAAACTCACAAAAAAAAACACACAAAACCCCCAAAAAGAAACACCCGACTTCCCCCCCCCCCCCCCCCCACCCACAACAAAAACAAAAACAAAATTATCTACTATAGCACCCACACACTTTTTTCACTCCATAAACCATGTATTTCTATCCACAGTCACAGCAATATCTCAGCATGATTATACACTCATAAATCAATTGGTGGCGCAAATCAATATGTGATCTAGTATCAGTCACTATGTAAGATGACATTGTATGTTAAAATAGTCGCAGCAGCTAGGATTATCAAGATTATTCACTATGGAAGAGAGAAAGTAGGCACAGTTCAAGAATATGTTAGAATTACATGTATAGAATACAGATTTTTTTAGCCAGGCACATTTCTGATGGTTGTGTCTCAATAAACATAATTTTTACATATAAATAGGCTGGTGATATATACATCAAGCTTATCATACTGAACAATTCTGTTTCGATGCATTGCTTAAAATGTAATGAACTCCTGTTATCAAGCCATACCATACTACAGTATTACATGTAACCCTCTACCCGTGTAACTCCCCTGCTATAACTATTTGATATGCCACATATGCTACTCGTTTCTTCTGCTGTTGTAAAAGTTTTTATTGTAAGTGCAATATAATTACATTCTGAGAAAGTGGCTGCTTGCTGGCACAGTGTCTGCTGAGAAATAATGTCATTGTAAATACAACAGCTGTTGCAGTCCTGCTCTTATACTAAAGCATGTACTTGACTTCAAAGTGAGCTTGATGCCAGCAGAGTCCACATTTTCTTGTATTATTTGCTTTTCAAATCAAAAAAATAGCATGCTATTAATGTGGAAAAGCTCTGGAAAATATACAAGTACTGCAGCCTCTTTACTACTGCACTGCCATACATTGTATAGTGGCTGTGCCTGGTATTGCAGCTCAGTCCCATTCACTTGAAAGGCCGCGTGACCGATAAACGAGATGTCACACGATGTCTATGCCTATGAAGCGGAGATGTTGCTCACCTGACCGCCACTGCTGCTTCAAACAGCTGATCGGTGGGGGTACCAGTTGTTGGGCCTCCACTGATCTGATTATCATGATCCATCCAAAGGATAGGAAATGTACCATTTCTGGTACATGACTGTAACACATGGGGGGTAATTTGTTAAGACTGGTGATTCTTACGCCAGTCTTAAGAGAATCTACAAGACTCGCCAGAATTACTAAGAGGCCCTGGCCTTGTAGTAGTTCTTATGCATGTAGGTGCGCCTGATTGAAAATCTACGCCAGTCAGGAACTGATGTAGATTTGTGATATGATTCATGCCAGTGTTCTGGGTGAATTAAAGTATATCTGATGGATTGTGGTGCCCCTTGCCCCAACCTCCTCGATTCCTGCCCTACTCCATCCTCAGCCGGGCTATTTTATTTTATAAGTGGACCCACCCCATTACCACCACTTAGAAATGCACAAATTATAATGCCCTCCAAATGGCCCCCACATAGTATAATGCCCCTTAGTGGCCCTCACAAAGTATAATGCCTCCCTAGTGGCCCCATATAAAATAATGCCTCTCAGTGACTTCCCAACTTTAGAAGAAAAAAAGGAAAGATAGAATGTGCCATAAGCTGTGCATGCTGTGGTGAATTTAGTTTCACCCACTTTCATTTTGACTCTGCCCACTTATTTATTTTTGTGCCCCCACACAGTATAACACCCCTAAAGTCACCCTAACATGGTATGTCCCCACATTATATTGTTCCCTCCAGTTAATGTCCCATCCATAAGCCCCCACAGCCAGGGCCGGCGTTAGGGGGGGGGGCAAATTGCCCAGGGCCCCGTCCCCAAAGGGGCCCCCGGGATCCGGAACCTGATGATTCCGGATCCCGGAGTCAGGCCCGGCCAAAGCAATAACAGAAAGAGACTGCAGGGCCCCTTTCCGAGGTGAGTAAAAATAACAAACATTTTTACTCACCTGTCCTTGGCGTCCGACGTCATCTTCTGGCGTTCCGGACATCACTGCTGAGGCGCTGAGGCCAGGCCTCAGCGGTCATGTGGGGCGTGCCTCACGTAATCGCTGAGGCCCAATCACAGGCCTCAGCGGTGACGTCCACAACGTGAGACGTCAGCCGCAGAGAAGAAGAAGCGGTCGCCGGCAGGGATAGCGGAGCAGCGCGAGGAGGCCCAGGAGAGGTAAGACAAGGTGAGTATAACTGTTTGTTATTTTACCTTACTTACCCCGGGCCTTCGATTATTATACTCTGCGGTCTGAAGAGACCCCAGAATATAATACAATAATAGCACTATAGGGCCCCTGTGGAGCATTATACTGGGGGCCCCCTCTGGATAGCATATTATACGGGGGGGCCCCCTCTGGATAGCATATTATACTGGGGGGCCCCCTATGGATAGCATATTATACTGTGTGGGGCCACTGTGGAGCATTATACTGGGGAAGGGGCCCCTCTGGATAGCATGTTATATTCTGTGGGGTTTCTGTGGAAAATTATAATGTGTGGGGGGGGGGGGGCTCTGGAGATAATGTTATATTCTGTGGGGCCACTTTGGAGCATTATGCTCTCCAGAGGGGCCCCCCAGTATAATGCTCCAAAGTGGCCCCACAGAATATAACATGCTCTCCAGAGCCCCCCCCCACTTTATAATACTCCATAGAGGCCTTGCAGAATATAACATGTTCTCCAGAGGACCCCCTCCCCAGTATAATGCTCCACAGTGGCCCCACACAGTATAATATGCTCTCCAAAGCCCCCCCCAGTATAATGCTCCACTGTGGCCCCACACAGTATAATATGCTCTCCAGAGGGGCCCCCCAGTATATTATACTGTGCGGGGCCACTGTGGAGCATTATACTGGGGGGGGCTCTGGAGAGCATGTTATACTGTTTTGGGCCACTGTGGAGCATTATACTGGGGGGGGCTCTGGAGAGCATATTATACTGTTTTGGGCCACTGTGAGTATTATACTGGGGAAACCTCTCTGGGCAGTATATTATACTGTGTGGAGGCCATTCTGGAGCATGTTATACTGAGTGGGGTCACTGTGGAGCATTATTCTGGGGGATGTGCATCAGCAGAGCATATTATATTGCGTGGCGCCACTATGGGGCATTATTTGGGGGGGACTAATGAGCATTATACTAGGGGGCCCTCTGGGGAGCATATTATACTGCGTGGGGCCTACTGTGGAACATTATACTGTGGGGATGCTCTGGGGAGCATAATATATTGTGTGGGGCCACTGTGGAGCAAAATACTGGAGGGGGCACTGTGGAGCATTATACTAGCGGGGGCCCTCTGGGGAGCATATTATACTATGGGCCACTGTGGAGCTTTATACTGGGGGAATGGACAGTGTGGGGAGCCTGTTATACTGTGTGGGGCCACTGTGGAGTGTATTATATTGTGTGGGGCTTTTCGGGAGCATATTATACTCTGTGGGGCCATTGTAGAGCATTATACTGGGGGGGACTGTGGGGAACATATTATACTGTGGGGGACCACTGTGGAGCATTATACTGGGGGAACCCCTCTGGGGAGTATATTATACTGTGTGGAGGTCATTATGGAGCATGTTATACTGTGTTAGGCCACTGTGGAGCATTATACTGGGGGGGCTGCTGGGGAGCATATTGTACTGTCTGGGGCCACTAAGGGGTAGTATACTGTGTGGGCCACTGTGGAGTATTATACTGTGTGGAGCCTTACAAACCGTGTGGGACCACAATGGGGGGCTCAGGGGAGCATTTTATACTGTGTGGGGTCACTGTGGAGCATTATATACCATGTGGGGAAACTGGAGGGCTCAGGAGAGCATTTTATACCATGTAGAGCATTATACTGTGGGGGAGGGTCACAATTCCTGCTGGCAGCCCTGTGTGCTATGTCTGCATCACAACTCCCTCACTATAATCTTGCACATATGTGTAGTGCTCCATGGTCATGTCATTCCCCATACAGTACTGTGCATGAACTGGCCATGGAGTTATTGGGGCCTGCACAGTACTATAGGGGCTGACTATACTGGGAACATACTCAGTAACACCAGATAGTCAGCACATATGTAAGACTTCAGTGAAGGAGCCGCGGTGTAGGCTATTAGCAGGAAGCTGTTGGGTGGGGCCCCAGAACAAGTTCCTTTGGTGGGCCTAAGGCCCTTCAGTCCGACACTGTATAACGGAGAACTATTATATATAAGGGTGGGTTACTATATATAATTGGGAAACTTAAGTATGAGGGGGCTATTATTTATAAGAGAGGAACTATTTATAAGGGGGGTATAATTGTTAAGTGGGCTTATTAATAAAGGGGGCTATTAGTGATAATGGGGACTATTATTTATAAGATTAACTATTATTTATGAGGGGGCTATTATTTTTAAGGAAGCAGTATTATTTTTACGGGGTGTCTGTTACTGATAAGGGGGAATATTACTGATACAGGGCACTATTTATTATTTATAAGGGAGCTATTATTAATAAAGGTGTAAGATTATTTATAAGCAGGGATTATTATTTATAAGGAGGCGCTATAATAACTGATGACTGGGTGCAAAAATGTAATAGGTGGTACAAAGGTGCTCATTTGAATTGTATGTGGTAAAATAGGGCTTGTTATTACTTTTTTGTTGGCAGAAAGGAGGCGTTATTATAGGGGTTGTCACTGGAAGACGATGGTGTTGTTTGCATATCAGCATTTGGGGCCCCGCTTTTAATTTTTGCACAGGGCCCCATTTTGTCTAAAACCAGCCCTGCCCACAGCATAATGTCCCGGTCTAAGTCCACCCACAGTTTAATGCCCCCCTTCAACTACCCCCACAGTTTAATGTCCCCCTCCAGCTAACCCCACAGTTTAATTTTCCCCTTCAGCTGCCCCCACAGTATAATTTCCCCCTCCAGTTTCCCCCATTTTAATGTCCCCCTCCAGTTGCCTCCAGTTTAATGTCTCCCCTCCTAATGCCCCCACAGTTTAAAGTCCCCCTGCAGTTGCCCCCACAATATTATTTCCCTCTCCTACCAAACAAATATAAAAAACACTAACACTCACCTCTCCTCGCTGCCCTGGTGTCTCTGGTCCGGGGTTTTCAGCAAGCTATAGGCGTGATGTAAGTGATGTCATAACATCGCGCCTGCAGCTTCCGGAGCAGAGACAGGATGAATGGTGAAGCAGGGAGCGGAGGAAGTTGGGGCAGCTCGGACCCTCTGCCCAGAACAGTGGGACAGCAAATGCAGAACTATCCCCATGTCCCAAGGGGCCCCACTACCATAGGGCCCGGTGCAAGTGCACCGTTGACCCTATGATTAAAGTGGTCTAAAAATGTAGCATGTGGTGTGTAGGGGCATAACAGTGCGCCAAATATGCGCTAAGCTGAGACTCATTTTTGTCCACTTTCTAAGCATCGGCCTTAGTAAATGTTGGCCATAATACATATGTGAATAAGGGGAGAACATTTCCAAAATAGACTCATAAGGACTCATGGTTCCCATTTCAGACTAACAATGCCTTCTGAAATCTGGTCCCATGATAATTTTGTGAACGAGATAGAACTAAAAGAAAAACATGGCAACTATTTCTTCTATAAATTAACCCTTGACATGGTGTCACATGAAGCATTAATCTACATGCAGACACAGTGGGTGGGACAAGAGGTTAAATCTTCTTCTCTTCAAAGGATGTTTAGGCATTGGAAAGGATTTATGGTGTAAAGACAGGATTCTCTATAAAAGACTGATCCATAAATTTACAAGTATAAACTACTGAATGTTTTCATATATGAGGTGTCCAATGTAAAGAAAACAGTGGTAATATATGTTCTCATAACAAACAGCACAAAAGAGTGCTGAAAATTGCTTGAGAAGCCTGTTTTTTGTAATTTTACAGTACATGGACTGTGTGACATATCAGATCAGGTTCAGAGCTTTTGTCAGTTCTGTAGCCAGGCTGATGTACTTTAAAGGGGTTGTCTTTGCTTAAGTTATTTGTGGCCTATCCTCAATATAGGCCATATATGCCTGATCAGTGGAAGTCAAGAGTCAGTCCCTGGACAGAGCTGCTTCCGGTTCCCATCCTATACACAATACAGGGCTGGAAGCAAAAAGCTCTGCTCCCTGTATAGTGACTGGGTGCTGTCCCTGCAGCTCAGCTCCCACTGACTTCAATGAGTGTTCTGTATTGTATATCGGACAGGCGCCAGAAGCGGCTCCATACAGCTGATCGGTCCGGGGTCTAACTGTCGGCCCCCCACCGATAGGTATGGCCTATAAATAGCTTAAAGGGGTTACCCATTTTATTAAAATATAGTTCATATAATAAGATTCCTCAATTTAAACAATTCACTATACATCATGTTAAAATTTGGTGCCATTTACCTGTTTTCCATTCAGGTCATGTGACTGCATCTGTGATGTTTCGTTTGCAAGCTTCCTGAAAGCACTGAGGCCTGTAAGGCTCCCTTAGGATATCATTTAGTCTGTACGCTCTATCATTCCGTCTAAGCAAAATATGTTCATGTCCAATTTTAATTGCAGTGTAAACATAGGAAGAATTTATTTAGACTGGCATTTCCTATGGTACTTCTTAATCAGTTCCATGCTGGCATGTGATGAGACACAATTATTAAGAAGTCAGAATTGAAATCTACACCTGTTTTCTGGTGTGAGTTATAATAAACATGTGAAGGATGCCAGCTTGTGCCTGTCTCCATCTTACATTACTTTCTCGGGTACTGCCCAAAAAGTAATCCTCTCCTTGCAGAAAACTGTTATCTATAATGGGGTGAAACTTCTTTTTGTGCTTTATCCAATAGTTATATGCTAAAACTTATGTTTCAACTTTATACCCAATCATGTTATGTTAATTATACTAGTCTCACCTTCTCTTTGTCTATGCAATGTACAGTGGGTACGGAAAGTATTCAGACCCCTTTAAATTTTTCACTCTTTGTTTCATTGCAGCCATTTGCTAAAAGCAAAAAAGTTCATTTTATTTCTCATTAATGTACACTCAGTACCCCATCTTGACAGAAAAAAAACAGAAATGTAAATATTTTTGCAAATTTATTAAAAAAGAAAAACTGAAATATCACATGGTCATAAGTATTCAGACGCTTTGCTCGGTATTGAGTAGAAGCCCCTTCCTTTTGATCTAGTACAGCCATGAGTCTTCTTGGGAATGATGCAACAAGTTTTTCACATCTGGATTTGGGGATCCTCTGCCATTCTTCCTTGCAGATCCTCTCCAGTTCCGTCAGGTTGGATGGTGAACGTTGGTGGACAGCCATTTTCAGGTCTCTCCAGAGATGCTCAATTGGGTTGAGGTCAGGGCTCTGGCTGGGCCAGTCAAGAATGGTCACAGAGTTGTTCTGAAGCTACTCCTTTGTTATTTTAGCTGTGTGCTTAGGGTCATTGTCTTGTTGGAAGGTGAACCTTCGGCACAGTCTGAGGTCCAGAGCACTCTGGAAGAGGTTTTCTTCCAGGATATCTCTGTACTTGGCCGCATTCATCTTTCCTTCAATTGCAACCAGTCGTCCTGTCCCTGCAGCTGAAAAACACCCCCATAGCATGATGCTGCCACCACCATGTTTCACTGTTGGGATTGTATTGGGCAGGTGATGAGCAGTGCCTGGTTTTCTCCGCACATACTGCTTAGAATTAATGCCAAAAAGTTCAATCTTCGTCTCATCAGACCAGAGAATCTTATTTCTCATAGTCTGAGAGTCCTTCATGTGTTTTTTGGCAAACTCTATGCGGGCTTTCATATGTCTTGCACTGAGGAGAGGCTTCCTTCGGGCCACTCTGCCATAAAGCCCTGACTGGTGGAGGGCTGCAGTGATAGTTGACTTTGTGGAAATTTCTCCCATCTCCCTACTGCATCTCTGGAGCTCAGCCACAGTGATCTTTGGGTTCTTCTTTACCTCTCTCACCAAGGCTCTTCTCCCACGACTGCTCAGTTTGGCTGGACGACCAGGTCTAGGAAGAGTTCTGGTCATCCCAAACCTCTTTCATTTAAGGATTATGGAGACCACTGTGCTCTTAGGAACCTTGAGTGCTGCAGAAATTATTTTGTAACCTTGGCCAGATCTGTGCCTTGCCACAATTCTGTCTCTGAGCTCCTTGGGCATTTCCTTTGACCTCATGATTCTCATTTGCTCTGACATGCACTGTGAGCTGTGAGGTCTTATATAGACGGGTATGTGCCTTTCCTAATCAAGTCCAATCAGTTTAATTAAACACAGCTGGACTCCAATGAAGGAGTAAAACCATCTCAAGGAGGATCAGAAGGAAATGGACAGCATTTGAGTTAAATATGAGTGTCACAGCAAAAGGGTCTGAATGCTTATGACCATGTGATATTTCAGTTTTTCTTTTTTAATACATTTGCAAAAATATCTACATTTCTGTTTTTTTCTGTCAAGATGGGGTGCTAAGTGTACATTAATGAGAAATAAAATGAACTTTTTTGCTTTTAGCAAATGGCTGCAATGAAACAAAGAGTGAAAAATTTAAAGGGGTCTGAATACTTTCCGTACCCACTGTATAACCACACTTACAATGTATAAAAACCTAACTTTCCACCATTAAAGACCAGAATCCATATTGGTCACATAATTGCTCCTTGTGACTGTCTGTGTTTCTCTGAGCCAGCTCATATACCAATTGTACTAATTTGGACTTCAATATGGCATCCCCACTTGATCTCTGCTTCACCCACTCTCTCAAAAGTGGTGAGGAGGGAGGAAAAAACTCATAGGGGTGCAAATCACAATTGTGCACCACAGACGCAGCATTTCTACGTCTATTTAATAAACTCCCCACACAAACACAGACATGTCAACTCACCTGGTTTTAGAGTCCCATCAACCAGTCACCCAATGAGCATTCATTTTCACCCAGCTGCTATGTCACCTCATTGCAAAGAATACTAGTGAGGAGGTTGCTGGGGTATAACCTGATCTATTTAAAGTTTTATTTAATTTATTTTTCAATAGGTGTGAGCTGGAACCAAGGATTACACCTAATGATGATGTAAGAAAGGCAGCTACTCTACTGCTTGAGCCACTGTGTCCTCATTTTTCTCGTACTACATTTGACATTGTATTCTGAAGATTGGTAAGAGGAAAAACCTCCCATTGACTACAATTGAGGCAGTGGCTCAAGTGATAGAGTGCCTGCCTGGTATACATTACACATACAAAATCCACAACACACCTAATGAAAAAAATCCATATGGCCCCTACTTTTTATGTTTGGTGATGTCTTGATGTCATGGGCAGCACCCGGGGGACAGCTGCATTGGCATTTTGGGTGCACCTGAACTTTTAGGTGGGCAGAATTTCAGTAACCTTAGAGTTCACAAGCACTTTTCTATATGTTCTTATTAACTTATTGATATTATAGCACCACACATTGATGAATGATACTGCCACAGACTGCCCAAATAATACATCTGTATGACCACCAACTAAACATATGAGAGTGTAATGCAATGCCTTAGGCACTACTTTCCATATCCGGTGGTCCTGCCCCCATGCCCACCGCATTTTGACTGCCATACATAGAATGACTAAACGTCTTTTTGAGCAGTCTCTTCCGCTGTCAGCCCCCATTTTCCTTCTTAGTCTTAAACCTCAGAGCCTCAAATATGCTCATATCCATATCGCTTTCAACTGGAGGAAATCTTTTCTCTCGTTGACTGACGTAATTAGTTGAGTCGACACCATTATGCTCCATGAAAAAATTAATGCCTCTGTATCTGAAACCACCCGCTTTTCGATAAGGTCAGGGCACCATGGATTAACAGGTCTCGCATCCCAGGACTGCCATATTAGCTACAGCTCTAATTGCTGGATAAAATTCCTAGTATTTCTCACTTTCCCGCAGACCTCCCACCTGCTCGCATAATAGTGCTATACCCTCCCCACCATACCCCTATCCTGTTGATTTTAGGTAATAGTTCCCTTTTTATCTCTTTTCTTACTTTGTGTTTTTACCTGTTTTTATATTTCTGTTATTTTACTCTTTTTTTTATTTGTTTTATGATTGTCCTACTGCTTGGACTGTTTTATGTTTTGGCAATATCTCAGTAAATACCTTTGAAACTAAACATATGAGAGCATCTATAAATTTTACACCACCATACCATGCCGCAATAAGTGTGCAGGTTATTATTTACTATAATAGCGCTGCTCTTTTTTGGTTGACACTCAATTGCTCAGCTGTTTTGGTGTATAGAGCCATGTATATGTGTGGCCAGCTATCCATTCTCCTCCTAGATGTGGCTGCCGGGCCTCTGAATGGCTGACAACTAGGAACAGATGGATAGATTGTGTCTGCTTGTTCTGGTTTTATTGGTGTTTGGCTTTTTGAAGGTGTATGAGAATCACACAATATGAATAAAATGACGCAAATTTGTTTCCATTAAAAACTGATTTATTTGTAATAATGGTAATTGTAAGGCCTATTATTATTAGAGGCCTAAAAAGACCAATAATATCATAGCCCCTGACTAACGAAAAGTCGTCCAGCAGCACTCAGGAGAGGAAAACCCCCTGTGGAGGAAACCTCTGGGGAACCATGACTGCTAGATTGCCCTTCCCTCTGGGCATTAAGAGGCTGTGAAGACAAATAGTAATTGTTTTGTAGGAGGCAAAGGTGCTTTTACTAAAGATTATTGAGCATGAACTGGTATGAGCTCAATACATAAGACCCTTTTACAGGTGCCAACGATCAGGAAAGTGAGAGTTTGTGTGAACGCTCATACCCAACTATTAACCTGTGTAAACAGGGCACCAAGCAGACAATAAATGAAAAACGCTCATTTGTTGGCTGATTGGATTTAGTTTACAGACTGTCCAAGACATCTATGTAGTCTTTGCAAACGTCTGTACATCTTGACTGTCCAAGACAGCCTTCCCAAGTATATGTTGTGACTCTCCAAGTCAGCCTTTGTAAATGTCTCTATAGTGACTGTCCAAGACAGCCTTTGTAGTCTACTTCCAGACTGCCTAAGACAACCTTTCTAGGTTTATGTAGTGTCTGCCTCAGACAGCCTCCCCAAGTCTAAGATGTGACTGTCTAAAACAGACTTATAAGTCTAGGTAGTGGTTGTCCAAGACAGGTTTCTCAAGCCTGTGAAATGACTGTCAAAGACAGCCTTCCCAACTCTGTGTAGTGGCTGTCCAGGACAGCCTCCCTAAGTCTACGCTGTGGCTGTCCAAACCAGCCTTCTCAAGTCTAGGTAGTGGTTGTCCAAGACAGCTTTCTCAAGCCTGTGTAATGACTGTCAAAGACAGCCTTCCCAAGTCTATGAGGTGGCTGTCCAGGACAGCCTCCCTAAGTCTACGTTGTGACATTCTAAGACAGCCTTCCAAAGTTTGTGTAGTGGCTGTCCAAGACAGCCTCCTCAACTGTATGTAGCGGCTGTCCAAGACATATATGTAGCCTTTGCAAATGTCTGTACGTCTTGACTGTCCAAGACAGCCTTCCTAAGTATATGTTGTGTCAGCCTTTGTAAATGTCTATATAGTGACTGTCCAAGACAGCCTTTGTAGTCTACTTCCTGACTGTCTAAGACAACCTTCCCAATTCTATGTAGTGGCTGCATCAGACAGCCTTCCCAATTCTGTGTAGTGGCAGTCCAGGACAGCCTCTCTAAGTCTACGTTGTTGCTGTCTAAGACAGCCTTCCTGAGTCTGTGTAGTGACTGTCCAAAACAGCCTTCCAAAATGTATTTAATGGCTGCCTCAGACAGCCTTTTCAAGTCTGTGCAGTGACTGGCCAAGACAGCCTTCCCAGGTTTGTGTAGTGACTGCCCAAAACAGCCTTCCAAAACGTATTTAATTGCTGCCTCAGTCTTTCCAAGTCTATGCAGTGACTGTCCAAGTCAGCCTTCCTAAGTCTATATACAGTCATATGAAAAAGTTTGGGCACCCCTATTAATCTTAATCATTTTTAGTTCTAAATATTTGGGTGTTTGCAACAGCCATTTCAATTTGATATATCTAATAACTGATGGACACAGTAATATTTCAGGATTGAAATGAGGTTTATTGTACTAACAGAAAATGTGCAATATGGATTAAACCAAAATTTGACCGGTGCAAAAGTATGGGCACCTCAACAGAAAAGTGACATTAATATTTAGTAGATCCTTCTTTTGCAAAAATAACAGCCTCTAGTCGCTTCCTGTAGCTTTTAATCAGTTCCTGGATCCTGGATGAAGGTATTTTTGACCATTCCTCTTTACAAAACAATTCCAGTTCAGTTAAGTTTGATGGTCGCCGAGCATGGACAGCCCGCTTCAAATTATCCCACAGATGTTCAATGATATTCAGGCTGGGGACTGGGATGGCCATTCCAGAACATTGTAATTGTTCCTCTGCATGAATGCCTGAGTAGATTTGGAGCTGTGTTTTGGATCATTGTCTTGCTGAAATATCCATCCCCGGCGTAACTTCAAATTTGTCACTGATTCTTGTACATTATTCTCAAGAATCTGCTGATACTGAGTTGAATCCATGCGACCCTCAACTTTAACAAGATTCCCGGTGCCGGCATTGGCCACACAGCCCCAAAGCATGATGGAACCCCACCAAATTTTACAGTGGGTAGCAAGTGTTTTTCTTGGAATGCTGTGTTTTTTGACGCCATGCATAACGCCCTTTGTATGACCAAACAACTCAATCTTTGTTTCATCAGTCCACAGGACCTTCTTCCAAAATGAAGCTGGCTTGTCCAAATGTGCTTTGCATACCTCAGGCGACTCTGTTTGTGGCGGCTTTCAGAAACGGCTCTTCACATCACTCTCCCAACAGCTTCTCCTGTGCAAAGTGTGCTGTATTGTTGACCGATGCAGTGACACCATCTGCAGCAAGATGATGCTGCAGCTCTTTGGAGGTGGTCTGTGGATTGTCCTTGACTGTTCTCACCATTCTCTTCTCTGCCTTTCTGATATTTTTCTTGGCCTGCCACTTCTGGGCTTAACAAGAACTGTCCCTGTGGTCTCCATTTCCTTACTATGTTCCTCACAGTGGAAACTGACAGGTTAAATCTCTGAGACAACTTTTGTATCCTTCCCCTGAACAACTATGTTGAACAATCTTTGTTTTCAGATCATTTGAGAGTTGTTTTGAGGAGCCCATGATGCCACTCTTCAGAGGAGATTCAAATAGGAGAACAACTTGCAATTGGCCACCTTAAATACCTTTTCTCATGATTGGATACATCTGGCTATGAAGTTCAAAGCTCAGTGAGGTTACAAAACCAATTTTGTGCTTCAGTAAGTCAGTAAAAAGTAGTTAGGAGTATTCAAATCAATAAAATGATAAGGGTACCCAAATTTTTGCAACAGTCAAATTTTGGTTTAATGCATATTGCACATTTTCTGTTAGTACAATAAACCTCATTTCAATCCTGAAATATTACTGTGTCCAACAGTTATTAGATATATCAAATTGAAATGGCTGTTGCAAACACCCAAATATTTAGAACTAAAAATGATTAAGATTAATAGGGGTGCCCAAACTTTTTCATATGACTGTATATGGTGGCTGTCGAAGACAGCCTCCCCAAGTCAATGTAGTGGCTGTCCAAGATAGCCTTCCCATGTCTGTGTAGTGACTGCCCAAGACAGCCTTCCTAAGTCTATGTTGATGCTGTCTAAGACAACCATCCCAAGACTATGTAGTGGTTGTCCAAGACAGCCTTCCCAAGTCTATGTAGTGGCTGTACAAGACAGCCTTCCAAAGTCTGTGTATTGACTGTCCAAGATAGTCTTTTTAACTCTAGGTAGTGGCTGTCCAAGACAGCCATTCCAATTCTATGTAGTGGCTGTCGAAGACAGCCTTCCCAAGTCTCTGCACTGATTGTCCAATACAGCCTCCTTAAGTCTATGTAGTGGCTGTCCAAGACATCCTTCCCAAGTCTGTTTAGTTGGCTGTTCAAGACAGCTTCGCCAAGTCTATGTAGTAAGTGTCGAAGACAACCTTCCCATGTCTATGTAGTGGCTGTCTAAGACAGCCCTTCTCAATCTCTTTGTGTAGTGAGTCTCTTCTTCTGATTTCTTGGTCTTGGCTACTATTGTCCTCCTGGAGACCTTATTGTCCATCCAATCTATGTGAATATCTAAAAGGCAAAATTACAAGTTATATTTTTTTAGTTCATGTTATAATTTTCTATGTTCATATATGAAAAGTGGTTATGTTATATAATTGTAATATATACTGGTTGTTTATGGTCAGTACTACATCTGTCCTAAAAAGTACAACTGGATTCTGATTGGTTACTATAGGGAGCACTGGACATTATATTTCACCAGTTTCATACTATTGACATTCTGTAGAAAATGTTTTACTTTTACAGAATTGTTGGCACTGGTAAATTTGAAGCCAAAAGTTTGGATTCACTGTAGAGCCAGTAAGATGTCTCAGGAGACAAACTGACATTCTTATAAGAAATAAGATATTTCATAGACGTCAGTAAAAAATGACTTGTCAGGACAACCACTACCCATAGGCCTCATGTGACTGATCAGTGGTTGGATCTGCAGGATATAGCTGTCCAGTTGGGAAGAAGTGGTTACAGAGTTGTATCTAAACTTTCCTTCACCCAGACCAAAGATGAATTCCATCACTCTAAACCTCTATCTAAATATTCTGACCAAGGAACTGTTGCTTGTTGCCTGTACCCTCCACCTGGCACTCTCTGCCCTGGGCACATGAACTGCCAGCCCCACTTAGCCACAACCCTTGACAACCCCTTCACCTCTTTCATATTGTTTCACTTACCTTGATTTCTCTACTACATCTAGAGGTATCTCAGCTTCCCTGGATGTATGTGTGGGTGCTGCACAGGAGCTGCCGCTGGAAGGGTGCTCAACTCTGTGCAGACAGGACAAGACTGCAGTAGGTGCCCTTTGTGTGCAGAATACAAGTTCTGGCATTATGACATCACACCATGAGCTCACAGTAGTTGAGGGTGTGGCTTTCTTAGCTAAGCTCTGATTGGTCACTGTGGACAACAGAATTCTTAGGTGAACTCTGATTGGTTGATTGGTTGCTGGGGGCACACAGTACATGAGGGTGTGGCTTACTTCTTAGATGAGCTCTGATTGGTCACTGTGGGCTACAAAATTCTTAGCTGAGTTCTAAGCGGTCACTGTGCAGCAAAGGCAGTTTTACTGTTCGGTCGTGTCCAGACATGTATTACCGTATAGATTTTCTGCCAGGCAGGCAGTCTGCAGTATATTACAGTATCAGTAAAGTAGATTAAATCTCATTCACACACTGCAGATAAACCTGCAAAGAAGTTTAATCTGTGATGTGGACTTTAAAGTGTAACTTTCAAACAACGTTTGATATTCTGGTAGCATTTGTATCATTAATACATTTTGTAATATACTTTATTAAAGGGGTTTTCCGGTCCCAAATCAATATTTTATACTAATGACCCATCCACCGGATAAATCATCGGTATATGGTCTGTCGGGGTCTGGCACCTGCACTCCCCACAGATTGGCTGTTCCAGCAGCCGTAAGCTGCTAGTGGACGGGGAGTGCACGCAGCAGTGCTCCTATGCAAGTAATGGGAGCGGTGCTGCAGTTTCCTGAAAAACAGGGGGACTAAGATATTTATTTGCACTGTTTGAAGTGACCCTTCCTCACCCTCATTTGCCCTGCATTACACACAAGCCCATATACAGTGAAAAACAATGTACAGCTCTCAATAAAGAAGCAAGGGAAAGAATAAAGAAATGCAGAATTTTACAGAAAGGAGAGAAGACATATCTTGTAATAAAGTATATTACAAAATGTATTACTGACACAAATACTGCCAGAAAATCAAAAGTTATTTGAACCCTTTGAAATGCATAGGGTCAATTCTGTTGCATAATACATAATACAACATATCCACATGTAACACTTTCAGATTTTTCTGTAGATTCATAAGTCCAATTCCATTTTTCCTCCAAAACTGCCATCTTATTGCAACATTTGTATAGTATCCAATTCTTATTGACAGCATTGTCTAGTGAAAAATGGGACTGGTGGCAAATAAGAGACCAAACCCTAACGATTTCCTCCATATCTTGCTCTGTAGAGTAAACGGTGTATTACATTGTGCACATCCGTATTCATTTCTTCCATAATCTTGCCAAGTCCAGGCAGGAAGTGCTCAAGATGGGCAGGGGATTCCTTCTCAATGATGTCCCTATCTATCTATCTATCTATCTATCTATCTATCTATCTATCTATCTATCTAGTGCCAGAAAAAAGCAGCACTCCAGCATTCTAAAAATACAAAAAAATAAAGTGGATTCTTTGTGACATGGAATATAGAATCCACTTTATTTTTTTTGCATTTTTGGAATCCTGGTGTGCTGCTTATTTCTGGTACTAATGTTAAAGGGGTTTTCTGGGATAAAATGTAATTCCTACACTATTCTAAACACCCCCACCTACTTTCTAAATTACATAATTTATCAAAAATGTATATTTACCATATATTTTCTGGTTACCAGTGACGTTCTGTTTCCCCGTTTCCAGAAATGGAATGTCACTAATACTCCCCCCCTCCACCCCATCATACCTACCTCTCTTTCTTCCAGACTTCCTACTGCGGGACGGCTCCTCCCTCTTTTCTGACTCTGCTGGTGTGCGCAATGGTCCCGGCGCTGCCCTGTGCTCTACAGCCAACAATCCACCTCTACTGCGGAGGCGTGGGATCAGTAGCCTCCCACACCTGCGGAGTAGAGGTGGTTTCCTGGCTGCAGTGCAGCGCTGGGACTATTGCGCGCGTCGGCAGAGTAAGAAGAGAGGGAGGAGCCGTCTCGCAGGAGGAAGTCTGGAAGGAAGGGAGGTAAGTATGATGGAAGGGCTAGTAGTGGGCAGGAATGCTATAAAGATGGGGAGGGGGTGAAAGAGGGAGGGGGAGGCAGTGAGAGGGAGAAAGTGTGAGTCAGCCTACAAGTATCATGATGCATTAACTAAGAAAGCAGGAAGCTACACCATGTAAACAAATGCAGAAGATGCCAGGCGCTCCCAGAGAAACTCAGAAATCACTCAAAACACTGCTAAAGGTATTTGGGTGCACTTATTAACCCATTAATAGCACTAACAGAGCTTTTTAAAAAAACAAACAAAACATTTTTTGCCCAGAAAACCCCTTTAAATGACCTCTAACCAGGGTCCATAGCTTGCATCCAACACTGTGCTGCTTTAAACATCTATCTATCTATCTATCTATCTATCTATCTATCTGTATAAATCCAAGAATTAGAGGCAGTACTCCAAATACAAGGTGATGACTTTATTCACCCATCACCGCAATATTTCAGTCCTCCTCCATGAGGCCTTTCTCAAGCCTTATACACACGATGATATATTTGTGTATATCAGTGTATGTATAAGTATATGTGTATGTATAGGTGTGTGTGATTATATGAGTAAATATCTGTAATTGTAATTACACAAGTGAAATTTACATTTTATTTATTCATTTTGCTAACTTCACATTCTGTCATAACTTTCGGAAAAAAATAGTGAAGAATACAGCACTTTTTTTTTTTTATAAAATGACAGACTCTTATTTGACAGATCCTACTGTGGGCCCAGCAAATAAAATATGGGGTTTTACTAGAGATGGGTGAACCTCACGAGATTAATACCATATCTATCTATCTAGAAAAAAAAAAGACTCACCATCTATCTATCTATCTATCTATCTATCTATCTATCTATCTATCTATCTATCACAAATTACTAAAACAGTAGGGAATTAAATTACAATAAACCCATTTTAATAATACCCTGTTTCCCCCGAAAATAAGACAGCGTCTTATATTAATTTTTGCTCCCAAAGATGTGCTGTGTCTTATTTTCAGGGGATGTCTTATTTTTTTTACAATGAAGAAGAATTCACATTTATTGCTGAACAAAAAAATGAACATTTATTATATACGGTACTGTACAGTAGTTGTCATCACAAACCAGCATAACCAGACAAACTGTGAATCCTATCAAGAATTTCTTACTACCGTACCATTATTTCCATGTACAACAATTAACAGTATGGTACATTTACCAATATTTACGGTACAAATAGAAAGTAAAATTTATTCAACGACAGTTATGTCATCATCTTCTAGGACATCATCATAACAATCCAAACCATTAATTTCCCTGCACACAGTATCATGTCCCATAGTGGCCCCTGCACACAGTATCATATCCCATAGTGGCCCCTGCACACAGTATCATTCCCCATAGTGGCCCCTGCACACAATATCATTCCCCATAGTGGCCCCTGCACACAGTATCATTCCCCATAGTGGCCCCCGCACACAGTATCATTCCCCATAGTGGCCCCCGCACACAGTATCATTCCCCATAGTGGCCCCTGCACACAGTCTCATGCCCCATAGTGGCCCCTGCACACAGTATCATTCGCCATAGTGGCCCCTGCACACAGTATCATTCCCCATAGTGGCCCCTGCACACAGTATCATTCCCCATAGTGGCCCCTGCACACAGTAGTTTGCCCCATAGTGGACCACCCATGAACAATTATTATACTGTGGGGTCTTTTCAGACCCCAGAGTATAATGATCGGAGACCCAGGAGAGTATAGAAACATAAAAAAACAACGTTGCTTACCTGTTCCTCGCTCCGGTGCATGCCCGTGCGCTACTCCGGCCTTCTTCACTGTTAGACCAGGCCGCGTCACGTGATCCGGCCGGCGTCGCGACGCAAAATGACGTCCGCTGACGTCACCAAACAGGCCCGAAGTCTGGAGAAGCGTAGGACAGGTAAGCACATAGTTTTTTATGTTCGCTCACCTCCCCTGGGCCGCCGATTATTATACTCCGGGGTCTGAAAAGACCCCGGAGTATAATGATAGCAGAGATTGTGGGGTTCTCCCGCGGCCTCACATATCGTATATACCGTATGTTCTGTTTGGGAACATACGCCTTACTTTCGGGGGATGCCTTATATTGGGCAATTCTCCGAAACCTCTCCTATGCCTTACTTTCGGGGGTGTCTTATTTTCGGGGAAACACGGTACATTTTATTAAATAATTGTCACAAAACAGAGTAAGTAACATTGGGTATTGACGTAACCCTTACAAACCACATAAAAAAATTAACACAATATTTTACATGATCACTAAATGGTGTAAATAAAACTTGTGAAATTGTTTATTTTATTTAACCAGTAGCAATCTGGGGTACAATATTATTATGTGGGGGTTTGAGTATATTTAGCTGTGGCCTTTTATAAAGGTCACAACCCTTGAAAAGGCCACACCTACTTTTGCCGCAAAATGCCATTCACGAATCACCCTTTGAGGATCTCTTCCAGATTGACGTCTCTGCCCACAGTTGTTACCATTGGACATATCATCATTAATGTTTAACAGGTAATTTGTGAATCAACCCATAGGAAAGAGATTCTAGAGGCAAGTGATTGTCTCCAAAATCAGCTTCAAGTGGTCTGTACCCTGCTAAGCCATATGAGTTATTACTATGCTAGAGTTTTTTTCCCAAGGGTATGTTTAACAGTATGCAAGAAAATGTATACAACCATATGCCATAGAATTGCGTTGTGCAACTGCTTTCATTATTTTGTACAGCAAAGAAACATCATCAAACATATGCTAAAAGGATACGCTTTAGGAATATGATTTATCTATAAATTAGAAAGATATGGTAAAGTATGTCAAAGTGCCAAAGTTTTCTTAAAAGGAACCTGCCAGCTTGACTTAAACCCCCAAAGCACAATGAGGACAACACAGGGGATCTCAGGTATTGTCCTAGGGTGTCCTTATAATGCCTGAGAGTTGCCACCGTGCTTGGAAAAATAACTTTTATTCCATATGAAAATTTGGTGGAGAGGGTGGAAAGTTAACCGAAGAAGTCAAGCTTTCCACAATTGAACATGGTCCCTTGGAGATGATTGATGTCCTTCAGCCCATCTAATGTCACGGCTACTGCCAAAATAGAAATAGAATAGTGTGACATCAGTCACAGTTGAGAGGCCGGGTTGGGGTGTGCAGTGCTTGACTTCTTGTGTTAGCTCTCCACCTCCTTGACATGAAGGCTCTAATTTGCATAAGGAATAAAAAATTTTTAGGAGAATAATGGCAGTATAAGGAAACACCATTGGACAAAACATACATTTTGAGGTAATGATGGTGGTTTGGGGATTCAAACCGAGTTGACAGGTTCCTCTTGAATATATCTGTTATTGCACACACACACAAAAAAAAAAAAATCACAATCCCTCCTCTCACTTCCTGTTTGGGTAAGTACTTCCTGAGTCAATAAAGAATCTTCCCACTCCCCTCTCACAGCATGTAGACTCACAGATCCAGATAAAAAGAGGAACTGCAGCTGCAGCATTTAGATATCTTGCATATAAGAAAAGGAACCTACAGGCTACTGGGATGTGAGAAAGATACATTAGAAAGTATTGGGTATGTAAATGTACCTCTGATGTATGCAAAAAGTATAGCAAATGGGTATTCTGTTAGTATATTATAGCTATATAGACAGTATTGTTCCTAAGATTTAAAGTATCCTTAAATAACCTGTGAACAGTAAAACTTTTTATATAATACAGCTGGCACAATGGAAGGATCTGGCTAGCAATCTACCAGGGAGGGTGAAGCTTGATACGTGAGTTGGGTGCTGCATGTTCCCTGCCAAAAAGATTATCATTATTTGTGTAAAGCTCTAGGTGTGGCTTTCCAAAGAGAAATAGAGGCTCAGAATACCATTCCATTTCTGTGCAAGGTCAGATTTCACCAATGCCAACAACTGGAGCCTACACCCAAGCAGAAAAATGCTTCATATTATCCTTCTATTTGCTTTGATTGCATGACATGTTTCTTCAGTGAGCTCAAAATCTGGTGGATGAAATTTTATGTGTCTAAGATCTGCAGGCATTACAGATACACGCAAACATATCTTGACAGTGATGGGCAGTGTGATTTATGATCAGCTGTATCATTGCTTACTTCTGTCACACTGTAGTATGCAGCAGCATTGTAGTGTAAGATTCTGTTCCGTACGCCAGTCTTAATAAAGTCCCCAACTTGCATGAGACACGCCTGAATTACTAAGAGAGAATTATTAAGAAAGTTTTCTGGCATGAGTTGCAGTAAATTTGTCAGGCTAATACTAGGTTCACATCCAAATCCTAGGGACCGCTGGGTTTCCTCCCAAAAAATGCCGAGAGAAAAGTTCTCCTTGCAGGACTTTTCTCTCCGCATTTTTGAAGAAGAATGGGTGAAGAATCCCTGAATGGTCGTACTAGCCTGAGGCTTCTGTACCCAATTCCTGTTGCTTTCCCCTTGCTTCGCCCACTTTATCGCAAAAGGTGGCGAGCGGGGCACAGAACGAGGAAAATAAGATATTGTCTAGGTGTAGTAGAAGAAAAAGATTTGGCCACAATCAAACAAGTCCCAGAATAGTATTTGTTGTCTTAAACAGGAAATTTATGGTCAATTATTGCTAAATGATATAAATTGTGTGAAATGTAGTGAACTGCCAGGGTGGGCCAAATTCATTGAGGGGAGAGAGGCACGAAGACATTATTTTCTTTAAAGTACCATGAGACTGGCAACAAATTAAAGATCTGTACTTGGTGTTCCACCAAATGTGTAAGTTGGACCAATGCCAAGGATGCCAAGGAAAAGGCACTTGAGGAACTGCAGAGTTCATCAAATTCTTAGATGAGGATAGAAAAGAGTTGAGTTGCAGGCTCATGTCCACTACCATACCACTTTTATTATATGCTTCATTGCTAAAAAAATAATTGGTAATGTAGGCTTACGGGCAAACTGTTGTTTATATAATACATAACCACCGACGTTATGTATGTAGACTGAGGCCTGAGGGTTGTTTTCTTTGGCACTGAAGATCCTCCTATGTGGAAAATGTAAAGAAGATTATTGGTTAAGAGGCAGTTTCCTGATCCTGCTGTATTATAATACTAATAGACATAATGAAGACAAAGTAATTGTTTAGCTGGTAGGTTTGTAATGCTGCAGGCAATATGAAGTAATGCCCTGCTTTCCTTCCAATATATGTATTGTATTGTCATTAAAGTGCTGCAAGTCTTCCAAAGCAAATGTCTTACCACAGGTAGCTTATGCCACTAGCTTAAAATATAACTCCCATTTTATTTTATTTTTTGCTTTTGTATTGGGGAGTGTTTTGTGAACATTTCTGCAATATACTTAGTTAACCTATCTAACTTCCTTTTAATAGAAAAAAGGCTCTAAAATTCTTCCCAGAAACCCTCTTGCTGAGCTGTCACCAGGGAATTTTGTATACATTTGTATTTCAGGTATGTACAGCTGTAGCATTTGCCAAAGGGGGAATGGTCACTTCAAATGGCTGTATCTCCAGGTTTTATACAACCTAGAAAAATGGTTTTGGTATCACATGAAAGCTGAGATTCTCTGCCCATAGCTACAGCTTAGCAGCATATGAAAACTGAGTACTTCAGTATTAGCTATAAAATAACCAGAGATATCACTAGTTAAAAAAAAAAAAGTCAGGAATTTGAGCTTCATATGCAGCAATTCATGCTGCATGTCAAAATCACATACTCAACTGTGTTTTTAACTAGTGATATCTCTGTTTTTATTATAGTTAGAGCTGCAATATTGGCAGCATGTGAAAGCTGAGAATCGGTGTCCCTGTGAGTTCAGAAACATTTGTCTAGGTTATATAAAACCAGAGATACAGCCATTTGAAGTAACCATCCCCCTTTGGCAAGTGCTACAGATCTATATATTGCATTGTACATGAAACCTGTACAGCCTCTTCTATTAAAAAGAAGTTAGATAGGTTAATAAAGTATTTATAAAAATGTTCACCAAAAACACCCGACACAATAGCAAAAAAAAAAAATGGGAGGTAATTTTAAATGAGAGGGGTTACCTTCAGAGGATATGCCACTGTGGAGCATAATACAAGTGCAGGGGCCACTATGGAGCATAATACCCTGTGCAGGGGCCACTATGGAGCATAATACAAGTGCAGGGGCCACTATGGAGCATAATACCAGTGCAGGGGCCACTATGGAGCATAATACCGTGTGCAGGGGCCACTGTGGAGCATAATACCATGTGTAGGGGCCAATACGGAGCATAATACCGTGTGCAGGGGCCGCTGCGAGGCATAATACAGTGTGCAGGGGCTGCTGTGGAACATTATAGTGTGTGTAAATGGGGCGTTATAAACAGGGGCTATGGTGCCTGTTTATATCATACGCTGTCTGTTTATAGTGGCCGTGTTATGTAATTACAGCCTTGTCACATAGACATGTATAGGACAAGGCTGTGGTTACATTACATGGCCGCTATGAGATAAATGACACTATGTAAACATAGAGGCGGTCACGGCGCTTACACAGGTACCATTCACACAGCTGATCAGTAGGGGTCCTGGGTTTTTGAACCCCACTGATTAGTTTATTAATGACCTGGAAAACCTTTTAATTAGTTAACACCTGGGGTATTATTAATAAGGGGCACTATTTATACAGGGTACACATGGACATTATTAATATAATGATGCACTTGGGGGTATTATTCATTATGGAGGGTTATATCATATATTTTATAATTGGGGTAGCAGCAGGATGGGTGTGCAGGTGAGGACAATGTGGGTTGGATGCCTGGAAAAGTGAGGAACCAAAGATGTCTGTGTTGCAAATTTTACAGAGACCAAGTCACAGCTGGAAGAAGTGGTCATGGCGATCCAAAGGGAAGAGAAGGGAAATGTGACCGATTAGTCAGAGACGTCACCTGTAAGTCACAAAATGCTACTGTCCTGTATTCACCTAAATGATAGAGGATAAATACCTGATTGATGGGGCTCTGTCTGCTCAGACCCCCACTGAGCCTGAGAATTGTTTTTTTCCCCCCACTGGGTGGGAATTCAGCCTGACCGCAGCCATATATAGGTGTGTCACTTGGTGGATGGACGAACCCGCTTGGCTCTCATTCACTTCAATGGGGGTGCCAAAGATAGCCGAAGTCCAGTACTCAGCTATCTGCGGCGCTCCTATTATAGAGAATGGGGGCCACGTGGGCTCGTCCATCCACCAAGCAGAAGATGTGTGAAGTTATTGACATTGTTAATGCCGTGTTGTTGATCTGATACTGAAGTAATACAGGAAGAAGAATTCTTATAAACTGTTTTATAACTTTGTATATTGTGTATATTGTGCGACGATAACAGTGTGTGAAGCTAGTAGCATGGAACTCAATTTTTTTGTGGGGGGGGTGGGGCGTCTTTCTATAGTCCGCCTCAGGCAGCAAAGAGGCTAGGTTCACCACTGCCAAGCAGCTTGATGTTCCTGTGACTACAGCTGCTCATATTATTCAGAAATTTAAGATCCATGGGACTGTAGCCAACCTCCCTGGACGTGGCCGCAGGAGGAAAATTGACGACAAATCAAAAAGAAGGATAATACGAATGGTAACAAAAGAGCACAGAAAAACTTCTAAAGAGATTAAAGGTGAACTTCAAGCTCAAAGAACATCAGTGTCAGATCGCACAATCCGTCGTTGTTTGAGCCAAAGTGGACTTCATGGGAGACGACCAAGGAGGACACCGTTGTTGAAAACAAATCATAAAAAAGCCAGACTGGAATTTGCCAAACTACATGTTGACAAGCCACAAAGCTTATGGGAGAATGTCCTATGGACAGATGAGACAAAAATCGACATTTTTGGCAAGGCACATCAGCTCTATGTTCACAGACGGAAAAATGAAGCATATCTTGAAAAGAACACTGTCCCTACTGTGAAACATGGAGGAGGCTCTGTTATGTTCTTGGGCTGCTTTGCTGCATCTGGCACAGGGTGTCTTGAATCTGTGCAGGGTACAATGAAATCTCAAGACTATCAAGGGATTCTAGAGAGAAATGTGCTGCCCAGTGTCAGAAAGCTTGATCTCAGTTGCAGGCCATGGGTCTTGCAACAGGATAATGACCCAAAACACACAGCTAAAAACACCCAAGAATGGCTAAGAGGAAAACATTGAACTATTCTGAAGTAGCCTTCTATGAGCCCTGACCTAAATCCTATTGAGCATCTTTGGAAGGAGCTGACACATGTCGTCTGGAAAAGGCACCCTTCAAACCCAAGACAACTGGAGCAGTTTGCTCATGAGGAGTGGCCAAAATACCTGCTGAGAGGTGCAGAAGTCTCATTGACAGTTACAGGAATCGTTTGATTGCAGTGATTGCCTCAAAAGGTTGTGCAACAAAATATTAAGTTAAGGGAACCATCATTTCTGTCCAGGCCTGTTTCATGAGTTTCCTTTTCATCCATGCTTCAACAGAATTTTTTTTTAAAAAAATGTCTGACTTTCATTTGTTCATTTTCATAGAATTTTTCTATATTATTACTTTTGTCAGATTCAAGTTATTTCTGTGACCATTGTGGGTTTTTCTTTCATTAAACGAGGGGTACCAACAATTTTGTCCACGTGTGTAGAACATTAAGTATGTATTAACTGGTAACTTTTTAATGCTGAAACCCATTGTTTTGTAATGTTTTCAGTGAATGGAAGTACAGCCTCAGACCCAAAAATAATAGTAGAAGTGTATCTTTGACCCATTCAAGATATCAGTCTCATCCACAGAATCTCACAACATTAACTTAGTTCACCCTGATAGAGCCCTCGGCAAGGAAAATCAAAAAATCTTTTAATAATTTACTTACGATTTTTTATACTGTATTCATTATTTTGTAATCATTATAGAGTTTATACTTTAACTTATGATGTATAAAAGGATCAAGTTTAATTATTATCTTGCTCAATATTTGTTGATGCAAATTTTCTGTCATTACCCACATTGGAACTTGGTAGACGGTACATGTTGCAAAACATCCAAGGACGACCGATAAGTTAATAACCTGAATTGATTAAACGTTGCTGAATCCACTAGTAAAAACCAGTATGATAAAAGGTCTCCCAATTCAAGTTTATTTCATGAATGTTATGATTGATATACAGCATTTGTGATGACCATGACACATTTACAAGCAGGGCCGCACCTACCATGAGGTGACCTGAGGTAAGAGCCTCAGGCGGCACCTCTTCGCACAAACTGAGGGGTGGCATTTTTTTAGTGTCAAAGAGTAACTATTGAAATATTGCAGAAAGATAAAACATAGCTAACAATAAGACAATCGTAATACAAGTACAAAAATGTAAAGCAATATAAGTACAAAACATGGAAACTGCTATACATTCAAAGTCAGCATAGGCATAAAATAAGGGAGGGCGGTAAAAAGGTACCAAAACCTAAAACCAACATAGCGAAGAATATGGGAGAGGTGTGTAGCGCTAAAGTGCAAATGGATAGAAAGTGGACGAGGGAGGGATCCCATCTGAGAGAAGGGGTGCGAGAAATACACTCAATCCTACTTTCCAATCAGAGCCGAAGACAGTATGGCAGACCTGGGATGTTAGACCTGTTGATGCAGGGTGCCCAAACCCTATTAAAGAGCACGCAAGTATCAGAGATAGTGGCATTCATTTTTTCGTGACACATGACAGTGTCAATTCGCCAAACAACATCGGTCACCAAGAGGAAAGATTTTCTCCAGTTGAATGCAATGTGGATCCGGGCAGCCATCAGAAAGTTTGGAATAATTTTAATTGGGCATACAGTGCCTTGCGAAAGTATTCAGCCCCCTTGAACTTTTCAACCTTTTGCCACATTTCAGGCTTCAAACATAAGGATATAAAATTTAAATTTTTTATGAAGAATCAATAACAAGTGGGACACAATCGTGAAGTGGAACGAAATTTATTGGATATTTTAAACTTTTGTAAAAAATAAAAAACTGAAAAGTGGGGCGTGCCAAATTATTCGGCCCCCTTAAGTTAATACTTTGTAGCGCCACCTTTTCCTGCGATTACAGCTGCAAGTCACTTGGGGTATGTCTCTATCAGTTTTGCACATCGAGAGACTGAAATTCTTGCCCATTCTTCCTTGGAAAACAGCTGGAGCTCAGTGAGGTTGGATGGAGAGCGTTTGTGAACAGCAGTTTTCAGCTCTTTCCACAGATTCTCAAATGGATTCAAGTCTGGACTTTGACTTGGCCATTCTAACACCTGGATACGTTTATTTGTGAACCATTCCATTGTAGATTTTGCTTTATGTTTGGGATCATTGTCTTGTTGGAAGATAAATCTCCATCCCAGTCTCAGGTCTTTTGCAGACTCCAACAGGTTTTCTTCCAGAATGGTCCTGTATTTGGCTCCATCCATCTTCCCATCAATTTTAACCATCTTCCCTGTCCCTGCTGAAGAAAAGCAGGCCCAAACCATGATGCTGCCACCACCATGTGTGACAGTGGGGATGGTGTGTTCAGGGTGATGAGTTGTGTTGCTTTTACACCAAACATATTGTTTTGCATTGTGGCCAAAAAGTTCAATTTTCGTTTCATCTGACCAGAGCACCTTCTTCCACATGTTTGGTGTGTCTCCCAGGTGGCTTGTGGCAAACTTTAAATGAGACTTTTTATGGATATCTTTGAGAAATGGCTTTCTTCTTGCCACTCTTCCATAAAGGCCAGATTTGTGCAGTGTACGACTGATTGTTGTCCTATGGACAGACTCTCCCCATCTCAGCTGTAGATCTCTGCAGTTCATCCAGAGTGATCATGGGCTTCTTGGCTGCATCTCTGATCAGTCTTCTCCTTGTTTGAGATGAAAGTTTAGAGGGACGGTCTTGGTAGATTTGCAGTGGTCTGATACTCCTTCCATTTCAATATGATCACTTGCACAGTGCTCCTTGGGATGTTCAAAGTTTGGGAAATCTTTTTGTATCCAAATCCGGATTTAAACTTCTCCACAACAGTATCACGGACCTGCCGGGTGTGTTCCTTGGTTTTCATGATGCTCTCTGCACTTTAAACAGAACCCTGAGACTATCACAGAGCAGGTGCATTTATACGGAGACTGGATTACACACAGGTGGATTATATTTATCATCATCAGTCATTTAGGACAACATTGGATCATTCAGAGATCCTCACTGAACTTCTGGAGTGAGTTTACTGCACTGAAAGTAAAGGGGCCGAATAATATTGGACGCCCCACTTTTAAGTTTTTTAATTTTTACAAAAGTTTAAAATAACCAATAAATTTTGTTTCACTTCACAATTGTGTCCCACTTGTTGTTGATTCTTCACCAAAAAATAAAAATTTTATATCCTTATGTTTGAAGCCTGAAATGTGGCAAAAGGTTGAAAAGTTCAAGGGGGCCCGAATACTTTCGTAAGCCACTGTATTTGAGGCTGGCAGGTTTAAGATTAAGAAGACAAATGGGGGCCGACAATGGAAAAGACTGTACAAAAAGCCGTTATGTGTCAAGAAAGGCTATCCAGAAGCGACAGGCATGAGGGCAGGCCCACCAAATATAGAAAGTAGTACCTAAGGCATTGCAACTCCTAAAACAGAGGGGTGAGACTGCAGGGTAAAAGCTATTCAATCGATGAGGGACCAGATAGGTCCTATGAAGGACTTTCAAAGAAGGTTCCATAAGGGTGACCTGCCAACTGCCTTTGCTAATAGATGTACAACAGTCAATCCATTGGGCTGAGGTCAGGGTAGAATCAAGGTCTTGCTCCCAGGCCGCCATAAAGTCAAGCTTGATATCAGGAGGTGGGGTGTTAAACAACCTATATAGCTACGTATATGAAAGAGAGAGAACCCCTGTCTAAACAAACATAGTCTCTCGAAGCTGGTAGGGGATATTGAGTGGGGTGAGGGAACGCAGAAAATGGAAGACCTGTGCAGTCCGGGATGCCTCTAAAGGAAGCGAGGAGTATGTAGTAGCAAAATACTCTTCGGTGAAAAACCGCGGGTTACAGAGGAAATCATTGAGGTAGCGAAACGAGCATGTCTCCACCAAACATACACCTCAGGGGATAGGCCAGGAGGGAAGAGGGGGTTTATAAACAGCAGTACTAAAGGCGTAATTGGGCTTTGCCATCTATACTGGAAACAAACATGCAATCAGTCACCTTGGCAGCAGCTGAAATAGTGAGAGCTGCTGACCTCGGGACCCAAAGTAAGGCTTGCAGAGAGGTTGGGGCTACCAGTACTGATTCCAATGTTACCCATTGTGGGCTTCATTGTGGATAGCACTAAGTTGTGAGAGCCTTGCATCAACATAGTATTTATAAAGGTGAAGGACTGATAACCCTCCCAATCTCTTAAGAAAATACGCGGCAACTTATAAGCGCAACTAAAATCAGAGATTTCTTTCTGAAGGGAGGCTAGGAGGTGGAGGTCACCAGGGTTGGGAGAGTGCGGAAGAAGTAGAGAATGCAGGGTAGGGTGACTATCTAAACTGAATGGACTCTTGATATCCAAGAAAGAGTGGGGCAGTGCCATGCAATGAGATCCTTTAAAAGCTTTGGGATCAGTGTGGTATAGTTACATTTGAAATGGGCCTCTAATGAGTTACAGAGATTAATGCCTAGGTAAGGCAAATCCCTACACTGGAAGCTAAAATTCAGGGCAATAATTTCTCAATTTCTTCCTCCAGAGGGTGCTGTAGCATTCTTCAGTGTCTGAACTCTGGAGGCAGAAGCACCGCGAAGATGCCCAGGAGAGGTGAGACAAGGTGAGTATAGACTGACATATCACTGTGTGAGGGCCCAAATGCTAGTACTATACTATGTCCAAAGAGGTCAAAAAAGAAGAGTGCAATATACTGTATGGAGGCCTAAAAAGGGATAATATACTGTATGGGAATCAGTAAAGGGCATCATATACTGTGTGGAGACCAGTGAAGGGT
Organism: Leptodactylus fallax; assembly: GCA_947044405.1. Taxonomy (NCBI): domain Eukaryota; kingdom Metazoa; phylum Chordata; class Amphibia; order Anura; family Leptodactylidae; genus Leptodactylus; species Leptodactylus fallax. The sequence continues at coordinate 1,470,877 of CAMRHE010000171.1, forward strand.
ACAATATACTACGTGGGGGGGTCAGTAAAGGGGGCAATATAATGTGTGGGGACTAGTAAATGGGGCAAGTTACTGTGTGAGGGTCACTAAAAGGAGTTTTATACTGTGGGGGCCAGTAAAGGAGATAATGTACTGTGGGGGCCTGAAAAGGAGGTCGTTATACTGTGTGTGGGCAAAATAAAGGGAGTGGAAAAGTGTGGGGCAAGGGTCTATAATTTTAATTAAGGAGGTCCCATCTGAGAACCAAAGATTGCCAGGTTGGATATATATTGTTTTTTTTAGGGGGGGGGGGGGGGGGTGTCTTTCTATAAGTCGCCTCAGGCAGCAGAGAAGCTAAGTTCCCCCCTGTTTGTAAGACCTTGTGATGGTGACCTGTGGCGCACACTTTTCTCTGTAGTCATAACTAGAGTTAAAGGGAATGTGTCACCAGAAAATGAACTATTTTTAAATCAAGTCTATGTTAAACTATTTTTAAGAATTTTGATTAATTTTTTTATTGTTTATTTACCAGGTCAATATTTGTATTTAAATCCTAGTCTCTAAGTCTAATAATACAATGACACTTGCCAATTCTGTAGGGGTTTTCTTTGCAGCCGTTGCCTCATTTACATCACAGGCATTAGAAAATAATACCTCTATGAATAACTCAACTGAACCATCTTTGCATCCACTACTGACAATAGAAGATGTCACAGCTTATCTCGTTCCCCTCCCTCCACAGAGCATGCCTAGAAAACACTCCCGTAGACCTTGAGGAGTCATCTTCAGTCTATTACTGCCTATGGCTATGAGACTGCTGTAAAGCATATCAATAAACAGGGCAGAGGAGAATCTCAGGCAAGATGGCAGCCCCCATCATCATATACAGAAAATAGAATAAGAACAGATCAGACAAAAGTGATATATTTCAGTATCTGTAATCAAGAAGAAAAAAAAAATGAGGGTACATTCCCTTTAAATTTACATAGTATAAAAACTATATAGGACTTGCCATATGTAATTCTGCCATTTATTTTGGCTCATAAAGTCTCCTTTTATCCAGTTTTTGATCTGAAACTTTGTGCAGTTTTCTTTGTAAATGAATTCATTGTGATGTATTCTTGAAGTTGGCTGTAATAGTAGACATTATAACATCTATATAGGTAAGTAACACCAAAGTTGGAGCATTGTTTCTGTTTATAAACTATTAATGTTCACAATAAGACCCCAGGTAGATTTGGAACCTATTCCCAACGGATTCCGCTGCTCTTAATGTATGCCTTCACCAGGTCCCTAGGAATCTCACTCATGTACTTTGTCACCCTCCATCCAAACACAGATGCATATCAACCAACAAACTATAGGTGGCCATATATATTAGACTAAGGTCAGTCATACCCACTGATTTCAGCAGGATCATCCAACTAACTGATGTGTATTCAATGTTCGAGTTATGGATAAGACAAAAAAGGATAAAGCATCCTGAATTCCAACCTGCCTGCTATTTATCAAGGATAAACTGCCTTTATTCTCAAGGAGATAGGCCTTGTCAGAGGTGTCTGGCAACAGTTTACTTCCCTCTTCCCATTTAGAAAACATGCACTCTCTGCTGAACCAATCATGTATGCATGTGTGGAAGTGATAGGAATATCTGTCAACACCAACAAGCATTTAACCAACAGCTATTGAATGTGTATGGTCACCCTAAAGAGGTTTTCTTTTTTTTATACTGGTAACCTACACACAGGATAGGTCATAAGTGTCTGATCGGTGGGGGTCCGACATCTAGACCCACATCGACCAGCTGATCTGAACTTGCACAGGATGAGGACTGAAGCAGCTATGCTCCTATTCAAATAATAAGCAAAGTGCTACAATCCCCTTCACTCGATAGTGGTGGCACTGGGGTACTGCAACTAGTCTGCACCTATTACTTCAATAGTAGCACAGATGCTTTCAGCCCTGTCCTGAGCAGTAGTTTTCAGGACTAAGATGTGGCAGGGTCAGCTGATCAGTGCATGGTCCAGGTGTCACCAATATATATATAGAAAAAACAATTCAGGGCTGGAAAACCCTTTCAAGCTTAATCCATTTTGACAAGCAGAATAATGGCTTGATTGACTTCCTCTTGACTGAGTGAGACATAAGAGATGGAGATATGTTACTAAAGGAGAAGATACACTACTAAAGGGAGTGACTCCAATAGGGTAAAGTGTTTTGCCAGAAGAGAGAAGATGACCTAAAAAAGGCCATCTGAAATGGAGTTAAAGGTGTGTACGCAGCAAACTATGAGAAAACATAATGATGGTCTAGATCAAAGTAAGTAGAGAGAGAAGGAGAACAACCACCATAAACACCAAAGTCAAGAATGAATTGGATATAATTGCTGTTTATTACTCTGTGGTTTTGCCTGCAGAAGATGGCTGATATATTGTATGCTTTACACAGTGGTGGGGACTTACTGCAGATAAATCTACACTAAAAGGCGATATACATTGGGGCAGATTTACCAATCAGTTTTCTATCGTAGAGGGATGATATTGTGGCACAGATTTGGCACAACCCCTGTTTCGCGCCTTGCATGCCACATTGTGCAAATGTGGGCAGAGTGGGGTGGGCTAAGGCAGGGACTCCTCGGCCCTACAGATTCATTATAACTCACGACAGTTTTCTAGCATGAGTTATAATGGAAATCTACACTAGTTCCTAACTAAAGAAGGTGACATACACAGAAACACCCAAATATTGAATACCTTGTATGGTTCATATCTTTGTATTGGATCTTGATGGTCTATTTGGTGCTACATATCAATAAAGCTACCTCATATTTATTAGCATCTATAAAGAATTGCTGTGGTCTTCTGTGATTACTGGACTGACTGCAAAACGTCTTTCACTGGCACCTTATACAATAGGAGGGTGTGCTGGAATATTACTATTGTGTAAACAGAGTAATAAGCTTCCGCCAAATCCAAACTGTACGGGGATGAGCAATTTATTAATCCCCATACAGCAGCGATGATAGCTGCATATAAGTGGATGTACCAACCGTACAATGGTCAATTATTGCCCCCTTGGATGGACTGAGGAAAAGGGCCCTTACTATTATTTATATAGATACTGTAGTGTTATTTGAGCACTATATAGCGGTTATACTTGAGCAATGTTTGGCAAGGCTCTTTAAGGATTGTACAGTATTACAATGGTAATAGTAGTATCGTGCTTTAGGCCAGATGCACATGGACAGTTGTTGACCAACAAATAAAGTCATATTGCCTGCAATGTATTCTGTTTGGAAACCCAAAAGTTTTGTGATTGCTTTTTGGAGAGGAAATTGGAACACTGCTGATTTATATGGTTGTAGGGCCTCTTAAGGTTTGGTAGGATTCACTACAGCTATAAACTCCTTTTTATATATTTTGCAAGCCTGCTTTGATCAAGACTACTTTTGGCAATATAAACATCTCTTATAAACAGACAATTACTATTGTACCACGCCATTTGCTTTATGTGCCACTAGAATTAACTTTAGTATTCATGTCAATTGCATTAGTAAAGAAATAGACACTGGATGTAAAAATTGAATGTGAGTTATCAGAACACATAATAAATACATATGCCCAGCATAAACATGAACTATATCCCATATATGCAGCCTGGGCAACTACATGGGGGCCCGGCAGGCAAACGGGCCCACATATACCTTACAAAAAATAATTAATTCTCTCCATTAGGTTATTGAAAAAACAAAGGTTTGTTTTAAAAAGCAGCTCTAAACTAAAATATAGTCTTTTTGAAGCCTTTTGACTACAGAAGACATGTTTTTTTCTTTAGAATCATGTTTACCATACATCACCATACAGTATGTACATGTAAAAAATCCCAAAGTGAATCATACCAAAAGCACACATGGAAAACAATACCTTGCAAAGCCTATTCAACAAAGAGAAGAATGATGACATTCTACAACTCCAGACTTGGCAGGCAATAATAGGGAATGGATGTTCCTAGGAGTAGGTGATTTTTTTGCACATTTACATGGGCCAACAAGGAACAGTATGATTGGCCCGATAATAGGGCAGCATAAAGGTGCCTTAAGCTAGAACACACCTACAAGAATGAAAGACTAGTTTTAACCTCAATTCACCAAAGGTTTTCCAAATATTGGCTTCCTCCCAGGCCTAGAGTAGATTGTCCTACAGCAGGGAACACTGGTTTGCATCGGAGTGGAGGTATCCAAAAAATATGCAACCCTCTTGTAGTCATCAGTTAATTCTGTGAGGGTAAGGATCTACAAGTGGAAACACAGACTGGCAATGGGAGTACCATTAACTAGCTCAGTCCCAGTCTTCAGTGGAAACTCCATAAGTATTGTACCTCCAGAATCTGGATGCTGTTTTGTCCTGTACTACCTCAGGTAAAAGCCATAAGTTACCCTGTTCTACAAACATCCTGCTGTCTCCTGAGTCTAACTCCTGCATAACCATCATGGGCATTCCAACTCCAATCCGGCCCAGTGAGGCATACAAGCTCTGGAGGAAACATTACCACCACTATGAGGTACCCTGTATTTCCCCGCAGCACGACACGAGCCTAGGAGAGCTGAAGCATTCGGTCGTAATTTCTGCCTCTGTGACTGCTGCAACTACTACTACTGCCAGCCTCTTGGCCTCCCCCTATGGGTTACTGCATAATTATGAGGCATAAGAATCATTATGTCAGTCCTTCACATGCAGTGTAGCAGACAGTAGAAGGACTGCTATTTTATGGTGGCGATGACAAGGCCTCTTTGAATTAAAGCCGAAAAATCTTTGCAGAAATTGTTTTGTGAGAAAGGTCTTGTTTAATGTGGCTTCAGATCTCCTGCAACAAATACTCATCCTAGAAACCAGTGGATAATTTTTACTATATACTTGCCTCCAAGAGTAGGAAGTTTTCTACGTTGGAGGTTACAGTATTATGTAATGTTAGGATGATGGGACTTATACCTCCTAGCATCTCATGAATGTTTGCAAACAATTTGGTAAATCAATTTTCATTCTTTCATTGGAAGCCGTTTATGGCGATTCAATATTAACAGACTGATAAGAAACCACATCATTACTGAACTGATGCCAGGCCTGGTTCAGTTACAGCAATACAAAGTATATTTACACATAATGTATAATAGAAGTGGGGATAACATTAGTCAGACACAGAATAAAGAAACCTCTGCCACATAACAAAATGGACTTTGACATATACAGTAGATAGCAAAAGGTGTAGCTTGGCATAGCAACTTTTTCATGATAACACGTCCTCGTACTAGATCAGTTCTATCTGTCCTAATAGCAAAGTGTAAACATGTAAAAGATGCAGATACGTACAATTATTAAAGGGAGTCTACCACCACCACATCACCTCGAAACCACTTATATGCTGTTGTATGGGCAGTTACTGACATAGAGAACACTGTTTTTGTGTCAAAGTGCAATCTTGCTGCAGAGATCAAATTTTAGGCTGAAGACACACAGAAATTTTGTTGTTTTTTTTATGGAGATTTTGCTGCACTTTTCTGAGCAAAAGCCAGGAGTGGATTGAGCAGGAGGAGCAATATAAGCTCTTCCTTTATATTTCCTATATTTTGTTAACCCACTCCACTTTGGCTTAAAAAAAAAATCCAACAAAATGTGTAAGAATTTGTCTTCAGCCTCAATCCGTATGTAAATAAACTGTTTGTTGCACCCGCGGCCACATATGGCAGAACACTTGTTTTTGTTTGAATTTAACATACATAAGAATCTTTATGTTGGGTGGTGGCCACAGGTGAAAGTGAGTGCTCTGGCAGACACAGCCATGTCCTGGGTGCCCCAAATGTCAATTTGCATAAGGATTAAAGAGTGATTTTTGCTAACCATCCATATAAGGGTGTCTCAGCGGTTTGCACTGTTGCCATGTAGTTCCGGGGTCCTGGTTTCAAATCCAACCAAGGACAACATCAGCATGGAGTTTATATGTTCTCATTGTGTTTGAAGTGGGTTTCCTTCAGGTACTCTGGTTTCCTCCAACATGACAAAAATATACTGAAATTGTAACTTGGCTTCCCTTGTTGGTGTTGGTGATGGGCACCTGTATGGCAGCCACTAACTCCCCTACTCCACAATGCTCCCTGCCCTTTGAGTCCTTGTGTGAGAAAAGCACATTACAAATGTTTGTCATTGTCAGACAACAAGGAGTTTAGAGGTGATTTTGGTGGCGGTAGACTCCCATTAGTTACAATAAGGGGCATTGCTATAGAGAGTACAAATGCAGCAGTCACAACACTTCCTTAGGGCCCACAGAGACACCATCATTGTGGTATGTGGGTGACCCTGTATGCATGTTTTCTTGGGGTCCATCAGCTTGAAGTTATGTCTCTGGTTATACTAAGGGTGGGTTTACACTTGCGGCGGCCCTCCGTCCGCTGCGAATCCGACCTGCATGTTGGAAAACTGGATAGGAAAAGGTTTGTGACACATTGCTTAAAAACCCATTCATTTGTATGGGTTTTTAAAGCAATGCGGGTGTGTGCTTACACCCTCTGCGCTGCAAAGCCGTTTTTTTTCGTCGGAAACAAAGTCGGACATGCAGGACTTTGTTGAATGGATTTTTAAGCAATGCGTTGCAAACCTTTCCCTATCCAGTGCCTATATAGTTTTCCGACATTTAGGTCAGATTCACGGCGGACAGAGTGCCGCTGCAAGTGTGAACCCACCCTTATTATGTTATTTTTTTTTCATTAGAGGTAGTTTAAGGTAATGACATTATTGCTTTTTAGATGCATTTAAGGAGGTTTACAATTCCAGTTGGTTAAAGATTAGCTAGCTGTCAAGGGTCATTTATAGTATAGGTTTACTGTATTTACACCATTAGCAGTTAGGTCTTATGTATATATCAGTTGCCTAAGGCTGGGTTCACATCTGTGCCTGGTACACGCAAGGGGATTCCGTCCCCGAACCTGTTTAAAAAATGCGGATAGAAAAGTGCTGCATGCAGCGCTTTTATCTCTGCATTTTTTGCCTTTTTCAGGCGGAAACTCGGCGGACCCCATTATAGTGACCCCGTTATAGTAACCCCATTATAATAACTGCTTTTTTCATTGGATTAGGTTTCCGTTCAGGGGGTCCCCAAGCAGGTGTGAGCCTAGTGTAATACACCTCTGTTATTTCATTTCATTCCTTTCTTCCCTTCATGAGCTGACATGAGAATAGTATTAAGTTTTACTTCTCTACAATTTTCCTGCTCTTGTATTCAATCTCTTCTGATAAAGGAAATCATTCTGAACATTACATTATATAAAGCAATTGCTCAAAAATGTAATTGCAGTAAACCTCTTTAAGGCTGAGGCTCCACGTTGTGGAAACGCAGTGTTTTTTTGTTGCAGATTTGGTTGCGTTTTTTTGAGCCAAAGTCAAGAGTGATTACAAAATGAATGGGAAATATACAGGAAACTGTTATACTTCTCACGTCTGTGATATCCACTCCTGGCTTTGGCTCAATAAAACACATCAAAATTTACAAAAAAAGCAGCTTTTCAGCAACGTTGTGCCTAAGGCTAAGGTCCCACATGTCAGGGCCCACAAAGACACCTATTCATATATTACCTTTTACCTACTACCAAGACCTATAATGCTCCATGGAAGAAAATATGAAAATTAGCAAATGTCATCCAAACCAGAGATTCCACCAAAAGGAAGAGCGATCCATTTGTAGACAGCTGCTCCAGGATTCTTGCAATTTACCTGTACAGTGCAGGGTATAAGTTGGCTGGATGGTCTTAGACACAATTCCAGAAGACTAAAAGTAAAGAAAACTACAAAGCTTTTTTACATAGTGTATTGTGCTTTGAAGAATTACAGCAAATCTATATCCCCTATACTGAATTCAATAAAATTATATTGTGGAACTGTTACCTATGTAGTTGCCTAAAATGATCCCACTAAAGTGTCTAAATACAGGCTTCACTTTATGATCTAAGGTTAAGATTAAAAGTTATAAGTTACAAGTTATCATATTGAAATGGGTGTCCACAACAATAGAAATCCTGCCTCACCTTTATCAAAGCTTAGTCATGTGCCTGGTCAATGTAAAGCATTTCGGTCAGATATTAATATTATCGCACATGTAGATAATATAATGAAGGTCAGCATAAGGTATTTTTCAGTTAACAATGTTTTCCAATGACTTAACATTGGTTTCTGCTGTCTTCTGTAATAAGATATCATGCCGCAGCAGTTTGACCAGTTGCATTTGGGTTAATCTGTTTACATTCTATAGACACACATCCAGGATCATACAATCAGCTTTAATAACCAAGTGAAGTCATAGCTGGCTATACATTTCTCTGAATGACCATCTATGTAATATCTGGATGAGCTGCGTCCACCTGAGCTGTTTTCAGAGATTTTCCAGTCTTGCTAAATGGAAAGGGGTTGTGCACAAGAGCCTTTCTCTTTTAGAGCTCTGACAGAAGTCGCCCTGATAAGTTTGGCATTGAACGGCTCATTTGCATACGGGTTAAAAGTTGACTTTCTTGACAGCAGAATTGCACTTTGACACAAGAAAGGTATATTCACTATGTCACTAACAGCCCATACAACAGCTTATAAGTGGTTTAGGTATATATGTAGTTGATCCCTTGATTTAAGCACCGAGCCATTGTCTAGCATACATTGGGTCCTGATGTGTTGTCCCTCTCTCACAACAAGCACAGAGCCAGTGTGGAGCATACAGTGTCTAGCATACATTGGGTCTTGATGTGTAGTCGCTCCCTGGGTTTAAGTAGAGTCAGTGTCTAGCGTACATTGGATCCTGATGTGTAGTCGCTCCCTCAGATCAAGCACAGAGCCAGTGTGGAGCATACATTGGATCCTGATGTGTAGTCGCTCCATTGACTCAAGAACAGAGCCAGTGTCTAGCATACATTGGGTGCTGATGTGTAGTCGCTCCCTGGGTTTAAGTAGAGTCAGTGTCTAGCGTACATTGGATCCTGATGTGTAGTCGCTCCCTCAGATCAAGCACAGAGCCAGTGTGGAGCATACATTGGATCCTGATGTGTAGTCGCTCCATTGACTCAAGAACAGAGCCAGTGTCTAGCATACATTGGGTGCTGATGTGTTGTCCCCCTCTCTCAGAACAAGCACAGAGCCAGTGTGGAGCATAACCCCCAAACCAGTGTCTAGCATACATTGGGTCTTGATGTGTAGTCGCTCCCTGGGTTTAAGTAGAGTCAGTGTCTAGCGTACATTGGATCCTGATGTGTAGTCGCTCCCTCAGATCAAGCACAGAGCCAGTGTGGAGCATACATTGGATCCTGATGTGTAGTCGCTCCATTGACTCAAGAACAGAGCCAGTGTCTAGCATACATTGGGTGCTGATGTGTTGTCCCTCTCTCACAACAAGCACAGAGCCAGTGTGGAGCTACAGTGTCTAGCATACATTGGGTCTTGATGTGTAGTCGCTCCCTGGGTTTAAGTAGAGTCAGTGTCTAGCGTACATTGGATCCTGATGTGTAGTCGCTCCCTCAGATCAAGCACAGAGCCAGTGTGGAGCATACATTGGATCCTGATGTGTAGTCGCTCCATTGACTCAAGAACAGAGCCAGTGTCTAGCATACATTGGGTGCTGATGTGTAGTCGCTCCCTGGGTTTAAGTAGAGTCAGTGTCTAGCATACATTGGGTCCTGACGTGTAGTCCCTCCCTCAACTCAATCATAGAGCCAGTGTCTAGCATACATTGAGTCATGATAGAGGCATTACCTGTGAGCTGTTTTAATCATACCTTGATCACATTTGCTGGAAAGTGCTAAGATGCAGCAGATTGTGGCATTTCTATATGATATACAAAGTGTATATTGTAAAAGTGTTCAAATCTCCATGACTCCTGTTGTTTGTCTTTATTATTACCTCATTATTATTGTCATTAGTATTATATCATTCTATTCAATAATAAACTGATTAACAGAAACTTGTTTTTTATCATCCTGAAGTATAGTGTGCATGACTGAATAACAGAACCAGTGTCTAGTCTATATCACAGAGCCAGAGTCCTTCATCATCCTTCTAAATGTTTGAGGAAGTGTATTAGTTATTGTCCTAGTAGACTCCACGCTACAGTGTAAATGTGCCAATAAACTGCATGTTATAGTACAAGCCTGTATTTTTTTTTTTTTTTTTTTTTTTTTTTTTTACAGGAAACAGGGTATCTGTCTCGAATAAGTATGTAAGTTATATAATGAGGTTTCAAGACAATTTAGTTTTTACCCTCTGCCAAAGCCTCCTAAGGCAGAAATAGTTGACTCTACTGGGACTTAATTCTTTGAACCAATGGCCAATGGCCATTTGATGTCATATGTACTATGTAATAGGACAGTACTTTTTTACTGTTATAGGTGGACCTTGATGAAAGCTGTTACTATTTCTAAGAAGCTCCTTAATTCTGTAAGCACCTAAGAATGGTAAGGCCTCTTTATAATGTAGGAAATAAGGTGTAAGGGAATTGCCAGTTGAGCAATTCCCCAGTGCTGCTGCAGAACCCTGGGAGGAGGGGCACAACAAGACAGTGAGCCCTAAAGCTGAACCCCCCACTGTCCCTGGCTAACTTGCCTGATATGTCCTAGGCGACAGCCAGCAACTGGTCGACAGTCCCTTCTTAATATAAGTGGCAACACAGAACGAGGACAGGACGAACAACAAAAAGCGATGTCATCTAGCCAAGGGGTCAGTAACAGACGAGCAATGCAGTACAGAATCAAAATCCAAGAGAATAGTCAAAATCAAAGCCAGAGGTCAGGAATAGGAATACAGGTAACAAAACAGCAAGGAGTAAAGGCCAGTACGCAAAAAGCAATAGCAAGCGCCAATGTGAATGTGAGCAAAGAATAAATAGGAAGTAAGAACCCGCCCCAGACTTGCTAGGACAAAAGGCTGTCAATCACACAGGTAAGGCTGAGATTAACTATTAGAGGAGCAGAGAGAAACAAAGGTGCAGGAGACAGGTGTGGTAGAAATTCAATTACAGACAAAAGGTACTAGGACAGTGTTCAGACTGAGCAACAAGAACCCTATGCAAGTAATCAGAACACACCTCCTTCGCCGCAGGGTGCGAGCGGAGGGTGGAGCAGAGACCCGAACAGGCAGAGACGTTACATAAGGGTTCCATAGTATAAATCCAGTATTATAGGTCCTAGAATATAACTGGTTTATATTATTTTTTTATTTTCAGTCTCTGTTATTCATCCTTGATTATCATTTCATTTCTTGGGTTTTCAGTGATGCTAAACCTTCTAAAGTCTCTATGAAATATCTAAACTATTCATAAATTATTTTACAGGAACTGGCATCTACTTAAACCATCAGGATCCATTACCTGCAGTTCATGACCAAGTCCCTCGCCGTTTCTAACATCTCTTGTTGGTTCCACTGAAATTGGAAGCATAAAACTGAACAGAAAACAGGTAATGTTGAAGAACCCTATTTTATTCCAGCCTCTCCCACTGTCATCTACTCAGGACCTGTGATTCCCATCACCCATGTACAGGATGTATGGATAGATCTACAAAATTATTTTATTCTTGTATCTAACAGCTTATCTTTCCTTACAAATTAGAAAACCTCTACTCTGCAAAGACCATTCACAACTCCATGTGGAATCACAGAAAATCTCTAAGATCATAAAGAGCCATAAAAACAACCCCAAGAATTAATCCTGTCCCCAGACATCGGACTCTAATGATAATTCACCAACCAGATCTTATGCAATTACTATATAAGCAACTCTCTCATCTGTATTGGAACGGCTACATAAGCAATCCCAGATATGCCACAGGAAACAGATAAGATCTTCTATCAGCAAGTAAACAGCTACCTATTATCCAATATCATTTTGATTCGCAGTGTCTAAGGTCACACTGTTATATTCACCAGACAGGATGGACTTGGCTGTTAGGACCTAGGTTGCAAAGTCAAAACTTGGTACTAGAAAATAGGCGTACCTACAGATATGTCAAAACGTGACCACAAATATGTCAGAGTCCAAGTCATAGTCAAATCCAGGAGGTCACAGATACAGCCAAATCAGATATAGAGGGTAATCCAGGAGAGCAAGCCAAATGTCATTAACCGGGAGATCAGCAAAGTCAAGGAGAGGTACAGGGGATAAACACAAGAACACAAGGAACCCAGCTCCAGAAACAATCTCAGGCAAAGACTAGTGCTGAGTAGACCCAAGTAGAGTTTGGGTGGGCATGGTAGTCTTAAAGCAATGGCTGCAAGGTGGAGAAACAGAAAGCACAAACACTAAGATTCCTAACACCAGACTTAAAAATTGATTCAAAACCTAAACATCAGACCTAAAAAAATATTTCCCACCACAAGAATTAATTCAGAACTCAGACTTCCAAACAAATTCAGTACCCAGATTTTAGACCCCCCAGTAACTCACCCCAACAAACACAATTATTCTGTGTTGCTGATGCTTTTAGGCTGTTTTCTTCCTGGGCTTGGCTGGCTGTGGCCGAATCATGCAGAGAGAAAAAGGAAGGAGAGAGAGAAGTAGAAAACCAGTGATGTGCATATATATTTCCCTCTCTGATGGGGTGCAACTGTAGCCCCTGCTATAGGCAATCATGTGATAGCATTCCCACATCTGCAACACTGGTAATGTATCCAGTCCCAGAAACAAATTGCAGAAATTCATGCATAGAAGGGGATTGCGGTATCTCAAAAAAAAATACTAAATAAAGTTATTATATAAAATGCTAACTCTTTTTCTGGGCCCATCACCCATCCTCCCCTAGACTGTTTACAATTGGCTCATTTTGCACCTCTTTGTAGTCAGAAACTGAACCGTAAAAATCAATTTCCTGCAGAATAAAGAGCAGGAACAAGCATTTGGGATGATGTTTCAATTTTAGCCTTGTTTTACATTCTGTCTTTCTGTATCTTACCCGCTAGAATGAAGACGCAGTATAGAGAATTCTGTAATTGATTATAAACAGAAGAAATGCTGTGGGCCACAACAGTACAGACTAAATGATTCTTCTAAGCCACTGGCTCTGTGCGTTGTATTCCTGAGACCGACCAGTGATCCATAATTCATGTTCTTTCTCTGTCTTACTTTTCATTACAACTTTATGTCAAGCTCAATAAAGTCAGAGAGATAGTATGCTCACCAGCAACAAGTTATTTTCAGTTATAGTCCAGATAGTTCTGCTTTTTGCTTGTAGATTTACAGTATTGTGCAAAAGTTTTAGGTAGGTATGGAACGAATGTTGCAAAGTAAGAATGTTTTCCAACTGCTTAAAACTATTGCATCGTACTGTATATGGTACAAGTTAAAAGGAATCTGTCAGGGAAATTTGGGACACTAAACCACCCACACGTCCATATGGATCTGGGGTTTAGTGTCCCAAATCACCCTGTTATAACGCAATCCATGGCCACATTAAAAATAGAAAAGCTTTATACTCACCCTGCCGCTGTACTCCCCGCACCTGCGCAGTTCTTCAATGAAGCCAGAGGAGTACACAGAGGTTTCAGTGTGCTTGCCCCGTACCTCCGGCAATTGCGCAGCGAAGCCGGGGTGTCCATCTTTGGCTTCACTGAAGAACAGCGCAGGCGCCGGGAGGCGTGCCAACGAAGAATCTCATGAATAAGCTGGACTGTTTTCGCCAAACAGCGTCGATCGGACCCTTCTCTAGGTAAGTATAAATGTTTTTTATTTTTAATACACCTGTGGATTGCATTACAACAGGGTGATCTGGGACACTAAACCCCAGGTCTATAAGGACCTGTGGGTGGTTTAGTGTCCCAGATTGACCTGACATATTCCCTTTAAAGGAATAACCAGCATTTAAAGATGGACTCCAATTAAATGAATCTTCCATGTTATATAGACGTGTCAGATGACATCTGTAGCAGTCCTTGAGCTGGGATACCCATTCATTTTCCAAATGATAGGTAGTCTAAGAGTCAGACCTGTTTAATACTTTTCAGAAATTTCTGTCTGGATATCTTTCACAGTGATGTCATCAGTGATAAAATGTAGGACCAGGCTCATAACAAGTAGCCAAGGCACCTGTCACATACGGGCCGTCCTAGCACATGACGTGGGTGCGGCTGTCAGGGGTCGGCTCAACTCCACTCACTCAATCTTGCACTCATCCTTCACTCAGGGTGAAAATTAAACATAATTCGCACCCTAATAAAGTCCACACACCCCACCTAATTTGCACATTAGCTTAAAGGGGTTGTTCAGGAAATACTAAGGCCTGGGAAGGTGAAAAAAACAAAACATATTCACCTGTTCCCGTTACTCCGATGTCCCCCGCTGAATTTTACAGTCCCTGCAAAGTGGATGGGATTCTAGTGAATCCAATCCACGTATTGCAGAAAAATACGCACAGCGGAAATTCAGCGATTTCCAAAACCGTTGCGTTTTTGGAAATCGCAGCATGTCAATTATACTTACGGAGACTAAAGGCAGTTTCTCTATAGGTATAATGGAAGCAGAAAGTCCACAGAGGAAAACTATGGCGACTTTCTGTGAAAAGTGCTGTGGGAAAAACCGCAATGCTTTTCCACCACGGTTTTACCCACAGCCATTTTTTGCTGCATCCCGCAATGTGGGGCCTTATCTTCAAGGGGTTTTCAAGCCCCAAATTGAGTGTTCATACTTATGACCTGTCCACAGGATACATGACCTGTCCATCAGTATGTGATCTGTTGGGGTCCGACACCCACACCTCACAGAGATCAGGGGTCAACCCAAGGGTAACAATTGTTTCAGTAAATCTAAATAATGGCTGTGGGTCATGCTGGAGATGAAGGAGTGACTGCTGGATATGTTAAAGAGTATCTATAAATTTTCAGAATGTTGTGGCTTACAATACAGACGGTAAAAATACTGTAACTGTCCTTTCACAAAAATAAACTATATTAATGAATTTCTAAAAACTGTACATGTACCCTACAAAGAAATATGTCATCATACTAGTTGTTTATGTGTCGTAGTGAGGGAGTCTCATGAGTATTAGACATGTACCAGTACAGGCTCCTCTGCTTGCTTGGTGATAAGCCTATCAGACAACTGCAGAACCAGCAGACAAAATAAGATTAATGATGAACTCCAGCCGGACATGCAGATGTTCCCATGTCCTAGATTACATATTCTTACCAGTAAAGTGCTGTGTTTTAGTAGGTGGTGTTAGTAGGGCTTATGTAGTATACTTAGTTTTCACCTTGACCTTGGCCTTGTATTGTTCTTTCTTCCAACCTTATACATGCTTATATTTTATGCCCCTGTATATTCCTTAGCGATGAATGACTTCATCTTGCTTATGACTATCCTTCTGTATCCCATATGGTACCAGCTGACACACTTGGAAAAAAGTTTCTGTCTGTTTTTTGTTGGACACAAAAGTGTAGTAAGTCCTAAAAAATGGACAGAAATTGATCCATTTTCATGTAACATTGACTCTATATAAACAGATCCAACATCCAATTTTGTCCGTTTTTAGTATCAGGATTTTTTATATCCGTAAAACTGATCTGTTAAATGGATGATCAGAATGTGAAGAGTCAGCTGGGAGCAGCGTGCGGAGGGGCTTTGCACAGCGGCGAGCAGCGGCAGCGGCCCAGTGCGGCCAGGAGAGGGCTGCCGGCCTACTGCCGGGCGGCAGCAGCAGCAAGAAGAAGTGCGGAGGCGCCCTACAAGGGAAGGAGCCACGGACACCCAGACCAGAACAGTGGGGCCAGGAGAGAGCTTCACGGCGGTGAGTAGCGGCCCAGCACGGCCAGAAGAGAGGAATATGGAAGAGGAGAAAACTCACATGGTAATCTGCAGCATATGCTATATGTTTACAGATTTGCCTGACCATAAAGACAACTTCACCTGTATGAAATGCAAACTAGTGGCCCTTTTAGAAGATAAAGTGCAGAGGTTGGAAGAAAGAATAGAGACGTTGAGAGGCATCAAAGAAAGTGAGGTTTTTATTGATGAAGCAGAAGCAAGCCTCTTGAATATAGTAAGGGAAGAAAGTATGAGAGAGCCTACAGTGGTGGAGGCTGAAGCAAACCTCCTAAATATAGTAAGGGAAGAATACTTGAGTGAACCTACAGAGACAGATAAATGGATACAGGTGACCAAGAGATGCAAAAGGATCACAAGGCCATCACCACTTACACAGCTAGGTAACCGATATGAAACTCTTATGCAGACTGATGAAAATGATAAGAATAATCTATAAGCAAAAGAAGTAACAAAAGTCACCCAGAGACAAGAGGGAGCAACAAGAAATAGCGTAGCGAGGAAAAAAAAGAAGAGTAGTGGTTATGGGCGACTCACTGCTAAGGGGCACAGAGGCAGCTGTCTGCAGGCCAGATATAACTGCACGAGAAGTATGCTGCCTCCCAGGAGCAAAAGTTAGGGATGTGGCCGATAGGATTCCATGCCTCTTCAGCTCCAAGGATAACTACCCATTTTTGCTGATACATGTGGGTACAAACGACACGGCAAAAAATGATTTACCAACTATTCGTAAAGACTTTGAAAATCTAGGAAAGAAAGTGAAGGAACTGGATGCGCAGGTAGTATTTTCAGCAATTCTCCCAGTTGATGGTTATGGTATCAGGAGATGGAATAAAATACTAGAGGTAAACAAGTGGCTTCGGCAGTGGTGTAGAGAGCAAGGTTTTGGATTTCTGGACCATGGAGTGAATTACCTCTATGATGGACTCCTTGCTAGAGATGGGATACGTCTCACAAAGCCTGGGAAACATATATTTGCCAGAAGACTTGCCACACTTATCAGGAGGGCTTTAAACTAGAAGAGGAGGGGATGGGAAGTAAAAAGAAAGACAAGAACATGCAGCTAAAGGATATACTAAACAAGGTTACTAGATGTGGTAATGAGGACCTAAGACAGGATACTCAGAAGGAAATTAAGAAAAAGGAAGTACCAGAGCGCAATCTGAAATGTTTTTACACAAATGCGCAAAGCTTGGGAAATAAACAGGGAGAATTAGAACTGATAATACAGAAGGAAAAATATGATGTCATTGGTATTACAGAAACTTGGTGGAACGATAAGCATGATTGGAATATACAGATGGAAGGATACAACTTATTCAAAAAAAATAGAACTAATAAAAGAGGGGGAGGAGTTGCATTGTATGTTAAAAAAGATCACATTTCCACGGAAATCACAGTTTTACAAAATGATAACTTATTGGAAAATATTTGGGTAACAATTCAGGGGAAAAACAATGATAAGGACATCATAATAGGTGTTTATTATAGACCACAGGACAGACAGAAGACATGGATGAGATTTTTTCACAGCAAATGACCACGCTTTCGAAGAAATTTGAAATTGTTATCATGGGAGACTTTAATTACCCAGATATTCATTGGGAAACTCACACAGCTACGAGTAAAAGCTCTATCAAATTTTTATCCTCTCTAGCAGACAACTTCATTGCCCAGTTAGTAGAAAAAAACACGAGAGGAACATCCATTCTGGACCTAGTTTTAACTAATAAGGAGGACATGGTTAAGGAATTAAGGGTAGCAGGGACATTGGGATTCAGCGACCATGCTATACTCGAGTTTGGGGTTGTAAGAAGAAGAAGACCTGAGAAGACAAAGACTAGAAGGCTCAATTTTAGTAGGGCAGATTTTAGGGGCCTAAAGGTAAGGGTTAGTAGAATTCCATGGCGAAAATTACTTAAGCACAAAAATGCACATGAGGGGTGGGAAATTTTCCGTAGGGAAATCATTAATGCACAGGAACTAACAATACCTAGAAGCAAGAAAAATGGGAATCACCTAAAAACTCCAGGATGGATGACCAAAAAATTACATAACCTACTAAAAAAGAAAAAGGAAACTTACAACAAGTGGAAGATGGGAGCTATATCTAAGGGAGAGTATACAGCAGTTTGCAGACTCTGCAAGATAAGCATTAAAAAAGCCAAAGCTGAATACGAATTGAAGCTTGCAAAAGAAGTTAAGAGTAATGTAAAAGGTTTTTGGGGATATGTTAAGAGCAAAAGAAAAGTGAAGGAAACCATTGGAGTCCTGAAGAACGAAAAGGGTGAAAAAGTTAACATGGTGGATCAGCAGGTGGAGTTACTAAATTCATATTTTGTATCCGTCTTCTCCCAAGAAATGAATGGTAATATCAACATTAATGGTGATAGTGATGAGGGGAATGAGGACTCCAAGCTGATTATAAGTGAAGGTTTGGTAAGAGAACATTTAGCTAAGATTAAGGAAACCAAGTCCCCAGGACCGGATGATTTACACCCTAGAGTTTTAAAAGAATTAGCAGAGGAAATAACAGAACCCCTTGCAATAATCTTTAATAAGTCATGGGAAACAGGAGTGGTCCCTCTAGATTGGAAAAGGGCAAATGTGGTCCCCATCTACAAAAAGGGGAATAGGGACGACCCAGGAAATTATAGGCCGGTAAGTCTGACCTCGATAGTAGGAAAAATCTTTGAACAAATCGTTAAAGAACATTTAATTAGGTACCTGGATGGGAAGGCTTTAATTAATCAGAGCCAGCACGGCTTTATGCCTAATAAATCTTGTCAGACTAATCTTATTTCCTTCTATAATAAAGTCACTGAATGGTTGGACCAGGGAAATGCAGTGGACATAGTATATCTTGACTTTAGTAAGGCCTTTGATAAAGTATCACATAACATTCTTATTGAAAAAATGATCAAGTATGGCTTTGATAAAATATCTGTGAGGTGGGTTCACAATTGGCTTAATGATCGGGCACAACGAGTAATTCTAAATGGCTATACATCAAACTGGAAGAAAGTAAAAAGCGGGGTGCCGCAGGGCTCTGTCCTGGGCCCAGTACTTTTTAATATTTTTATAAATGATATGGATGATGGGGTTAATGGGGAACTAATAAAATTTGCAGATGATACAAAGATATGAGGAATGGCCAACACTAGAGAGGAGAGAGAATGCATCCAAAAGGACTTGGACACACTGGAACAATGGGCTGAGGCGAACAAAATGGTATTCAACAGGGACAAAAGCAAAGTTCTACATCTGGGTAACAGAAATGCAAGAAGTATATATAGTATGGGAGGAATAGTACTAAGTGAGAGTACAGGGGAAAAGGATCTGGGCATAATAATAGATCGCAAATTCAACATGAGTCAACAGTGCGGTGCGGTGGCTAAAAAGGCTAATAAAATTCTAGGATGTATCAAGACGAGCATTGAAGCTAGATCAAGAGAGGTAATTATTCCGCTGTACTCTGCCCTGGTCAGACCCCACCTGGAATACTGTGTACAGTTCTGGGCGCTCCATTTTAAGAAAGACATCGATTTATTGGAGCAGGTCCAGAGAAGAGCAACCAAAATGGTGGAAGGTCTACAAACCATGTCCTACGAAGAAAGGCTAAAAGAATTGGGACTGCTTAGTTTGCAGAAGAGAAGGCTAAGGGGAGACTTAATAGCGGTATTTAAATATCTGAAAGGTTGTCACAGTGCAGAGGGATCTACCCTATTCTCATTAGCAGAAGGAAGCACGAGAAGTAATGGGATGAAACTAAGGGGAAGGAGATTCAGATTAGACATTAGGAAAAACTTTCTAACAGTAAGGGTAGTGAGAGAGTGGAATAGGCTGCCACGGGAGGTGGTGAGTTCTTCATCAATTGAAATCTTCAAGCGGAAACTGGATAGGTATATAGCTGGGATGTTTTAGGAATTCCTGCTTTTGCAGGGGGTTGGACTTGATGGCCCTTGAGGTCCCTTCCAACTCCAACTCAAACTCAAACAAACTCAAACTGATGTGAACAGCCACTTACTTAGGGGCTTGAGCGTTGTTACTGCAGTTTTATCGTCTCTTACATATTAAGGGGTTGTTCACATCATGCTTTCAAAGCAGGTGAAAGCTTCCTTTCATCCGAATGGGACTTGCAGCTGTAATCGCAGCAAATGGTGGCGCTACAAAGTATTAACTTAAGGGGGCCGAATAATTTGGCACGCCCCACTTTTCAGTTTTTTATTTTTTACAAAAGTTTAAAATAACCAATAAATTTCGTTCCACTTCACAATTGTGTCCCACTTGTTGTTGATTCTTCACCAAAAAATTAAAATGTTATATCTTTATGTTTGAAGCCTGAAATGTGGCAAAAGGTTGAAAAGTTCAAGGGGGCCGAATACTTTCGCAAGACACTGTAGGTGAGAAGTATTTAGGATCTATATGTCACAACGATTGACATTTTTCCATTAGGCAGATCTGTTGTTGCCAAGAGAATTCCATCTTAAATGCAATAGGATTCTAAGTAATTCACAGGTTCTAGTATGGAAAGAAGATGTCTAAGACAAATAATCCATTTTAGGCTGAGGCCCCACATTGCGGAAACGCAGTGTTATTTGTTGCAGATTTTGCTGCGTTTTTTTGTAGCCAAAGTCAGGAGTGGCTTGAAAAGGAATGAAAAATACTGTTAAAGGTTTCCCTGACTTAGGCTCAAAAAAGATCAGCAAAATCGGCAACAAAAAAAAACGCTGTTTCCTCAATGTGGGGCCTTAGTCTTAAAGCAATTTTAGAACAGTCATACATATTTTAGAATTAAGGACAAAAATATTGGAGTACAGAGCGGCTTGAAATATCATCCATTACATAGTTTACCAAGTTTCTGGATCCTGTGTGTCGTATTTATTTATTTTGCTTAGGCTCCATTCACATCGCGTTTTTTACATCCTAATAGCAGATCCAGAACAGATGCCAAAAATGGATGGAAACGGATGCAAATGGTTGGCCTTCCATTACATATAGATCAATGTTAAAAAGAAACTAACCCATTTCTGTCCGTTATTTTGGACGGGCACAAAAGTATGGTGTAGTACATTTTTGTGTCCTTCAAAAAATACGGACAGAAACGGATCCGTTTTTTTCTAACATTGATGTCTATGTAAATGGATGGCTATCCATTTGCATCCATTTGCATCTGTTTTTTGCATAAATGGATGGAAAAAACATGATCTGATTAGAGTCTTTCTTGTATAACACCAACATAATCTGTAGCGTTTTACAGACATTGTCAGTCACTGTCCCATATAGGGCTCACAATCTACATTCCCTATCAGTATGGATTGTGGGAGGAAACTGAAGTATATTGCCAGTGCCCCTATAAAAGATATGTTCGCCCTTGATTTTTCATTACTCCAGTTGTCCTAGGGTGGAGCAGTGACATTGAAGTAAACACCATCTACAGAGTTAGGCACCTTGCAGACGGACATGGGATTGCCACTGGTTGTGATTGAACAGCATGGCCAGCGCACGGGTGGCACATGGATGTAATCTGTGTGCCACCTGTGCACTGGCTGTGCTTCCACGGCCCTATTCATTCAATGAATAGGAGCCACGGAAACACAGCCGCAAAACCGTATAAGAATAGGATCTGTCCTGAGTTTTGTGGCCTGGACTGTCAGCCCGCACACTGATCTGTGTAATACACGGCCATGTGCGTGGGCCGACAGAAATTAATGGGTCAGTGTGCTATCCGGGAAAAACCTGAATAGCCAACTGAACTCACCCACGGCCGTCTGCAAGAGGCCTTATGTTTTATTTTTACGCGTCCACTAAAGGCAAGTCAGATCCCTTGACAGAACCATTTCTTTCCTTCTTTTCTAAGGTTTCTATACCTTTAAACACATTGTGCTTTTTATATTTTAATAACCTGGTTGAGATGCTATATGATGAGTATCTGTATATCCAGGTTCAGGAGCCCATTAGGGGATTTACCTGTTCACCTGTCGGTCAGTGCCAGCCCGAATATGGTTGAAACTTCTGCCTTAAGCCCGCTGCACATGACCGTGGGCCAGGTCAGTGTGCTGTCTGGGTTTTTCCTGGATAGCACACTGATTCATTCATTTCTAATACACGGTCAT
This sequence comes from Leptodactylus fallax, assembly GCA_947044405.1. NCBI lineage: Eukaryota > Metazoa > Chordata > Amphibia > Anura > Leptodactylidae > Leptodactylus > Leptodactylus fallax. The sequence continues at coordinate 1,492,797 of CAMRHE010000171.1, forward strand.
GTGCGTGAGCCAACAGTCCAGTCCTGTCTGGTTTTGCGGCCTTTGAATGAATGGGGCCCCGGAAGCACATCCAGTGCACGGGCGGCACACGGTCGTGTGCAATTACTCTTAGGCACCGAGATATCCTGTCCCACCCCTGAACCCTAGTAGCAACTGTAGTAGCATGAGTAACGCTATACATACATATATGGTTACATAATAAAGTTCCTGTCTGACTTGTCTTCAGTTTTCTCAGATTACACTTGGCTGATGTTATCTACAATAACCAGTGAGAGGATACACAATACGTGTAATCTGTGCGAGCATTTATCTATGGACTGCTCATAAATCACCATAAACTTTTTTTTTCCATTAATAATCTTTTCATTTCTGCTTCTCATAACCTTTGAAGCTGTCATAACGCTGGCAGTCATTTTTTATCCACCACACACCCTAAAACAGACACTTGCAAGAACCTTGTCAATATTTGACTTACAGTGTATTGTATTGTAAGCTGCAGATACAGTTTCTAGCTCAGACTTGTATATGGGTAAGGCATTTGCTCTAAAGTCAATGTGACCCTTGTATTATCTGTAGATAGGAAAACTATGCCAGTCTCAACCCTCAAAATCTACTGCACCTACTGTACAAGGCAATTGCAATGAAGCCTAATTTCCCTCGAAACCAAACAAATCCTACAAAACTGCAGTGAACCCCCTAATGTTCTTTAAATGCCTAAATTGCCGCTACTGAAACTCTTTTTCTCTGGAAGTTGAACTGCAGTAATGGCGCCTGGCCACTATACAGTGTAGAGCTATCTGCTTTTGACTCCATGCACTGTATAGTACAGGGAATGGGCATAGCACCGAATATCTAATCCATGTGAGAGCTGGCTGTCAGCCCCCACCAATGAGATATTTATGGCCTGTCCTATGGATAGGTCATTAAAAAAAAATCCTATAGCTCTGTACACTGTATAGTGGCCAGGCGCCATTACTACAGCTCAGCTCCCATTGACGTCACTTCACGGACAGTGGGCCCCCTACTGATCAGACAGATAAGGCCTGGCCTAAGGACAGGCCACAAAAATTCCTGGACAGCCCCTTTAACTCATAGTGTCAACATATTAAAACTCATGCACATGCCTGTATTACAGCTCAGTACATCTCCAAATAGTACAGAGCCATAATATGTCTATACAAGAGTGTGGGCCCCTACTGAACCTCTGTATGTTTCTGTGCATAATAGATTCTGACAGCAGTCCATCGCTGTCTGCCATGGTCAGATGCTGTTTTGTTTCTCTGGATGACACACCATAACACAAAAAAGTGTATTTGCGGCCATTAAAACCCATAAAAACTTTTTAAGCATACGCACAACAAGGTCAATAAGGGTCACAATATTTTGGGGAACAGGTTAAATAGCACCAAACCCTCTTAACCCAGTATGGTGGCAGGAAGACATGAACCATCAGCATATGGAGAATTATTTTGATGGTGCTTCCGCATATTTGTCCATCACCTATATTAGTGCTTCCCATTCTGTTGTCCTCCAGAATGGATACTACAACCCCCATCTATTAGGGTTGTGATGTCTGATGTGGTCCCTTTAAGACTGCCAGGCCATAGAGACGAATTCCCTTTTATGAAATTGTGCTTTAATTTATAATCCCCTCCATTTCTCTCCTCCATGCTGGCTATTGGTTTCACCCTGGTTTTGGCTCCCGTCCCTGCTGCTTCCTGTTCCTGCTGCTGTGTGTGTTTCTCTGGCTCTGACCTTTGGATTGTGTACTCGGACTTCTCTTTGGGTTACGACTCTGCTGTACTTACCCTCTCTGGCATTTTGACACTGGCTACGTACCTCGACTTCTCCTTCTGTCACTCGCTCCTGTACTTCGCTGCTATCTCCGCTGCTGACCCTGCTCTGTCGGTTACTCTTCATCTGGTGAGTTGCTTGCGATTCTGCTCTCTGGCTTCTGCTCGTGGTTAATCAATTTGTGACACATTCCTCTGTGTTCTCAACTCCGGTCTGGGATTCTGCGAAGTCCATGTCCACCACTAGGAGCTCTGGTGAAAACGTCCTGAGATTGGCTTTGGCTCATACTGGGTGTGTTGCACTTTAATTACGTTTTTTCCGCTAGCGTCCATTAGGTTCAGTTCTGCTGCTTCTCTCAATTCTGACTACACCTGAACCTGTACCTGCATCTGACCTCCTAACAGAATAGCCTGCCAAAACCGAAAGGCTTTCCACTTTACTATGGAACACCTGCAGTCCATGGTGGATCAGATGCAGAGCGTGACTCAGCTTGTACAAGATTTAGCCCAAAATGCACAAGAACAGGAGCGGGCTCGCTCACAAGTTGCTAGCCCTGGACACTTACCTCTTGAACCTAAACTTAACCTCCCTAATAGGTTCTCTGGAGACAGGAAAGCATTCATTAACTTTCGTGAAAGTTGTAAACTATACTTCCATCTGAGGCCTCATTCATCTGGGACTGAGCAACAGCAAGTGGGAATAATTATTTCCCTCCTTCAGGGAGATCCACAATCTTGGGCCTTTTCTTTGGATCCTCAGGCCCCAGAACTGTACTCTGTGGAGAGATTTTTTGATGCATTAGGCCTGTTATATGATGAGCCGGATCTTCAGGCAGTGGCCGAGTCTAACCTGTTGTCTTTGCGTGAAGCCGATGAATACTGTTCTGAATTTTGCAGGTGGTCCGTTGTGTCACAGTGGAATGATGCGGCTCTAGCTTGCCATTTCCGCAATGGACTTTCAGATTCCTTCAAAGATTTGTGGGTGAACTATCTGCAACCAGTCACCTTGAATGAATGTATGAAGCTCGCCATACGTTTGGATAGACACTTACATGAGCGTAAGAGAGAACGTTCGGCTGTTACTGTTCCCATCATCTCTCCAGTCTCCACTCCTGAACCTACTCTGGAGCCTATGCAACTCGGTTCTACTATGTCCCCTCAGCACAGATGCAATTTCCGGAGACAGCGAGGCTTGTGCTTCTACTGCGGGGAGGCTGGACATACTCTGACTGTCTGTCCCAAATGCCCAGAGTCGGGAAAAACTTCAGCGCCTAGACGGTTTTCGGAAAGACTGTCTAGGCGAGCAGGTATTTCTGACCATTTCCCAGCAAAAGACTGTGTTGCCTTTTAAAATCCTGTTGTCTGAACTTAGTTTTCAGGTTAGTGCTTTCGTAGACTGCGGGTCAGCCGCTAATTTTCTGGATTCACGAGTCGCTCAGGAACTCTCCATTCCCTTGATTCCCCTCGTGAATCCAGTATCTGTGACCGCAATTGACTCCACACCACTATCTCAACAGTCAGTAAAATTTGTTACTCCTCTTATGACACTATTTATTGTTACTAGGCACTCTGAGTCTATCTCCTTTTTTGTCTTAGAGAATTTACCGACTCAAGTAGTGTTGGGGTTGCCATGGTTACAGGTGCACAATCCTGTGATTGACTGGAGACTTGGAGCTATTGTTCGATGGAGTTCAGACTGCTTTAAATCCTGTATTTCTTTAAGTTTATCCTCTGTGTCTCCTACTCTGCCTGGTTTCATTCAAGATTGTTGTGATGTATTTGCCAAGTCTGGATCAGATTTGCTTCTGCCTCATAGGCCTTATGATTGCACAATCGATCTGATCCCAGGCTCAAAACTGCCCAAGGGTTGTATGTATAACCTTTCTGAACCTGAAAGACAGACCATGAAGGACTAGGCTTTCTTCTAAAAATCTATAGTTGAAAGTTTCTTCGCGTTAAATTGGGTCCTAAGTACATTGGGCCTTATGAGATTGCTGAGATCATTAGTCCTGTGTCTTTTCGTTTGTCTCTTCCTCAGTCTTTTAAGATTCATAATGTTTTCCATAAGTCCCTATTGAAAAAGTGTTCACCACCTGTAGTTCCACCAGATAGTCCTCCTCCTCCTGTTCAGGTTGAGGGGGATCAAGAATTTAAGGTATCTAGAATAGTTGATTCACGCAGGGTCAGGGGCTGCCTCCAATATCTCATCTATTAGAAGGGTTATGGTCTAGAAGATCAAACTTGGGAACCTGCTCAGTCGGTTCATGCTCTAGTTTTGGTCAGAAACTTCCATAGGAGGTTTCCGTTTAAACCTGGTCCTGTCATTAGCGGTCTGGGGGTCCCTCATCGAAGGAGGAGTCCTGTTAGGGTTGTGATGTCTGCGGTGGCCCCTTTAAGACTGCCGGGTCCACAGAGACGAATTCCCCTTTAAGAAATTGTGCTTTAATTTATGGGCCTTTATAATCCCCTCCATTTCTTTCCTTCATGCCAGCTATTGGTTTCACCCTGGTTTTGGCTCCCGTTCCTGCTGCTTCCTGTTCCTGCTGCTGTGTGTGTTTCTCTGGCTCTGACCTTTGGATTGTGTACTCGGACTTCTCTTTGGGTTACGACTCTGCTGTACTTACCCTCTCTGGCATTTTGACTCTGGCTACGTACCTCGACGTCTCCTTCTGTCACTCGCTCCTGTACTTCGCTGCTATCTCCGCTGCTGACCCTGCTCTGTCGTTTACTCTGCATCTGGTGAGTTGCTTGTGATTTTGCTCTCTGACTTCTGCTCACGGTTAATCAATTTTTGACACATTCCTCTGTGTTGTCAACTCCGGTCTGGGATTGCCAAGTCCATGTCCACCACTAGGAGCTCTAGTGAAAGTGTCCTGAGATTGGCTTTGGCTCACACTGGCTGTGTTGCACTTTGGTTATGGTTTTTCCGCTAGCGGTCGTTAGATTCAGTTCTGCTGCTTCTCTCTATTCTGACTACACCTGAACCTGTACCTGCATCTGAACTCCTAACACCACCATGTCCTGACAGAAGTGATATCGCAACAGCTGGAGAGGCATGGATTGGAGACCATTGGTCCATGTCATGAAAGCAGATGGTGCTGACTCTTACTGTAGTAGAGGTTGTTGTAGAGGGTGTAGCAGAGGGTGTCATCGATGCCTAATCAAAAATTAAAGTGAGTGCGAGGTAAACAGGTTTAAGGTAACACAGTAATAAGAGAGCTGCACATTTTATGTAGGGGGGACCTGTTAAGCACAGATAGCACATGAAACATGGAAAATGTTGCCTAGTAACTCAGTGTCTTGTAAGAATATTCTTCTTACATTTATGTCTCCAATTACTTTCATTATGTTACTTACATATTAGTTACAACCTATATAAGTGCAAAGTTCAATATACACAAAACCTATCCCCAATCTGCACCAGCCCCCACAACAATGGTTGCTGTATGCTATTTTTAGAAGATCCTGAAGGCGCAGGTGACACTGGTCCGCACTCATTACTTACATTAAATTCTGGTAAAGTCGGGTAATGACTTGATGCCTGCAGCCTCATACCGACCCACCATGTTAATGAATTTAGCTGCCACAATAATGGCGGACAGACTTGTGGGAATAGTCCTGAGACTTATTTCACTGGCACAGATCGGTTTCATGCAGGGTAGGTCAGTGGTGTCAGACATCTGCAAGGTGCTAATGGTTTTCAATGCCAATAAAATGGACACCCGCGGTTCACCTATTCCTAGCCATACTAACAATTAATGCCAAGAAAGCTTTTGACAATGTTGGCTGGAGGTGGCTGGGCACAGTCATGGATGTGGTTCTCAGGCTGCTTTAGAGCCTTGGATGTGGCATTCCCCAGAGGCTCATGTGTACAGAGCCTTGCGAAAGTATTCGGCCCCCTTGAACTTTTCAACCTTTTGCCACATTTCAGGCTTCAAACATAAAGATATAAAATTTAAATTTTTTGGTGAAGAATCAACAACAAGTGGGACACAATTGTGAAGTGGAATGAAATTTATTGGTTATTTTAAACTTTTGTAAAAAATAAAAAACTGAAAAGTAGGGCGCGCAATATTATTCGGCCCCTTTACTTTCAGTGCAGCAAACTCACTCCAGAAGTTCAGTGAGGATCTCTGAATGATCCAATGTTGTCCTAAATGACTGATGATGATAAATATAATCTACCTGTGTGTAATCAAGTCTCCGTATAAATGCACCTGCTCTGTGATAGTCTCAGGGTTCTGTTTAAAGCGCAGAGAGCATCATGAAGACCAAGGAACACACCAGGCAGGTCCGTAATACTGTTGTGGAGAAGTTTAAAGCCGGATTTGGATACAAAAAGATTTCCCAAACTTTAAACATCCCAAGGAGCACTGTGCAAGCGATCATATTGAAATGGAAGGAGTATCAGACCACTGCAAATCTACCAAGACCCGGCCGTCCCTCTAAACTTTCATCTCAAACAAGGAGAAGACTGATCAGAGATGCAGCCAAGAGGCCCATGATCACTGTGGATGAACTGCAGAGATCTACAGCTGAGGTGGGAGAGTCTGTCCATAGGACAACAATCAGTCGTACACTGCACAAATCTGGCCTTTATGGAAGAGTGGCAAGAAGAAAGCCATTTCTCAAAGATATCCATAAAAAGTCTCGTTTAAAGTTTGCCACAAGCCACCTGGGAGACACACCGAACATGTGGAAGAAGGTGCTCTGGTCAGATGAAACCAAAATCACAGCTCATCACCCTGAACACACCATCCCCACTGTCAAACATGGTGGTGGCAGCATCATGGTTTGGGCCTGCTTTTCTTCAGCAGGGACAGGGAAGATGGCTAAAATTGATGGGAAGATGGATGGAGTCAAATACAGGACCATTCTGGAAGAAAACCTGTTGGAGTCTGCAAAAGACCTGAGACTGGGACGGAGATTTATCTTCCAACAAGACAATGATCCCAAACATAAAGCAAAATCTGCAATGGAATGGTTCACAAATAAACGTATCCAGGTGTTAGAATGGCCAAGTCAAAGTCCAGACCTGAATCCAATCGAGAATCTGTGGAAAGAGCTGAAAACTGCAGTTCACAAACGCTCTCCATCCAACCTCACTGAGCTCCAGCTGTTTTCCAAGGAAGAATGGGCAAGAATTTCAGTCTCTCAATGTGCAGAACTGATAGAGACATACCCCAAGTGACTTGCAGCTGTAATCGCAGCAAAAGGTGGCGCTACAAAGTATTAACTTAAGGGGGCCGAATAATATTGCACGCCCCACTTTTCAGTTTTTTATTTTTTACAGAAGTTTAAAATAACCAATAAATTTCGTTCCACTTCACAATTGTGTCCCACTTGCTGTTGATTCTTTACCAAAAAATTAAAATTTTATATCCTTATGTTTGAAGCCTGAAATGTGGCAAAAGGTTGAAAAGTTCAAGGGGGCCAAATACTTTCGCAAGGCACTGTATATCAATGGTTTTACTTCACCTTCATTCGATTGCCATAAGGGAATGTGACAGGGGTGCCCACTTTTCTCCCCCTCCTCTTTAACCTGGCATTAAAGCCATTACCTCTAGACTAGACTACCTCTAGAATAGGGATCATAGTTGGTCTGCAGATGGTAACCACTGCTTTTTACGCAGATGGTTTACTATTATGCTATATATAGTAATTTATAAAAATAAAGTATTCACTGTATATAAAGATACCGCTGTCTATGCATGTGGAATTTGTGCCCACCAACCTACCAGGGTCAAAATGAAAATATTACATTATCTGGCTTAGCAACTTTTTCAAAGTCTGACTAGTCTACTGCTAAACCAGTAGCCATATAACAGCAAAATAACTGTGCGTCCCACCAGTAGTTATCGCCATAGACTTCAATGAAGTGGACAGGTGGATATACTTCAGCCGTCAAATGCAGACGTTTCAGGATATGAATACATGCCACCACCATGGCTCACACAAAGGTGTAAATCATGCCCAAATTATGGTGGACACACTCTATGCCAGAAGTCTCCTTCCCCTACCTCCCCTGCCGACACTCCAAACCTCTCTCTCATGATGAACTCTGCTGTACTCTATGGACCTGCAATAGAAGTAAAGCTGAGAAGGTGTTGTCAGTAATAGTTAGAGTGTTAGCACGGGAGGCAGCACCAGAGACTTCTGACCCCTTGCTGCACTTTGCAAATGTAATCATGGGACTTCGGGAGATCTGCTATATATTATTATTAGTAACTATTTATTAGTTACAAAGTTTATCAAGTACAGGGAATGTTGGAGACCATCGCAAAGTCTGCCGAAAATCGGCAAAGGAAAAACTCCTACACGGAGGACTTTTTCCTTTGCTGCTTTCATTTAAAAAAAAGGCAGACACCTGTCAGACCCATTATAGTCCATGGGGTCCACCAGGTTCCTTGTGTAACTGTTGTTCTAGCAGTCCGCCTCTCTGTATTCGGGTCTCCAGATGGACCAGAACAACAGAGAGCAAGTGTTCATGTGAACCTAGCGTAAGCTTTACTTTTCTCTGCATTACCCCTTTAATATAGAGCAGCAGACAAGTATACTGTAAATAAGTAAGCTTGGCTAGGCTGCCAGGTTTGTAATGGAGCATGTGTTACACAGATTGTTATCGCACATTATGGCTTGTATTTACTTTCTTTGCACACAGGATGATTATGATGTCACATTATTTATGGCTATGAAGCAATCATGTCATGTAATTTCCTGATATAATTAAATCACAATTTCAGTAATAACTTTCCCCTTATCAAAAATTAATGTGTTTTTCAGTCCCTTTTTCTGATATACACTTTGCACAGAACAGGGTGTAAATTTGCATTATTTTATTTCACCACCCTGCACATGTAAATTTGGGCTTTGGGCATTATATGGGCTTTCCCCATTCCCTTCAGACTAGCTGACATTTCAGCGCCTATCGAGTCTCTGCATGTCTGTAGCTCTAACATCCCTTCTCAGTATTATTGCATTCATATCACTTCCACACCCCCTCTGTAACTGGTTAGGATATGTTCACATCTGTACAGCAAGGAAACTCAGCACTCTTAGGCAAAGAAGTGAATTTTTTTTCAAGGTATAGGATAATCGGTATAGTAAAGGTTAACCGTTTCAGCCCTGTGATCTTTATAAGACCATCCAGTTTATCATATGAGTTATTGTGCTGTGTAGATCCTTCCTCAGGACATTAGTCAGTGTATGAAAGGCTCCATACATTAAGAGCCTTCATGGACTATGCAAATATGTAGCAATAAAATAGTGTAGCATACTGTGCTATTATGTCTAGGAAGTTGGAGACCTCTTAATGGAAACCCGACAGACCCAATGATAGCTAATGGGGTCTGATGGGTCCTTAGGTGTCCATGATATGAGGAATCTAGCATCAATAATACATCAGTGCTGTGGTGTGTGTCATATATGTGAAGGGGAGCCATAGGATGATGCAGGCTATACGAGACACCCCTGGTGCACTTTTCACTTCCCTCCAGAGAAACAATAATCCTCCCCCACAAAACAAAAAAAAAAAACAAAGATAGATAATTTTTCCACAAAAAACTAAAAGGCTTGAAGACAATCTTTATGGGATCTGATTCATTTAGGGGTCTGGTTGACTTAGGGGGCCTGGTCTGTGGTTTGAAATAATTCAGGGGTCTGGTTTAGGGTTACTATGGAGGTTGGGGATGAACTGCAGGAGGGCTGGATCAAAGATATATGGCTAACAAACTGTAGTCTTTGAGAGTCTTTGGAAAACTACAATCAGAGAAGACGTTAATGGATAGAATTGTTATGTGTCGGCCTGTGACCGATATGGGCTGCATTCTCTTGTATAGTCTGCAGTCTGATATACTCTGCAAGCACCGACGTAGAATTGGTGTCTGATCACTATATGGCCAAGGTATAGCAGTAAAATCGGTATATTGGTCTTTGTATGGTGGTAGTCAGGACTGTTATAATACTTTAGTGTTTAAAAGTTTCCTAACTGCCCCCCCATAATTTAAAGTCCCCTCAAGTGGCCCCCACATAATGCCCCCTGCGTGATGCAACATTTCCCCTATGGTTAAAGTGTCCCCTTGTGGTAGTATATACTTGTCCCTGACTGAGAGCGCAAGGGTATACTATAGCTGCCCCTGACTGTAAGAAAAGGTGTTTCTATATTTTACTTTTAACTAATTTTTCTCATGGTGATGATGTGGCTTACATATTTAAGAGAGTGGTGAAAGGGTGTAGCAAAAAATAGAAACATTTGCTTCGGCATACTTTACATCCAGAGATTTTGGCCTTACTTGATGGTTGGAGGGAACTTATTTGATTTTTGCTTTGTCACCAAAAACTCTGAGCCCCATCCTAACTGACAATTGGGTATTAACATTGCTCTAGTCTTATCCTGTCAGCGATGACTGAACAATGCAAGACTCCATAGTGACAGCCCTTTGACAAGTCAATTTATTTATAGAAGCTTACTTTTTAACTGGAATTAAACTTTCTAGCACTTTCTTGCCTTGACTATAGATATGACATTGCAGGGCGGTGGTGGGGAAGGGGAACAGCCCAGGGCTTGTGGCCTACTTAACGGCAGCCTATCATGTTCAACATGCAGTCGAATCTACCCGCAGCATGTTATAGAGCAGGAGGAGCTGAGCAGGTGAATACATAGTCTTGTGGGAAAAATTGACTTCCTTTTTCTATACTTAGGAATCAAGTAGGCGGTGCTAAACAGTGATTGACAGCCATCTGTCTATGCATGTTCATACAAGTTGCTGCTCATTGAGTAAGACCACCCACTGGACTCTAAGCATAGAAAGAGCAAGGATTTCAATAACTTACAACTTATACCGAATATTTTCCCATAAAATCATATATTAATCTGCTCAGCTCCTCCTGCTCTATAACATGCCGTCTGCAGATTGCACAGCATTTTTATAGTGATAGGTTACCCTTGTCTCTACAGCAGGGGCATAGCCATTGGGGGTGCAGAGGTAGCATTTGCTATTGTGCCCTGGAGCCTGAGAGGGCCCAGGTCTCTACAACATAAGAAGACACCGGTGTTATAGATAACACATGGTAATTTGGGCCCCATTACAGATTTTGCATTGGAGCCAGGAGCTTCAAGCTACGCCTCTGATGTAGAGTCTTTCTTTCTGTGTTTTCTGCACTAAAGTGAAAATAAATCCTACACCGGGCCAAATAATTTATCACACTTCACGGGAACATTGAAACAGTACACACTCCAGTGACCTGCTATTGCAGCACACTTTGGCACACATTTCTACCACGAGTAGGTTAAAGTTAATGTCAGTGTATCTGCTGATCAGACTAAACAAGCAGGTTAGTCAAGCGAGGTCATGTAAGTTTTTGGTGTTCTGTATAGCAGAAAGTTGCTCAGGCTAAAAAACTTTTGTCATAAGCAACTCTGCTATCCCTCTGTACCTGTATACCATCAGACGAAAACCCGACTAACTGTCCCCTCCAGAGATGGCTCTAGGCTTATGCTGGCCCATTGTCTAACATAGCCTTGGTGACAGTTATAGCACTTTTTCCCTAAATTACCTTGGGCCTCGAAAGCCAAGTGGGCCCAAACTCTGCCCACATATGGCCTGCGCTCTGCCCTACTTTCTTTGCTATTGCTACAATTTCTCCTATTTTGCTTCCAAAGTAATAAAACCCTGTTATTGGTTAATAACAAAAGAAAAAAAGGGAGGGGTTAATCTTTGATTTTGAGCGGTGTAACACATATTGGCCACTGGTCACACATGGTCGACACCATGCCACCAGTGGTGGCCAATGATCCCTTGGTGTTATGGGTAAACTGAAGCATTACCCTAACATTGTGTAGCCACTGACTATGTCTGCTACCACCCTTAGATGGTCAATAGGGCTGGGTTTACACTGTGCTTTTTTAATTACAGTCCTGAGTAACTAGAGTATCACATTTTAGTCTCTATTCAGATGAACAACACAGACAAGCAAACCCTAATATCAGTCTGCTATATGAATTGAAGCTCGTGTGGTGCCTTGATGTATTTCATCAATGCAATGATTCTAGGGGACGATATGGTTTTTGTAGTGGCATATGATGCAGCATACTATGAACTTTTTTTCTTACAGAGTTCATGATAAAATTATATATTTCAAGGGCCTTATGAATATTATTTCTGTAAATGTTGATTATGGATTACAGGTAATGAAAACCAAAATCTAAGAAAATTAGAATATTGTAAAAAAGTTCAGTATTGTAAATTCAGTGTGTCACCTGCCAAGGTTTCCTAAGCCTTTACATGGTCCCTCAGTCTGGTTCAGTAGGACACACAGTCATGGAAGACGCTGATTATGAATTGAATTACTGAATTACTGAAATGAATGAACGTTTCAAAGATATTCTAATTTATTGAGATGCACCTGTATATATATACAGTACAGACCAAAAGTTTGGACACACCTTCTCATTCCAAGAGTTTTCTGTATTTTCATGACTATAAAAATTGTAGATTCACACTGAAGGCATCAAAACTATGAATTAACACATGTGGAATTATATACTTAACAAAAAGTGTGAAACAACTGAAAATATGTCTTATATTCTAGGTTCTTCAAAGTAGCCACCTTTTGCTTTGATTACTGCTTTGCACACTCTTGGCATTCTCTTGATGAGCTTCAAGAGGTAGTCACCTGAAATGGTCTTCCAACAGTCTTGAAGGAGTTCCCAGAGATGCTTAACACTTGTTGGACCTTTTGCCTCACTTTGCGGTCCAGCTCACCCCAAACCATCTCGATTGGGTTCAGGTCTGGTGACTGTGGAGGCCAGGTCATCTGGCGTAGCACCCCTTCACTCTCCTTCTTGGTCAAATAGCCCTTACACAGTCTGGAGGTGTGTTTGGGGTCATTGTCCTGTTGAAAAATAAATGATGGTCCAACTAAACGCAAACCGGATGGAATAGCATGCCGCTGCAAGATGCTGTGGTAACCATGCTGGTTCAGTATTCCTTCAATTTTGAATAAATCCCCAACAGTGTCACCAGCAAAGCACCCCCACACCATCACACCTCCTCCTCCATGCTTCACAGTGGGAACCAGGCATGTAGAGTCCATTCGTTCACCTTTTCTGCGTCGCACAAAGACACGGTGGTTGGAACCAAAGATCTCAAATTTGGACTCATCAGACCAAAGCACAGATTTCCACAGGTCTAATGTCCATTCCTTGTGTTCTTTAGCCCAAACAAGTCTCTTCTGCTTGTTGCCTGTCCTTAGCAATGGTTTCCTAGCAGCTATTTTACCATGAAGGCCTGCTGCACACAGTCTCCTCTTAACAGTTGTTGTAGAGATGTGTCTGCTGCTAGAACTCTGTGTGGCATTGACCTGGTCTCTAATCTGAGCTGCTGTTAACCTGCGATTTCTGAGGCTGGTGACTCGGATGAACTTATCCTCCGCAGCAGAGGTGACTCTTGGTCTTCCTTTCCTGGGGCGATCCTCATGTGAGCCAGTTTCTTTGTAGCGCTTGATGGTTTTGGCCACTGCACTTGGGGACACTTTCAAAGTTTTCCCAATTTTTCGGACTGACTGACCTTCATTTCTTAAAGTAATGATGGCCACTTGTTTTTCTTTACTTAGCTGCTTTTTTCTTGCCATAATACAAAATTCTAACACTCCATTCAGTAGGACTATCAGCTGTGTATCCAACTGACTTCTGAACAACACAACTGATGGTCCCAACCCCATTTATAAGGCAAGAAATCCCACTTATTAAACCTGACAGGGCACACCTGTGAAGTGAAAACCATTTCAGGTGACTACCTCTTGAAGCTCATCAAGAGAATGCCAAGAGTGTGCAAAGCAGTAATCAAAGCAAAAGGTGGCTACTTTGAAGAACCTAGAATATAAGTCATATTTTCAGTTGTTTCACACTTTTTTGTTAAGTATATAATTCCACATGTGTTAATTCATAGTTTTGATGCCTTCAGTGTGAAAATACAGAAAGCTGTTGGAATGAGAAGGTGTGTCCAAACTTTTGGTCTGTACTGTACTGTACAGATGTTTTCAAATATTAATGGAAAACTTTAAAGAACTACAAGAAGTGATCTTGATATGGCAGTTTCTAGTCTAGAGATTTGTCACTTTTTCAGCTTTAGCAAGGCAAAAGGTGAAAGTATCCGGTTTAGTGTTTATCACTTATGTAGCTTAGTTTAGATACATGTCCTGTACAGCAGATTTCTAAGTGGATCGACTGTTCCCTTTAGCTATCAATGAATAACTAGACATGATAACTGTTAGAACTAAAGCCTTCTGTCAAGTAGTGCCTGGGTGTAACAAGTTACCATGAGGCCCCACTCTACCATGACTGCCTTAAGCAGCAAATTCAGAACTTGAAAAGTGCGATTATTTTGGTCTTTTTTAAACACAGGGATAATATGTATAATGTTTTTGCAGTACAGATAATACACACAGTACAGGAATATTACACACAGTGATGTGACAGTACAGGAATATTACACACAGTGACATCACAGTACAGGAATATTACACGCAGTGATGTCACAGTACTGATATAATATACACAGTGATGTCACAGTTCAGGGATAAGGTCCACTGCAACATCATAGCACAGGGATAATGCAGACACACAAAAAGATTACTGAGTACAATGTGACATCACAGAATAAGAAGAAACTAATTATAATGATGTCACATGCAGACATTATGATGTCATAGTAAAGAAAGGGAGGCACATTCGGTTTTCCACATCCCCTTCTATCATCCATAGGTATCTGTAAGGGAATTGCCAGTTGAGCAATTCCCCAATGCTGCTGCAGAACCCTGGGGGGAGGAGCACAACAAGACAGTGAACCCTAAGCTGAACCCCCCACTGTCCCTGGCTAACTTACCTGATCTGTCCTAGGCGACAGCCAGCAACCAGTTAACAGTCCCTTCCTAATATAGGTGACAACACAGAACGCAGACAGGACAAACAACAACAAAGGGAGGTCAGCAAGCCAAGGGGTCAGTAACAGTCGAGCAATGCAGTACAAAATCACAATACAAAAGAATAGTCACAGACAAAGCCAGAGATTACGAATAGGAATACAGGTAACAAAACAGCAAAGAGTAAAGGCAGGTATGCAGAAGCAATAGCAAGCGCTAATGTGACTGTGAGCAAAGAATAAATAGGAAGGAAAAACCCGCCCCAGACTTGATAGGACGATAGGCTGTCAATCACACAGGTAAGGCTAAAATTAACTATTAGTGGAGCAGAGGAAAACCAAGGTGAAGGAGATGGGTGTTGCAGAAAATCAATTACATAGTCTAGGACAGTGTTCAGACTGAGCAACAAGAATCTTAAACAAGGAATCAAACTGAGCACGCCTCTTTCTAAGCTCCTGAGACAACTCTTTCCTTCGCTTTCTCTGGTCCATGTTGAGTGTGGTACTCACCATGTCACCAAACAGCACAGTGAGTATCTGTAGCCCTATATACAGGCCCACTGACTGATTACAAGATTGTAGACACCTGTGATGCTAATTAGTGGACACACCTTGATTTAACATGTCCCTTTGGTCACATTATTTACAGGGGGACCATCATTTCTGTCCAGGCCTGTTTCATGAGTTTTCTTTTTTAACAAATTCTGTTGAAGCATGGTTGAAAAGCAATGTCTGACTTTCATTTGTTCATTTTCATAGAATGTTATATATTATTCCTTTTGTCAGATTCAAGTTATTTCTGTGACCATTGTGGGTTTTTCTTTCATTAAACGAGGGGTACCAACAATTTTGTCCACGTGTGTATGTCTGCTGTCCTGATAGTTACACCCATGCTTCTCAGTTTAGAAAGATTATATAAGTGACAGTAATAAGAAAAGCAGAAGTTCTATTTGCAAACAGTGGAGTACCTTTAGCCAATCAAGGACAATTATTACTAGAATCCAACAGCCAAACAGAACATGTTCATGTCTAAGTTCATGCTATCTCCATTGCACACAAGGTCATATTGACATTAAAAACTAGGTTATGTGTGACCTAAACTCTAGCACTCTTTACTTTCCAGAGTCCCTTTTTTTTGTTTGTCAGCCTTAGGTAATCATTGGAAACTGGAAGCGGATGGCTCTGTACGTTGTATTGTAGCCGTGCAATGTTACTGCAGCATTGCTCCCATTCACATCAATGGAATCAGAGCGGTGACAGGACAACTATTCAGTGTACAGAGCCGCCTGCTCATGACTCCATACACTATACAGTACTAGGCCCATCAGCAGTTCTGAACAGCTGATCAGTGTAGGGGCTGGGTATCAGATATTGATGGCCAGGGGCATTGCTATAAGTGGTGCAGGGTTAGTAGTTACTACTGGATCCTGAGGGGCGCTCATAAAATATCCACTATTCTAAATGGCAAAAGAAAGGTGCCCCATTACAGATTTTGCATTTGGACCCAGGAGCTTCAAGTAACAAGTCCTGAGGATAGACCATCAAAAAAAGCCCAGAAAACCCATTTACAAGTTACGGTACAGTTGTCAGAGCTGTGTCTTAGATTGAGCTGTGCTCTTTGTGTCCATAACATGATCATGATATATATTTGTTTATATTTGCCAAATCTCCCGGAATATCTGGTAATCTCTTGAAAAATGGTTGTCCTCCTGAAGTCCCAGAAGAAAAGGCAAATTCTCCAGGCCTGGTGGCATGCACCCGCATACGCCTGGCTATATATACTGTATGTCAATATATTTTATTAGTATTTTCTTGTCCACGTCACAAAAAGGGACCATGTCCTGTCTCAATAGGAAGCATTGCTCCTCCTAAAAGGAATGTGGCCTTGTTGGAAAATTTTCGTGGTATGCAGAGCATACTGCATTGCTGGGAGCCCAGCTGAGAATGTTGGCACGTATGTAAACAATAAAGGTTCCCATTCAATGACAGGAAGCAGAGATCTTGAAAGTATTGACTGATACAGAAAGTATATTGGAAAAAATTGTATAGCATTTTATTATACTAAATGTAAGTTTTAATGTGCAATTCAGGCGTTTGGGCGCTGCTGGTTAATGGGATGATTTCTAAAGAATATTAGTATTACGCTAGGTTCACACTTGCGCTGGGGTTTCCGTTCTTTGGGTCCGCTTACAAAACAGTTACTTGTGGAAACCCGTGGACCCCTTAGACTATAGTGGGGTCTACCAGGTTTCCACCCGAAAAATGCAGAGAGAAAAGTCCTGCTTGCAGGACTTTTCTCTCCGCATTTTTCAAGCGGATTTAGGGACGGAATCCCCCAACAGAATTCAAGCGCTGGTGTGAACCTAGCCTTAGCCTGACACCATTATAATCATTGAGGCCTGAAACAGATCGCAAACTGTTCTTCCAATCCAACCTCCATGTAGCAGACGTGCCCTGTTAAAGATGGAATGACATGGGAACAAGGGATTCAAGCTCAAACTTCCCGATCCCTTAGGGCACGGTTGTGCCTGGAATCATTTTCACCCCTGAAAGTATGCATCTGTTTCAGCATGTTTAGTAACTTGTTCTGATGTGCGTAGGTGGAGGGTCCTTACAAACTTCTCACAAGTAAAGCCGTATTAGTATTGTTTAACACAAAAAAAATCCTGTTTCATGAACTCTTGCCAAGAAAGCTTAGTGGATTGGAGACATTAATAGTTCACGTGCCTATACTAGATGCGGCACTGCTTATATTATCATTATTAACCCTGATGTATCCCTCATGTACAGCATGTACAGCAGTCATGTCTCCTGTTCAGAAGGTTCTTTCATTATTAATTCTAGTTCTTTAGTTGTATATTGTTAATGAATATTAACCAAATTAACTTTTATGTATTAATATGGACTCTCACCTATATTAATACCCGGTGCGAGGTTCAGATCAGGAAATCCGGCCAGTGTATGGACCAGAACTCCTTGTATTATAGTGATCTATAATGATTCTAGGAGTCTCTGCCTCCTTGCGACTTTACTGTCCTGAACTGAGTAAGGTATAGGACAGTGGAGCCGCAGTGAGGCATGGACTCTCAGTGTCACAGATCACTATGATGCAAGGAGTCCCGTCTCCTGACTAGGTTAGGACTGGGAAATCAAGCCATTGTACATACTGGATTTTCAGTCCAAATTGTCCTGTGTGCACGGGACCTAAAGGGGTTGGCCAGGATTTTTTTTTTTTATTTATGGGCTAATATCTGATTATGAGGGAAGGGGGGGTCGATAAGCAGCCCCTGCACGAATCAGGTTTGTGGCTCCTCTTTCAAACCTCATACTATACACTGCATAGAGCTGGAAGCAGTTGGCTCTGTGCCCTGTAGAGTGGCTGGGTGTCAGTACAGGATCTCAGCTGCCATTGAATTCAAATGGAGCTGCAGTAACTGCTCTTGGACACTATATAGGGCATGGAGTCAACTACTTCCAGCTCCACACTGTGATCAGTACGCAGACCCTTTAAAGACTCCCTTCAAGTGGATTTGTCACCAGAATATCCTGTCCTACTTAAAGGGGTTGTCTGATGGTGAGCCCTGTCCATGTGATCTATGGGTATTGTACAGAGGAAGGTCTCCTCTATGAGCCAGAAGAAATTGGTGCTCTACACAAGCCCTTCCTATTATTACCACATTTTCCCTGCGGTGGTCAATGCAGGAGAAATGTCTGACTGGTTTACCCCTTAAGGCTGTATGCTGGGGGTGTCAGAGGCAAGACCTGTTGTGTCTGCTGATTGCATAGGGGGCCACATTGTGATAGATATGTCCAATGAATAGTGTCTAAGGATCTGGTACCTGTTTATGGAACCTTGTATCAAGCTTTTTCCAGTCATCTTCTCACAAGTATCTTTGACACATCAAAACCTTATTTTGGCTTTTCCATTTCAGTTTACAAGAGCAGTCGGCAGTGATTCAGCCTCAGCGCTCCTAGAAAGTTTTCTGACACAATCACAACTTGATTTTGTAATCAGCAGATTAGATTTCGTCGATTATGAAAGCCCCGGGTTCTCTTTTCGTATAGTAATATGACTAGAAAGGTTTCCAATACAAACCATACTAGGTCAAAAAAGACATACATTGGCCGTACCTTCTGTTTGCAGACTGTATATGGAAGTTAGATTGTAGATCCTGTTTAGTGATGGGTGTAAAAAAAACACAGAATGAATGATGTTTAAAAAGGAGGTGAGGTATGGAAAACTTTGCAGAGATTTTTTTCTTGAAAGTGGTGCTCATTGGTTGAATATGATGTTCATAACCTTTTAGGAACTATCAGGCTCCTTTGGCAGCAGGTTATATCCCACTGGAGTGAAGGGTAGAGCATGAAGAAATTCAATATTTCTTCATTTTCTTGACAACTGCCATTGGGGACAGTTGGAAGGGCTCCCATTTATATAAGATAGTTGACTGGTTCCACTGAAATTGGCAGAGTTGAGACATTGTAATTTAATAAGTATGGGCACTATAAGACATGTCAAATACATATGCCATAATAACTAGGACTCTTGTGGATGCCAAGAACAAAAATGTCCTGCCACACAATGTCCTGCTCATATAGTCATTTCTCGAACATTCTCAACAGTTTTGCAGGTCTCAGAAAACCCCTATAACTATGGTAGATCAGCCTTTACAGCGGTTTTAGACATAGTAGTTAAAAGGGTTTTCTGAGAATTATACAATGACAACCCATCCTCATGGAAGCTTCTTCTGTCATGTTTGTTTCCTTATCTCACGGAAGATAAAGTTGTGCATACAGGATTTCTCGTTCAGTTACAAAAGTAAACAAACATTACGGAAAAAAGCGTCCATCATATTTTTTACATTAGAGTGAATGGGAATGGACACCAGGAAGAGAGAGCTCCGTCTACATCCGTCACTCTATTGCCGTTAATGTCCATTACTCTGATCGTATGTGAATGTCCCCTTAGTCTGGGTCACATGGGGCACGCTGCCAGCAGCTCCACACAATAGACCTGCTCTGTATGTTGGGGTGCAAATACATAGCTTGTGGAAATATCAAGATAGTAGGAGTTCTTTAACAAGCTCCCTATCCCAGGGAAGAGTAGTGCAGAAATAGGCACAGTGAGAGGAGACCCTACAGGACTGGGAAACCCAGAGAGATTAACCCTTTAGACCTGAAGTGCTTACTCCGAGGCTGCTAGAAACTCACGTGGGTATGCAATAATGCCCGAGTACATTTGGCAAGTATGATAAAACAGTGTGTCCGCCTGAGTTACTGAGTCCTCCTCACATGGGGCCCCAAACATACCACTATTCTGGTTAATAATCCCAGGAAAGACTGACCCCTTAGTACTAACATCGATAAGAGGCAAGTCCGGGCTTGTCAGTGAGGTATCGATCAGTCGCGCTCCCAAATCATATAATGTTCTTGTATAAAGTGTCTGATCCTACAATTTTGACATATCGGATTGTGCTGAGGAGGTTGTCTGAGGAGCTTTAAGGGCCATTCACATCACGTTTTTTACATCACTTTAACGGATGAAAAAAACGGACACAAAAACGGGCGCAAACAGATGGCCATCCATTTCCATAGACATCAATGTTAAAATAAAAACATCCGTTGCTGTCAGTTTTTTTGGACGGATACAAAAGTATGGTATACTACGTTTTTGTGTCCTCCAGACAAACGGACAGCAAAGGATCCGCTTTTTTTAACATTGATGTCTATGGAAACAGATGGCCATCTGTTTGCTTCCGTTTGCGCCAGTTTTTGCGGATGTAAAAAACGTGATCTGAATGGACCCTAATAAGTTGTGCCCATGATATAAACTGTAATACTGCATATCCATAACACACCCTTAAAGGTTAAGTTCACATTTGCGCCAGAGTCTCCGTCTCAATGTCCGCCAGAAATCGACGGACGTCTTTTACTCCGCCACTTCCAGTTTTAAAAGGACGACAGCAGTGTATACTGACACATACATATATGCAGGAACAATTTCCTGGGGGTAGGGCGGGAGAAGATGGAGACAATTCATCGTCCGACATTCCCAATCCCATACAATGCAATACGATATTGACTGATAAAACTGCTGAACACTGTTCACACAAGTTTTTTGACAAAATGTTTATTTGCGTTTCGAGCGATAATTGGAATTTAGCGTTGAGTTTGATGTGAGAAAAGCACTTGCCAAATGTTTGTTGTTGTATAAGTATCGATAGGTGAGCAGACTACAGCAATCTCTGTATTAGACCACGTTCACACTGTCCCATGCACAGAGATACTAACCTTACACATGAACATGAACTTGACTTAGAAAAACAGAAAAAAAAATCTAACTTTAGCTAGCAGTAAAGGGGTTAATAGAGAGGGCGTGGTCGAAAAGTGGTGGGCGACGCCGACTCTGCCTGCTGCATCGTGATGTTTTGCGTCATCACCGGGGGCGGGACTGGAGGAATGCTGCGCTCTCATTGGCGGAGCCGCTCTGACAGGAGACTTTGGCCGTGTTGCCCTGTAGTTTCCCGTCATATTGCTTAGGACGGTCCTGAGAACGGAGTGAGAGTCACCGGACCGGGCAGAGTAACGGGGGGCGGGGCAAGCGGCACAGCGACACACCAGGACATACTGCGACTACTTCACGGAGGATATAACCGGCCGGTGCTAGGGGCCACCATGATGGAAATAGAATTACCCCCCGCTAAGCAGCCACAGCAGGTGAGGGGACACCTGGGGGCGGCGCCGAGATGTCACCTTGGTGTCATGGAAGGGACTGGTGGGGGTGGGGCTGGAGAAGAGGGAGACAACAATTCATCGTCCGATCTACCCAGAACCAGACGATGCGATACGATAGTGACTGATAAAACTGCTGATCCCTGTTCACACTGTTGAAGTTTTTTGACAAAATGTTTATTTGCATCAATGTGACATTTCGAGCGATAATTTGCTTTGCGTCCAATCTGATATATCGGTTGTGGATTTGCTATGGAAAAATTGTTGTGATTAATCGCTTAATTAAAAACTTGCGATAATTGCAAAAATATTGGTCTGTATGAAATTCGGTGAAAAACCTCCCAGACGTTGTCACCGGCTCAACCCCGTACAGATTGCCGGTGAGCCGCTGACCCATTTACAGCTATTGGTGGTTGGCAGGTCATGTGACCACTTACACAATGCAGGGGGTAGGGGGGGGGGGGTCACATACTTTCATTAAGCGACGTCTCCACTTCCTCTTCTTTAGCCGGAGGAATGAGAAAAACTTTCTTAATAAAAAAAATTAGGCAGCTGAGAGTTGTGCCCAGTCAGCTGGAACTTGTGGTTCCACATGAGGTTGGATTTTCTGGTGACCTCAGATGCTGCAGAACCTCGTGACATCACATTGGTGGCGTTGCTTGGAGGGTCAAGGTTGTCATTGGTGTTTAGAGGGTTGTGGACGTCTTATAAGGTGCTAAGATTTGGTTTAGTTCACTTTGAGAACTTTGATGAGTGGCCGAGAAACTTAGTTCTGAAGGTTAGAAGCCACTTCCCCGATCTTACATCCTACACATCAGATCCAACTTGGTCGGCCAAACTGTGGTCACTTCTTAAAGTATCTGATGTTTGTAGAATTCTAAGTTTAGAATGTTTTATTATAATATATAGATTTATTTATTTATGTATTATTATTATTATTATTATTATTATTATATATATATATAATTTTATTTATTTACTTTTTGTAAGTTTTCTAAGGGCTACCAAAGGGCAACCGGGCAGTTGTGTAATGGTCAGTGTGTGTTAAACGTGGATGTGGTTAATGTTTTCTTGGCTAGCTGCGATCCCCCGGAGCCTCACTTCCCCTCTCCTCCATACTGGTGCTCTAGGGTTGGAGTTTGCATGTTCTCTCCTAGACAACTGAATGTGCATAGTCACCAGGGGGGCTCCTTAGGGGGTTCTGGGGGACCAGGCGAGAGTAACTTACTGTAAGTGTCCTGCTGGGTAAAGTTGATCGCTAGACTTCATGTACTGTGTGCTGCAGAGCAACTTTTTAATAGTTACATATTTTGCTTCATTTAATTAATTAGATGAAAAAGTTGGTAAAAATTCTGTTCAGCTCTTAGAAATTTGTTTTCTGGGTGATAACTAAACTGGACACACATTATGTCAGTGATGGCCAAACCCGCTAACGGTGGTGTCCCGTCTCTCCTCCAATGGTAGTGGTCAGGGATTGTCGAATTTCAACATGCCTAAGGTTCTGTTTTATTTATTATTATTATGCTTACTTATATAGCGCCATCATATTCCGCAGCGCTTTACAGACATTGTCAGTCACTGTCCCATATAGGGCTCACAATCTACATTCCCTATCAGTATGTCTTTGGAGTGTGGGAGGAAACCGGAGTACCCGGAGGAAACCCACGCAAACACAGGGAGAACATACAAACTCCTTGCAGATGTTGTCCTTGGCAGGATTCGAACCCAGGACTCCAGCGCTGCAATGCTAACCACTGAGCCACCATGTTCACATGAGCAAGTTTTTTTTTGTTTTTTGTGCCCATCACACAGCTGCATTAAAACCAATTCATATCAATTGCACTATTCACATGAGAGATTGTGTTTTTGTTTGGTTTTTTTGGTTTTTTTAAATCCGTTGTAATGGGCCATCAAAATATAGGACATTTCCAATTTTGCCAATTTTCATGGATCCCTCAAGAGATCTATGTAAAAGAGTGTCCTAAGGATGCAAAAAAGGGACATTTTTCATGGCTGTTTTGCCTCCCATTCTGAATAGAGCCTAATACTTTCCCTGAGAACAAAGGATCTGGCAGCAGGTTATTCCCCTCTTCCTACTGAGAGAACCTGCATGCTCAGTCAAGTAATCAATAAATTTGCCTACTTAGCCACTGATACAGATGAAACAGGTGCAGTAGATTGTGTAACTAAATGGACTTGTGGTTCTGAAGTCTAGGAAAGCTGGGTGACATCCTCCTCAGGATCTTTAATGACAGCCATATTGGTTTATGTCCTGCTTCCTAAAAACTCATATTATTATGGAGTGATTCAAAATAGCAGGGGAATTCTTATACCTATTGACTTTTTTTATTCGGGGGGGGGGGGTGGCAGGGGGCTCTTGTATTCTTATAAAATTATCTGATGAATCCCCTCTTTATTTCTTATCCTCTTTTACGTCTAGCTTTGCTTGTGGATGTTACTGTAACATAAAACTCCCATAACATTACAGAAAAGTTGGCTGAACCTGCTGATTTCTGCAGGACCAGTCCATTCCCTTATGTGTATGGGGGCCTCCCGACTCTCCTCCAATGGAAGATGATTGGGGGAAAGGACCAAACATGTTGAACTTCATCAAAAGTCAGAGGTATGGCTGCAGTTTACGGTTTCTAACCCATTGGGAATAATGAACAGTTGACTGAGCTGAGTGTGCATGTGTATGGGGGAATTCAGCCAACAGCTGTAGAAGGTGTGCAGGCCACTACAGGAGTGCCCCTCCTCTTATCTAAAGGTAACCTGGGGCTCGGCACCAGTACATGTTGCCAAACCGTCATTAGTCTGAGGGTTATCTGAAGAAAACCCTCTGTGGAAAGAACCGTTCTTATTGCCGTATTATATTTTTTATTATGAGCCAGAGATGACATGCATTGATGCCTGGATCGGTCGTAAGGGGGTTATCCAACCAAAACTGCCCTAAAGGTGAGCGGAGTGACACAGGGTGTAACTGCAGGAAGATTTCCACAATGTAATAGTACACAGTGGTCGGTAGTATCACTTAGAGTCCTTCTGAGTGTTCTTTACAGCAGCCCTCTAGTTAGGCATTTTGCAGAACCCCCTTCCCACTCTATTAGTCAGAGAGGATACAGGGGGTGTCTTGATTTGGCAGCCTGCTTAAAGTAAACCTATTTGGATATTTTAGATGGAGAGAGGCTGAGCTCTGTGATATATAGACTTATATGATAGATGGAGAGAACCCTATATATCACAGAGCTCAGCTTCTCTCCTCTATCATATAACCCTATATATCACAGAGCTCAGCTTCTCTCCTCTATCTTATAACCCTATATATCACAGAGCTCAGCTTCTCTCCTCTATCATATAACCCTATATATCACAGAGCTCAGCTTCTCTCCTCTGTCATATAACCCTATATATCACAGAGCTCAGCTTCTCTCCTCTATCATATAACCCTATATATAACACAGCTCAGCTCTTCCTCTATCATATACCCTATATATCACAGAGCTTCTCTCCTCTGTCATATAACCCTATATATCACAGAGCTCAGCTTCTCTCCTCTATCATATAACCCTATATATAACACAGCTCAGCTTCTCTCCTCTATCATATAACCCTATATATCACAGAGCTCAGCTTCTCTCCTCTATCATATAACCCTATATATCGCACAGAGCTCAGCTCTCTCCTCTATCATATAACCCTATATATCACAGAGCTCAGCTTCTCTCCTCTATCATATAACCCTATATATAACACAGCTCAGCTTCTCTCCTCTATCATATAACCCTATATATCA
Source organism: Leptodactylus fallax (assembly GCA_947044405.1). Taxonomy (NCBI): domain Eukaryota; kingdom Metazoa; phylum Chordata; class Amphibia; order Anura; family Leptodactylidae; genus Leptodactylus; species Leptodactylus fallax. The sequence goes on from CAMRHE010000171.1 coordinate 1,518,035, forward strand.
CAGAGCTCAGCTTCTCTCCTCTATCATATAACCCTATATATCACAGAGCTCAGCTTCTCTCCTCTGTCATATACAGTACAGACCAAAAGTTTGGACACACCTTCTCATTCCAAGAGTTTTCTGTATTTTCATGACAATAAAAATTGTAGATTCACACTGAAGGCATCAAAACTATGAATTAACACATGTGGAATTATATACTTAACAAAAAAGTGTGAAACAACTGAAAATATGTCTTATATTCTAGGTTCTTCAAAGTAGCCACCTTTTGCTTTGATTACTGCTTTGCACACTCTTGGCATTCTCTTGATGAGCTTCAAGAGGTAGTCACCTGAAATGGTTTTCACTTCACAGGTGTGCCCTGTCAGGTTTAATAAGTGGAATTTCTTGCCTTATAAATGGGGTTGGGACCATCAGTTGTGTTGTTCAGAAGTCAGATGGATACACAGCTGATAGTCCTACTGAATGGAGTGTTAGAATTTGTATTATGGCAAGAAAAAAGCAGCTAAGTAAAGAAAAACGAGTGGCCATCATTACTTTAAGAAATGAAGGTCAGTCAGTCCGAAAAAATGGGAAAACTTTGAAAGTGTCCCCAAGGCAGTGGCCAAAACCATCAAGCGCTACAAAGAAACTGGCTCACATGAGGACCGCCCCAGGAAAGGAAGACCAAGAGTCACCTCTTCTGCGGAGGATAAGTTCATCCGAGTCACCAGCCTCAGAAATCGCAGGTTAACAGCAGCTCAGATTAGAGACCAGGTCAATGCCACACAGAGTTCTAGCAGCAGACACATCTCTACAACAACTGTTAAGAGGAGTCTGTGTGCAGCAGGCCTTCATGGTAAAATAGCTGCTAGGAAACCACTGCTAAGGACAGGCAACAAGCAGAAGAGACTTGTTTGGGCTAAAGAACACAAGGAATGGACATTAGACCTGTGGAAATCTGTGCTTTGGTCTGATGAGTCCAAATTTGAGATCTTTGGTTCCAACCACCGTGTCTTTGTGCGATGCAGAAAAGGTGAACGAATGGACTCTACATGCCTGGTTCCCACCGTGAAGCATGGAGGAGGAGGTGTGATGGTGTGGGGGTGCTTTGCTGGTGACACTGTTGGGGATTTATTCAAAATTGAAGGAATACTGAACCAGCATGGTTACCACAGCATCTTGCAGCGGCATGCTATTCCATCCGGTTTGCGTTTAGTTGGACCATCATTTATTTTTCAACAGGACATTGACCCCAAACACACCTTCAGACTGTGTAAGGGCTATTTGACCAAGAAGGAGAGTGATGGGGTGCTACGCCAGATGACCTGGCCTCCACAGTCACCAGACCTGAACCCAATCGAGATGGTTTGGGGTGAGCTGGACTGCAGAGTGAAGGCAAAAGGGCCAACAAGTGTTAAGCATCTCTGGGAACTCCTTCAAGACTGTTGGAAGACCATTTCAGGTGACTACCTCTTGAAGCTCATCAAGAGAATGCCAAGAGTGTGCAAAGCAGTAATGAAAGCAAAAGGTGGCTACTTTGAAGAACCTAGAATATAAGACATATTTTCAGTTGTTTCACACTTTTTTGTTAAGTATATAATTCCACATGTGTTAATTCATAGTTTTGATGCCTTCAGTGTGAATCTACAATTTTTATAGTCATGAAAATACAGAAAACTCTTGGAATGAGAAGGTGTGTCCAAACTTTTGGTCTGTACTGTAACCCTATATATCACAGAGCTCAGCTTCTCTCCTTCTATCATATATACCTATATATCACAGAGCTCAGCTTCTCTCCTCTATCATATAACCCTATATATCACACAGTTCAGCTTCTCTCCTCTATCATATAACCTATATATAGCACAGAGCTCAGCTTCTCTCCTCTATCCATATAACCATATATATCACAGAGCTCAGCTTCTCTCCTCTATCCATATAACCATATATATCACAGAGCTCAGCTTCTCTCCCTCTATCATATATACCTATATATCACAGAGCTCAGCTTCTCTCCTCTATCATATAACCCTATATATCACAGAGCTCAGCTTCTCTCCTCTATCATATAACCCTATATATCACAGAGCTCAGCTTCCCTCCTCTATCATATAACCCTATATATCACAGAGCTCAGCTTCTCTCCCTCTATCATATAACCCTATATATCACAGAGCTCAGCTTCTCTCCTCTATCATATAACCCTATATATCACAGAGCTCAGCTTCTCTCCTCTATCATATAACCCTATATATCACAGACCTTGAGTTCTCTCCCTCTATCATATCCAGCTCTCAGATGGGGTACATTAGATATTAGACAATGCTTGTTTCCCATGATTTTTCTCACTAGCATATTGTGCATTTGGCCAAGCTGATTCTCAAAAACCGCTTGCATCAGCACAGTAGGGGTCTAACACTCTAATAGAAAAGGTACACGTTGAGTATTTTAGTTGGCCACACAAATATGGCCCCGCCATGTTCTCCTTTTTCCCCAGACACGCAGCACTGCCACATATATGGTTCTGTTTGGTGCCAGTGCTCCTTCCCCCACCTCCAGGGCTCCATAGCTTTTCCCTGGACCACAGCTGATTCAGCTTTAATTCTAAGACATTACAGATAAAATGTCCATGAAAACAGACTCCATATTTACACTGCACACAGTACAGGATATACCCAATACAGGACTTGTATAATCCCCGCTCCAGGAAGCCATTGTGAGACTTTAGTAGCCACCGTGTATTGTGACTGATTTTATATATATATATATATATATATATATATATATATATATATATATATAAGACCCAATAGGAAGGGATGTCATAGGTGAGGAAAATAAGACCATTGTGTCTATACATAAGCATTGGAAAGCTCGGCTGTCACACCTGTTGTTACTCCTGTCACGCAACATCTCGAGCTGAAGAGATACACCCAGATCGACAGGAAAGTTGTATGCAAAATGTGGCTTTGTGACTCTTGTGAGACTACGACTCTCAGCTTCCTTCTGTTCGGGCATGCTGTGACTTATAGTTCCACACACCTGTAGACTCCTGCACATCACAAATGTAGAAATCCTTCTATACATAGCAAATAGGAAATGGGTCATCAATTGGGTGACGGTCAGTATCGAGGTGCGAGATTTTCCTGTTTTCAAGTGGAATCCAGAATTTCACACTATTGACTGTGACCATGAGCAATCGATCACTCTCGCGCCAATAGCCGAACCATTACCTCTCCCTATATAATGATATCAGTGTCCTCATTTTATAACATGGGAATTTTTACTTTGGGAATTTACTGTGATTTATAAGACGTGTGAGTGATGTCCTTTATTTCCAGTGTCTTCTAATGTCTATGGCTTTGGCTGGCACATTTTCATATTAGAGAGAATTGCCTTTTTGTCCTAGTACCCTAATATTGTGAGGTACCCCAAGATCTCTACCTGCTTTTATATAACTCTGTCCAACCATTTGTATCCATAGTGCACCCGTTTATATTCATTGACAGCAAGCAGAAAGCGTGACATTGGTGAGGAATCGACATACAAAGTATATTAGAATGTTACAGGACTCTATAAAATCAGGAAATCCCATTAAATATTTCTGGGCATGTCCCAGTCCGCCGGCGGGATGATGCGGTGGTTGTGTAACATATAGCAGACTAAGGAAATGTTTACATCTCTAATTCTCATCTGGTATTTCGTCATTCTGGGGAGCCCTGTTATGTTTTTATTTCCCAAACAATAAGTTTTGTTATATTTTTATATTCACATTGGTGTTATACAATATATACCTGCTGCATACACTGCTGTCCAATATAAACACTGGCCTTGGTGTGACGTACTGGCGTTGCCATGTGGACGTGACACCACAACATCACCACTCTTGGCAGCCTTTAGTCCCCTGGGCAGCCACATCAGCTGTGGGATTGACAGATCTGTAGTACCCTTGGGATCTAGTTCCACGGCAGAAAGAAATTTGCCTTGGCCATATTAAGGGGAATTATCAAAACTGATGAAGAGTAAGGCCTTATTGCCGTGACCATGAAATCCAGCGGTCACATGACTGTATTCACATTTCATGGGTTTTAAAAGGGATTCAAAAAAACAGCCATCACATGTGAATAAGGCCAAAAACTGATCTAGATGTCCATTGTTCATGGACGTTAGGTCAACGGTTATGTGCATAAAGCCTAAAAGTGGGGCACGTTGTTTTCTTTGCTGCAGCAGTCACTGGTCTTGGTGGTGTATGGCCAAAGACCACTAAGGCCAGTGATTGGCTACCGGGGTCACGTGGAAACACGTGGAAACAATCGCTGTGATTATTATTTTCATTTTTTTATTTTATCATATTTTTGCTTGTAACACAAATATTTTAAAAGCAGTTTAGCTTATTGAGAAATAGGCGGGACTTGCCCAAATGGAGGAGTGACTTAAAATGCCACAAAATTGTGGTACAGATTTTTGGCGCAAAGTCACTGAGCAAACAGGTGATGTAAACTTGGACTAGACAGGGTCAATGTGCACCAGATTTTAAGATTGCCTTGTGCAAGATTGTACGGTCTAAATCGTAGACGGGAAGAGTAAATCCACCCCATAGTCTTTTTATGGATGCTTTTTATGGGGGGGGGCTTAAAATTCATAAAAATTTACGTATTTTTACAAGCGTTTTTTGTGGATTAATTTGGTCACACATCTTGTAACAAGACAGAGTTTTTTTGGTTTTTTTTCAGCTGATTTTTCCTTATAGAGAAGTCTCTATAGAAAACATCATACAATAGAATGCAAAAAAAACCCTTGTGCAGCAAAAAAAATAGTCTCTGCAAAAAAGTACTTCTTGTACTGCCTTCACAGAACCCTAGTGACTGACGTGAAACATCTGGACACAGCTTTTTTTTTTTTTTTTTTTTTTTTTTGTGGTACAAAATGCAACCAAAAAACGTGTTTTTTTTGCAAAAAAAAAAACACTTGTGAATCCAGGCTAAGAAAAGCTCCAACTTGTTACATACAATGAATCATTGAGATGGATATAGAATATAATTTGTGTGTCAGAATGTTACAATGTTATAACCGTATATAACAACATGCCATTGTATACGGTCTGTCCCTGTGTCTATAGCACAATCCTAGGAGCCGGTGACTAAGGTGAGCTCGTTTTCCCGGTGTATGGAGCACGGTTGTATGTCGGCAGTCCCCTTGAAGGATCCCTATTCCTGTGCGTGTGAGCTCCTCTACACTCTGCACAGCAGGGAGTTGTTGGGACTGCTGAGACTCTTGCGCAAGCAACCCTCTGCACTTCCCTCCACTCCCTGTGCCAAGGGCAGCCTTTTATTTTCTTTTCCGACTACATCTGGATTTAGCAGCCAGCAGCGAGCCACATAATGTAATTTTACCATCCGATTGCATAATCCTGCATAGTTCAGCAGATGGAATGGAGACACATTGTGAGCGCGGAGCCGTCCTGGAGGAAGACGCCAACTTCTTATAGTATATGGGAACTTGTCTGCTGTATTCCCTTATATAATGTAGTTTTATAAGACTCTTCTGATGCGTATAGTTAGGATATTGTACTTGATGAAGGTTGATCTGGCTGCAGTAAACATATAAATAAAGGTGTATGTGTCAGTTGTTTTAGATTTATATATATATATATATATATATATATATATATGTGCACCATGAGATATTAAGTGATCTCTATCTATAAGCTGTGCGTCTCAAATGCAAGTACTTGCACTGCTTTAACAAACTTCTGCATGTTTGGCTATGTCCATGATATATATTTAGTGGGTTTGCCTGGCGAGCTTCCAACGTAGGCGTTGAATGTGACCATAGGATTGCATTAGCCTGACAGTGGGTGACCTTTTGTCCTATAGTTGGCTGATATACGTCCATATACTACAAAAAAACTATACAATGTATACAATGTGTGTGTGTGTGTATATATATATATATATATATATATATATATATATATATATAGTGTCAGATGTCACCATATGGGATGTGGGATGCAGTAAAGAGTATTTTCACCCATTGTATACTGTCAAACGGAAGGCAATTTTTGGGTCTCCACCAGTATAATGGGGCCCATAGTTTTCTCGGCATATGGTAAACATACACTACAGGAATAATGTAAAATGACACTAACGTATATGTCACACACATGAATTAAATGGATCTCACAAACATGATGTGAACAGAGCCTTACAGAAATGTGTGAAGAGTCCGTTTCATACATGACGGAGGGTACACTACAGTTTGTAAAGTGCTGCAGAGTATGTTGGCCCTATATAAATAAAAAATGGATTGTAATTATTATTAGTGGGACATTTCTGACTGGGGTCAGTTTATGAAATCCCAGCCCAAACTGCGAAACCCTTGAACGATAGCAATAGATCTCAGCGTATGTGACAAGCAGCTTTCTTGTCTTTTTAGGACTGTAAAAAATATTAGTATTATAAAGATAATATATCACTAGGAAGTAATGGTTTACGACGAGAACAGCAGTCATAACGTGGACATATACTTATTGATGCCGTCTGGTGCTGCTGCAGGGTGGGGTGTTCTGTACGGTCAGTCTACCAATACTATTAGGCACATGTGACATATGCCAAACTTGCCATAGTGCCAGTGACCACTGACCAGGATATTGTGTGATAGCTGTCTTGCCAAATGGTTTGGTATAATGCATAGAAGAGACATGTGCAGTGTATCATTACACGCTGTAATATGTTTTATCCCATAACCCTCTATAAGATGCCACCAGCTTACAAAGGGCTGTATAATGCACTCATGCCGAATTCAGCCTTATGTCTGGTATATGTGCCAGTTACATCATTTTTGAGAAACTTACATGTTATTAGTTGCAGCCTGATATCCATGAGCTGCAGGCTTCCTCCAGATGCTGATTGACAGCTTTCTCCCTCTTACTGTGCATAGGGATAAAACTGTCAGTCAGGAACTGAAGGGCAGGTGGAGTGTCACGTAGGATCACAAAACAGGAACTCCTGAGCTTGTGCATATCATTAAAGGAGCTATCCACTTTCTTCCTTAGGATACTCCATCAATATTAGATCTGCACTTGGGACCCCTGCAGATCAGCTGTTCCTGGACAGCGTAACTCCCAGTAATGTTCACATGCTGGGAAACGCGCTAACCCCTTTAAAGAAAGTCATTCTTCACAAGAAAGTGTAAACTTCTCAGAAATGACACTACAGGGACGTATAACTGGCGCCCACTGAAATCGGCATGGCTGCCACTACCTGATGCTGTCCCCGGATGGGGCGTACAATTGGACTGACAGATTCATTTTAACTATAGTTATTTTTTGTTACAATTGTGAAATCCATAAAAGGAGAATAGAAAGGTTTGTGTTTGGCGTCAGTAAAAAAAACCCCTTCCTTGTCACTGGTAACCTATGAAGTCATCTTCTCAGTTCCTTATTTAACCTTCCGTACTTGACCGCCTATAATGTGAAGTCAATAAGACATTGCCAGGGATTATTGAGAAAGTTGTCTTTCTGTTATCTGGTCCAATCCATAGTCTGACAAGTGAAATGTGAATGTGGGTTAGTGCGTGCCGAGTGTGCACAAAGCAGACAGCTGGTGTGGTCACTTGCTGATAGTAAGGCCAAGGCAGTATCGACTCTGATAAAGACTTAACATAAAGGCCTTATTCACATGTATGCATAGAGACCCACGAAGTCTGCAGAATAGTAGTACATATTAGGACAAAAACCGTAATATCGCATCCGGTGGAGCATGCTATAAAGTCGGACTATATAGGTACAGTAAAAACCTTTAAGGAGGACCTCTCACTACTTCCACCAACTCCAGCTCTTTGCATTTGTAGCTGCTGCTCCACTTATTCCAGTACAGTTGAAATTTTTTCTCTAGCCCCCACCGTTCCTGAGAAGTCAATGTAAGTTGTTTTCAGCATCCAATATTCTAATGAGGGTCCCTAGTGTCAGGTGGGCAGTCCTGAGCTGGTGCAGATAGTCTGAGACCACCCACTTGACAGTAAAGAGCCTAATTAGAATATGAGGTGCTGTAAACAACAGCCCTGATTGCTCAGGAACGGAGAGGACTATAGAAAAAAATTCCAGCTGTACTGGAATAAGTGAAGCAGCAGCTACTGAAACATGCGAAGAGTTGGAGGAGGTGGAAAAAGGTCCTCTTTAAGGTTACGGGTACTACTTCTGGAGCTCTAATACCTCGTGAGGCCTGTATAGCAGTGCTGTACCTTACATGTGAAGCTCACCGCAGATAGCAGATTTCTCTTGGTGGCTTCCACCCGGTTGATTGTATCTGCCAATAGTCGGTCTATAGCGGTGTCCTGACACTTCCACAGGACATGTAGGGACTAAACAAGGATCCCACAGGTTGCATTTCCCTTCATTTCTCTATAAGTGATGTCAGAGGTGTCTGGATTAAGGGAAACATGGCTGCCGCACATAAACAGCGCCACACTTGTACAGTTGTGGCATTGTCGCTTGGCTTCATTTACATCTATGGAGTAGTACTGAATGCAACCAATGGATTAGTGCGGTACTATTTATAGCTCTCTGTTTTTCAGATTTTGGACAACCCCTTTAAATGACATTTTAACAATATATATAATTCGATATCATACATATACGTATGTAATTCTTTATCGTACCTATTATATCAGTTGCACACATGGCTTTCTTGCAGAGCTCATGTGCACTAAACATTCAAGTATATGGGTCTGTAAAACATAAAAAAAACCCACAGAGTGCACACAGGTGACACCTATTCTGTGCTTAGGGACCAGCATACCGCCATGTGCATGAAGCCTCAGCTTACACTGCTTAAGGCAGAAAATCTGCCCCAAGCATTGGTACCTTTTGCCTAGTAGGGTAGTAATGTGAACTAGGCCCAGGAAATGGATCATCGTCCTTTAGCCTCAATATATGTCACTTATTCAGCAGTAAATTTTTTATTTCCATTCGGTTATCCCATTTATCAGGTCACACCTTGGTCTTTCCATTAAAATCCATCAGACTTTTATGGTCTTAGAAGTCATATTACGCTGAGGTATTACCAGACTATGTGACCAGGTACAAGGGGCAGGGCTGTGGGTGCCATGTTCAGGGCCGTAGTTAACTCTTCCACCTCTGCTGTTGGTTTGGCAGTCGATCGGTTTGCTTTATGCTTTGTCTCTACATGAATACGTACATATGGCAGATATTTAGTGGAGCATATGGCTCCTAAGTGCTAATGTAGTGAGTGTTTATCCCATATGAGCTGACACTGTATATCCAGGTTACTAGGCAGCTATGTCCACATGGTCGGATCTGCTTACAAGGCCTGGCCTTCTGCTGAAGTACATGCAGATGTAAAACATCTGTTAAGTTATAGCCATTGTCTTATTTATAGTAATGGTCTTTAATGAGGTTATTTACTCTACATACTGAAGACGTCATTCCTTGTTATCTCATACATAGTCTATAGGCAGACCGAGCCATGTGTGACCTTGCTGCAGGCTTTATATTGCTGCAGACTTTGCCCTTGTAGATATTGCACCCTTTCTAGTGGCTCAGAATGTATTTTACTCTTATGTGTTGGAAATCCACTTGTACTGCAACCAGTTGGCCCTGATGTGTATGGGCTCAAATATCGATATAGGGTGCACCCAAAAAACAGAATCAGAAGTGCATTTGAAAACTTAATGCAAGAGTGAAAACGGACATGCGGTTTTAGAAAATGTGTATTTTTACGTATTTTTGATGCAGTTGACAACGCCAATGTGTAATCCTATAGGATTATGAGCAGACATTTTGCAAAGTAACTCTTAGAGATAGCCATTACTAAATAAAAGTTTCCCTATTGACATGTTCATTGATCGTATTTGGTGGGTATTGGAGCTGCAAACCCTCGGTCATGTGAAAAAGGACACACAAGGCTTGACCTTTATTAGACTGACCATAAACATGAAATATCTGTCGGCCAAATGCTATTCCTTCCAATCTTCCATAGATGTGCACACTCTGATCGGCAGAGTGTGCATATGTTCTCAGTAGGGAGGGTGAATAAGAAGCTTCCAGACACCTCTAGTAGTGGCCTATCTCCCAACTAAGGGGTTGGTCATGTTGAAATCCAACTGCCCAATCCTTCTCTCCCAATATCAGCCATCAGTAAAGGTTTGGAGGTCCCCATACACTTTAGGCTAAATTCACACCTTCATTTGAAGCTCCTGCAAGCACAACCTTCGACAGAAACATTGAAAATTATAGTCAGTTAGGTCCCTCAGGATCAGTTGCGGTCTGTCATTAGATGGATACATCTTAAAGGGGTTCTCCATGATTTTTTTTCATTTATGACCTATGTGTGTGCTATACAGTCCAAAGAGCTGGAAGGCTACTACATCTCGGCTACCATTGACTTCAGTGGGAACAGAGCTGCAATACTGGTGCCTGGTCTTTATGCAGGGCATGGAGTCAACTGCTTCCAGCTCCGTCCACTCTATAGTACACAGTACACCTCCAAACAGTTGATACATGTGTGGGCCGGATGTTGGACCGATAGACAATTAGGATAGGCCATTAAAAAAAAAAAAAAATGGAAAAACCCTTTTAGTCTAATGTTGTATGTTGCGTGGCCAGCTTGTTTTGTGTATAACCAGCTATATAGGGGGTCTGTATATGCCACTACTTATAGCAATGTAATCTGCTCCTGACTAAGGGAAAATCTGTAGGGTAATCCAAATGTATTTTTTCACTATCAACTCAAGATATAGGATCTGGAATGGCTGACCTGCATTACATTGTTAACATGTTAGTCTGAATGAGCCTCTATTAATCTGACCTGCGCAAACAGGGTGATCAGGTCTGTCATGTTTGGACCGTCTTGTGCGTGGAAAAATTTAAAGGCGTACTAAACCTAATATAGAAACTTATATAAAGTAGCTCATATTCTCAAGTATACTAGAAAATGATGAGGAGGTTCCGGGAACAGGAAATATGAAAAATTAAAATGGAGAAGTTCTTATGGGGGTGGGGAATGTTCTGGACTTCCTGTCAGGGATCCTGAAGAAGAACATCTCCAAGTCTAGTATGGCTATAGATCTCTAAGTCTGCAATACTGATGATTGATGGATGTGTCTCCGTTTATGTGCATGCTTGGCATGTGTTCTCATTAGGAAGAGGGTAACAACAAGAAAGAAATCCTCCATATAGCTTATTACATTGCAGTGAATGATGACAGATACAGACAGAATGTGCGACGTCTACAGCCATCATTACATCAGTTTTACAATCTGTTGTTCCGATGACGGATCAGAGCAATGGACGAAAATGAAGGTGATGTGAACGTAACCTTACATGGTTGGGTAGACCGCTGGAATCCTCAGGTTCCGCTGACTTTCATGTGTATGGCCACTTTAAGGTCTGCTCTGTGATGGGCCCTCAGAGGGAAGATGGCCATGTAGGCTTAGAGCCTATTCACACAACAGACTGCCATAGCTGTGTGCTGTCTGTGGCGTGTTTAAAAAAATAGAACATGCTGTATTTTTTTTTTTTTTTTCCGTTTTTATACACCCAGTTCACCCATTGAGGGGGAATAAGGTTGTGAAACAAATTGATCCCACATGGCCAAGACTTGGCTCGGTTTTTGTGAATAGACCATTAAGCTCCATGGACATGACTGAATGCGCAGTCCAAGGGGGGGGGGTTCCTTTCTGTAGAATATGGGGTGTGCCTTGTCCAGCTTCGTGGTAACAGAGCAAAAACCCCCATTGAAATAAATGCAGGACGAAAGGCACCCGGGTGTCATCCCTGTGCTTTCCGTTAGCTCATCAGAACCCTCTCGGCCCGTGCACATGAGGCCTTAGCTATACTCTAATATGTTACACCTCTATCTCAGTGGCCAAGAGTCCACACTTTCCTCAGATCAGTATCTTTTATGACGTGTCTAGTTTAAAGGGACGCCCCCATATACTATCTGTTCTTTGTATAGACCTGCCTGACTGGCGTCGCACTAAGGTAATAGTTTAAGGCTGCACCTTACACACTGGGGCACAGGTGAGCCCGGTGCTTTTATGTTGTATTTTGTAGACCATACTCAGGATTTCTCAACCTGTTTGTGCGAGCAGGATTGTTTCAACAAGTAATCCTAGTTGTGGTGTGATGGAGTCTTTCTATGATTTAATAATGAGCGAGGCTTATAAAAACAACCGAGGTCACAGCGTGCAAAGGACTTGTTACCCATTTACAGGGTTGTCATAACACAGGCCATGTCTCTGAAGGTATACTTATGGAAGTGACAGCTTAAGCTTCTAGGTGGAACGCCATTCAAATGTTGGTTACTTTGCAAATCCGATTCTTTTAAGATATAGATTTCCATTTATTTGAACCTGTTCTTCAGGCCTTGAAAGAGAAATGTAGCTAAATGTGAACTTTATCCTAGACCTCCATGTTATTTCTGCATAGAAAGACTAAGAAGACCATTGTTTGGGATCAAGGGCACCTAATGCGCCCAAGACGCTCGGCATTTACTTGTAAGACTGTCCTTACAAGTGAATTTTTCCTGCTCCTTTCCATGAAGTGTGTAGTGAAATTAAGGTATTTTTTTGTCACCCATTTTTCACTAATACCCACAATTAAACTTCCTGTTTTCCAGTTAAAACAATGTAGCATAAAGTAATAAAAATTACCTTTTGTAGTAGGGAGTTTCAAAGGCGTCTTTTGCTCTCACTTCTCTATATAGGGTCCTTGGCATACACAGTTGGTTATGGATTTTTAGATTGTTTTTATTTTATGCTTTAGATTATTTTTTACCTTATAAGAACACGTATGTATTCTTAGCATTTTCTTTATCTGTGGTCCCGAAGTCATGCGTGCCTGTCATGAGATGTGGGCCTGTGGAATCTAGAAGGGAATGTTCACAATCTAGTTCTCCTGAATGGAGCCCAGCCTATTGACATTGTGTGTTTTGTCCATAGTGACTTTAGCGTTGGAACTGAAAAGATGTTGTTATGAACCTAAAGAAACACTCGCTTTACGTTTTATACTTAAAGGGGCTGCCCAGGATTAGAAAAACGTGTCTGCTTTTTTTTTTTTCTAGTCACAGTTCCATTATTGTCTTTGGATTGTGTCTGATGTTACAGCTCATCACCATTATAGTGAACCTATCAGGTGATTTCTGCTGCGCTGAGAACACAATGATACAGAAAAAGAAGCTGAGCTCTGTGATATATAGGGTTATATGATAGAGGAGAGAAGCTGAGCTGTGTGATATATAGGGTTATATGATAGAGAGGAGAGAAGCTGAGCTCTGTGATATATAGGGTTATATGATAGAGGAGAGAAGCTGAGCTCTGTGATATATAGGGTTATATGATAGAGGAGAGAAGCTGAGCTCTGTGATATATAGGGTTATATGATAGAGGAGAGAAGCTGAGCTCTGTGATATATAGGGTTATATGATAGAGGAGAGAAGCTGAGCTGTGTGATATATAGGGTTATATGATAGAAGGAGAGAAGCTGAGCTCTGTGATATATAGGGTTATATGATAGAGGGAGAGAAGCTGAGCTGTGTGATATATAGGGTTATATGATAGAAGGAGAGAAGCTGAGCTCTGTGATATATAGGTTATATGATAGAGGAGAGAAGCTGAGCTCTGTGATATATAGGGTTATATGATAGAGGAGAGAAGCTGAGCTCTGTGATATATAGGGTTATATGATAGAGGAGAGAAGCTGAGCTCTGTGATATATAGGGTTATATGATAGAGGAGAGAAGCTGAGCTGTGTGATATATAGGGTTATATGATAGAAGGAGAGAAGCTGAGCTCTGTGATATATAGGGTTATATGATAGAGGAGAGAAGCTGAGCTCTGTGATATATAGGGTTATATGATTAAGGAGAGAAGCTGAGCTCTGTGATATATAGGGTTATATGATAGAGGAGAGAAGCTGAGCTCTGATATATAGGGTTATATGATAGAGGAGAGAAGCTGAGCTCTGTGATATATAGGGTTATATGATAGAGGAGAGAAGCTGAGCTCTGTGATATATAGGTTATATGATAGAGGAGAGAAGCTGAGCTCTGTGATATATAGGGTTATATGATAGAGGAGAGAAGCTGAGCTCTGTGATATATAGGGTTATATGATAGAGGAGAGAAGCTGAGCTCTGTGATATATAGGGTTATATGATAGAGGAGAGAAGCTGAGCTCTGTGATATATAGGGTTATATGATAGAGGGAGAGAAGCTGAGCTCTGTGATATACAGGTCATATGGGGAAAGAGTCTGAGCACTGCCATATTAATCTTAATCATTTTTAGTTCTAAATATTTGGGTGTTTGCAACAGCCATTTCAATTTGATATATATAATAACTGATGGACACAGTAATATTTCAGGATTGAAATGAGGTTTATTGTACTAACAGAAAATGTGCAATATGCATTAAACCAAAATTTGACCGGTGCAAAAATTTGGGTACCCTTATCATTTTATTGATTTGAATACTCCTAACTACTTTTTACTGACTTACTGAAGCACAAAATTGGTTTTGTAACCTCACTGAGCTTTGAACTTCATAGCCAGGTGTATCCAATCATGAGAAAAGGTATTTAAGGTGGCCAATTGCAAGTTGTTCTCCTATTTGAATCTCCTCTGAAGAGTGGCATCATGGGCTCCTCAAAACAACTCTCAAATGATCTGAAAACAAAGATTGTTCAACATAGTTGTTCAGGAGAAGGATACAAAAAGTTGTCTCAGAGATTTAACCTGTCAGTTTCCACTGTGAGGAACATAGTAAGGAAATGGAAGACCACAGGGACAGTTCTTGTTAAGCCCAGAAGTGGCAGGCCAAGAAAAATATCAGAAAGGCAGAGAAGAAGAATGGTGAGAACAGTCAAGGACAATCCACAGACCACCTCCAAAGAGCTGCAGCATCATCTTGCTGCAGATGGTGTCACTGCATCGGTCAACAATACAGCACACTTTGCACAAGGAGAAGCTGTATGGGAGAGTGATGCGAAATATAGCCGTTTCTGAAAGCACGCCACAAACAGAGTCGCCTGAGGTATGCAAAAGCACATTTGGACAAGCCAGCTTCATTTTGGAAGAAGGTCCTGTGGGCTGATGAAACAAAGATGTGAGTTGTTTGGTCATACATAAAAGGCGTTATGCATGAGCGTCGTAAAAAACCCAGCATTCCAAGAAAAACACTTGCTACCCACTGTAAAATTTGGTGGAGGTTCCATCATGCTTTGGGGCTGTGTGGCCAATGGCGGCACCGGGAATCTTGTTAAAGTTGAGGGTCGCATGGATTCAACTCAGTATCAGCAGATTCTTGAGAATAATGTACAAGAATCTGTAGGAGATGTGAAGTTGCGCCGGGGATGGATATTTCAGCAAGACAATGATCCAAAACACAGCTCCAAATCTACTCAGGCATTCATGCAGAGGAACAATTACAATGTTCTGGAATGGCCATCCCAGTCCCCAGACCTGAATATCATTGAACATCTGTGGGATAATTTGAAGCGGGCTGTCCATGCTCGGCAACCATCAAACTTAACTGAACTGGAATTGTTTTGTAAAGAGGAATGGTCAAAAATACCTTCATCCAGGATCCAGGAACTGATTAAAAGCTACAGGAAGCGACTAGAGGCTGTGTATTTTTGCAAAAGGAGGATCTACTAAATATTAATGTCACTTTTCTGTTGAGGTGCCCATACTTTTGCACTGGTCAAATTTTGGTTTAATGCATATTGCACATTTTCTGTTAGTACAATAAACCTCATTTCAATCCTGAAATATTACTGTGTCCATCAGTTATTAGATATATCAAATTGAAATGGCTGTTGACATATACCCAAATATTTAGAACTAAAAATGATTAAGATTAATAGTGGGTGCCCAAACTTTTTCATATGACTGTATAGGGTTATATGATAGAGGAGAGAAGCTGAGCTCTGTGATATATAGGGTTATATGGATAGAGGGAGAGAAGCTGAGCTGTGTGATATATAGGGTTATATGATAGAGGGAGAGAAGCTGAGCTGTGTGATATATAGGGTTATATGATAGAGGAGAGAAGCTGACCTCTGTATATAGGGTATATATAATAGAGGGAGAGAAGCTGAGCTCTGTGATATATAGGGTTATATGATAGAGGGAGAGAAGCTGATCTGTGTGATATATAGGTTTATATGATAGAGGAGAGAAGCTGAGCTCTGTGATATATAGGGTTATATGATAGAGGAGAGAAGCTGAGCTCTGTGATATATAGGGTTATATGATAGAGGAGAGAAGCTGAGCTCTGTGATATATATAGGGTTATATGATAGAGGAGAGAAGCTGAGCTCTGTGATATATAGGGTTATATGACAGAGGGAGAGAACCTGAGCTCTGTGATATATAGGGTTATATGATAGAGGGAGAAAAGCTGAACTCTGTGATATATAGGGTTATATGATAGAGGGAGAGAAGCTGAGCTCTGTGATATATAGGGTTATATGATAGAGGAGAGAAGCTGAGCTCTGTGATATATAGGATTATATGATAGAGGAGAGAAGCTGAGCTCTGTGATATATAGGGTTATATGGTAGAGGAGAGAAGCTGAGCTCTGTGATATATAGGGTTATATGATAGAGGAGAGAAGCTGAGCTCTGTGATATATAGGGTTATATGGTAGAGGAGAGAAGCTGAGCTCTGTGATATATAGGGTTATATGGTAGAGGAGAGAAGCTGAGCTCTGTGATATATAGGGTTATATGATAGAGGAGAGAAGCTGAGCCTTGTGATATATAGGGTTATATGATAGAGGAGAGAAGCTGAGCTGTGTGATATATAGGGTTATATGATAGAGGGAGAGAAGCCCCGCCCTCACACGATGATTGACAGTTCTCCCTGTAGCAGTCTGTGTACACAGAAGGCTGTCAATTACTATGTGTATGTAGGGTAAGCTGGACTCTCACTCTCCTAGGAGTCCTGAAAGAGTTTACTCTCCACTTAAAGAGGACCTTTCACCACTTCTAACAAGTCGAGTTATTTACATCAATTAATAGCTGCTCTTCCACTGATTCTGGCACATTTGGAATTTTTTCTCTAGCCCCCACCATTCCTGAGCAATCAGTGCTGTTAGATTTGGTGCCTGATATGCTATTTAGGCTCTGTACTGTCAGGAGGGCGGTGTCAGGCAGGAGCAGACAAGGGATGTAATTCTGAGCTCTGACACTGGCTGCCTCTGATTGGAGCTCTTAAACACACCCCCTGCCTGACACCGCCCTCCTGACATTACAGCTTACATAGCACATCAGGAACCAAAACTACCTGCACTTCTTGCTCGGGAATGGTGGGGGCGAGACAGAAAATTCCCACTGTGCTGGAATCAGTGGAGCAACAACTATTAATAGCTGTTTAAAACTAGAATGGGTGGAGGTGGTAAAGGTTCCTCTTTAACTCAGAAATCCTGCTCTAATTCATATACATCTATATATCATTCTCTTGCAAAAAGCAAAATAATTCATTGACAGGTTCACTTTAATGGGGAAGAGCTGCAATACCAGACACAACCATTGACTAGAGAGGCGCTATTTCTTAAAAAAAAAGCAAACCCTTTGACTGTATAAAGTAAAATAACACCAGGCTGAGATAACGTCTCTATCTAAGGTATAGTTAATCATTCACAGGAGGTAATATATATCAGATTTGTTTTCTTGCTCCTTAGAATTGGAACTTGATATGTGAGCTATTTGTTAATAGACGGCTTGTTTCTTTGTGGGATCAGATTCAGCCCATTGTTTGTCGTAGAATATATTTTTTTTGACAGGAAATGAAATGAGCGCCGTTCCTCCGATTAGTTCCTTATTGTTGGCTCTTTCTCATGTGACAGTGCATGTTATTGCAAAAGATAAAGCAGAATCGGACCTTGTTCTTATCCCCCGAGGGCAGATAACACGTGAAGTAAATAATAGGGAAATCCACAAAATCTAAGATTTTTTACTTCTTGTTTTTCTTTAGTCGCCTAAAAATGTTCATATGACATTTATGGGTAGGGAATAATGACAGGTAGGTTTGAGGCGTGACCACTCCATTACCCATCACGTACCCATCATCTAAAATGATTGGATATGCTGAGATATGCCATCAGTAGTGATCGTAGGGGTCTGATCGGTGCGATCTTTAGTATCGGGGGCAAGGACGCTCTTTGGAGTGACACAGCTTCTTCTGAACTTGAAGGGGGGTTTCTTGGATACAAATATTGACGATCTATCCTAAAGGTAGGCCACTAACATCAGATTGGTAGCTGTTCTCTCCAGCTGATACAGAGAATGTAGCAGGAAGCAGACAGCGCTGTTCTCTGTGTAGTGGCTGAACTAAGTCACTGCAGTTTAGATCCTGTTCATATGAATGGGAGCTGATCTGCAGTACCTGGTCTGGCCACTACACTGAGAACAGCGCTGTCTTCTTCCTGCTTCATATTCTGAGAACAGTTGATAAGTGGGGGTGCCAGGTGTAGGATAGCATCGATATTTTTAGACCGAAAAACCCCTTTGACCCTGTACAGTAATACCTCGTACACTCGCGTTTCCGAATTTGCGAATTCACAGATTCGCGATATTTTTTTGGCAACTAACATATATAGATTTTGCTCTTTTTTCTCAGATCTGTGAAATTTAATAAAAAAAAACACCTTCGCTATTGGGTAGTAGCATCCTGTTCGTTACGTACCCGGTAATTAGTTTCATTTTACTGTGAGTGTATAAGAAAAATTAATGAATGTATTAATATACAGTACTGTACAGTATACTTTAGTATACTTTAGTATACTGTACAGTACTGTAGGGTAAAGTTTATTGATATTTAGGGGTTAAACATTAGAAATCGGCATTGTAGGCGCTTCTAAGCGCTTGTACCAAACATTCGCGATTCCTCGCGATCCGCGACCCGCTCTGTAACCTAACCTCGCGAATGTACGAGGTATTACTGTATGCTATTCACACCTGAACGAGAAGGGGCTGCGTGAGGAAAATGCCTGAGGGGACCCTACATTAAGACCCCCTGAGAACCAGGTGAATTCTCAAAGACTGTTTAAGATGAAAAAAAGAACCACAACTGAATTTTCTTGTGGTATTGTTCCTTTGAGTAGTTGTTACGCCCTCTTAGATGTTCCTTTTTCTAAAGATACTGGAAGTAAACCCTTAGAGACTTCCTTCACAGCGCACTCAGTGTGCCGGCACACACCTCCGATTTGTGGCTTTTCTTAGAAATATTTGGTGACACATTACACAGTAAGATGGAGAATTGTCACATAACTATACAGTACAATTTACTGTAGCTTTTGGCCAATTGCCATCCCACTATATGCACATGCAGCACTATGCAGCTACAACCTTTTCACAGTACCCAACTGCAATGCCCTGAGACCTGATAAATGGCCGTCAGTAGTGTTTGTTCATTTTTCGGGACTTTTTAATTGATGACCTATCTGTAGGGGTCCAAGACATGGGACCTTCGTAGATCAGCTGTTTGAAGTGGGAGCAGCACTCCCCAAGTCTGCTTCCACTTCGACCATGTGATGTTGAGTTCAAGTGAATGGGCTAAATTGCAATACCAAGCACAGCCACTATACAAGTGTATGGCGTTGATAAGTACTGAAGAGGCCGCAGTGCTCACCTGAACACTGCAGCCTCTTTGAACAGCTGATCAGCCAGGTGCTGAGAATAGGTCATCAATTATTTAGCCTGGAAAACCCCGTTAAAGTTGGACAAAAGTATGCAGTTTATCAAGGTTTTATTAACATGTGAGATCTATATTGTGGAGTGTGTTGGTTCCAGGGCATATATTTAATGGATTATGTGTTCTTCTTAGGAAATGGATCTCATTGACATCCTGTGGAAACAAGACATTGATCTAGGTGTCGGCCGTGAAGTTTTTGACTACAACCAAAGACAGAAGGAATATGAACTGGAAAAACAGAAGAAGCTTGAGAAGGAACATCAAGAACAACTCCTCAAGGAACAGGAAAAAGCATTATACGCCCATCTCCAACTAGATGAGGAGACTGGGGAATTTATTCCTCTCCAGCCACAGGCCCCCATGGAGGCGGTGGTGGTCGCACAGCCAGTCACAAGTGCCCTGCAGGTAATTAGCCAGATTATTAAAGCTACATGTCACATGACCCAGGTCACAAGGGACCACATAACAATGGTGTAATGCTTTGTCTTTCTAGAGTAAATCCGATTTGGGGCAAGAACTCTTCATTGATGAATGCATGAAGATTTTAGCAGATACATTCCAGTATGAGGTAACTATTGAGATGCTGGACTTTCCCCAGAAATTTCTTTTTCTTCCTTAAAATTATGAATACTTAGTTTTATTGTTTTTCTTTTTAATATAGATTAGACAAATTTTACAGATCTAAATACCATTTGGACATTCTTATCCATCCAGTGTTTCTTAGATAGTTAAAGGAACACTAAACCCGAAGTCTCAAAGTTTTAATTCCCATCTAAGACACTGAGAGTTTATTGCTCGTCTCTGCCATCAGTCTCCGATCTATGGTGGTAATGAGCAAGTGTGAAAGGGGAGAACTCGAAAAGGTGCTGATCCCATAGGGTGGGTGAAGGTAAGAACTGACGCCATGGAGAGTCTTAAAAGATGCAACTTCTGTTGTGTAAACTGTACTTAGAGCCTTCATCAGGTCCCTTCTAGGAAAGCAGAGTACCTCTCCGACACAGGACACAGCTTTCCTAGAAGATACTGGATGAAGGCTGCAATCCAGAACCGAAAAGTGTTGATACAATAAAAGAAATTTCATCCTTGAAGACTTTCACCCCGGCATCAGTGCTTCACTTCACCCGGGCCTTTGAGAGTTTCCCCTTTTTTCACTTGTGCTTGTTTCCATGGGTTAAGCAGCTAGAGCACTGCCTGTGGGAGGTGACGGGTGCTGGACAACGCAGCTTGAAGATCTTTACTCCTAAAAGAGTACTTTGGTTGTGTATTTTAATGCTCTACAGAGTCTCTGCACATCTCAGACGAGAACAAATCCCTATTTTGTTGTTCGTATTACCTTGTGAACAGCCACAGTATATACCACACTCGGAAAGCTCCCCCTTTCTCCATCTCTTCTTGTTATTTTCCAGGTGTTATGCAATCCATGGTGGTCAATCTGCCACATAGTCTTCACTTCTGTAATGCTCTCTGTTTAGTGGTAGACCTTACAATATCTGGATCGGAGAATGTATTGCATCATCTTCTATCTCATAGTCCTCATATGATTTATTATTCCTCTCCAGGCACCTGAAATGACCTTCCAGACAGCAATGGTGCCAAATTCTCAGATTGATACCAGCCAGAATTTTCTGACCGCAGAGCAGCACCCACTTCCAGACAGTTGGCAGAACACGACAACCAACACAGAAAACATGCAAGAAATGGATCAAGCATGGGAAGAATTACTATCTATCCCCGAGCTGCAGGTAAGTTTTTCATCATTGTGCCTATGAACAAATTTAAAAGGTTAAGGATCATTACAAGTCTGTGTTACATATGATGAGACATTATTTCATTCTTCGTTTCATTACTCCCTTTAATGGTAGTTTTCTTAACTTAAAATCATCCCCTGTAAGTTATCACCCACCCACTTGAGATATGACAGTGGTCTGATTTCAGTGGTTGGACCCCCTCTGATCTTGACATCAGGGGTCCTATATCCCCCATATGAATACAGCAGCAAGTTGTGAATTTGCACTGCTGCTCAGTCCATCTGTGAGACTGCGGAGATAGCCAAGTACTGCAGCAGTCCCATAGACGTTAATGAAGCCCCAACACGCTCTCCGCTCCATTTATACAGGGCACATGTGACCCTCGTTCTTGTGATTGGTGTGAGTCCCAACTGTCAGACAGGTATGACCTATGCTGTCATTTTGGCCCAAACCCTCTGAAGTTGTTTTCCAGGAGTATTTCATGTTCAAGCAATAGACCGCTTGATGTCCCTAGTAATTTAATTTGCAAAGCAAATCATTGTTAAAATTTAGTTCTGGGGTACATTTGTGGAACGGGCAGTATTTGTATGCATGTTCACTGGCATTTTGGGGTGAAAAGATAAATTAGCAGAGATATGTACTGTTATGGGGTGGAAAGGTGATGGTCAACCTATCACACTGTGGGGACCACAAAAGCCGTCCTTCCCTAAGGGAATTGCATCACAATTATACTGGACTAAGGTCATATTACTGGTGAGGATGAATTTGCCTATCCCTGGAGCCACATATGAGGCTCATGAGGGACAGCAGTTGGGTATTACTAGGTTAGACATCCCCTTTACAAGACTATGGGGTGGGGGGATAGTGGTAGGGGTTGGAAGAGTGGCAAATTGTACTGCGCCAGTGGAGGATGCAGCTAATTGTCATGAATTAGGCCCATCCTTCTGGTATCCTTGATGAAAATCTACGCCAGCTCTTTGCCAGATTGGCATAAATGATGATAAATGTGGCGCAGGTGATGGCCCCATCCACGTTCTGTGTCTGGCAACTATTTTGGTTACAAGTGGTGTTAAATAGTAACAAATTGACTATTCGGGACTATGTTATTCCAAACAACTGACGCAAACCCAATAATATATCCCCCCCCATGTGTAGAGATGATCCTGATCCAGCCAGTTGTCTTACAGCCTGTTGTACAATCTCAGACATGACCCTCCTATCAGTTCTGAGACACACAAGGAAGATTTATTTATATATATTTCTCAGTTTTATCTGTAAAAATTAGATAATTTTCAATGAAAGAGAAGATGAAGGAAGGAAGGAAGGACTGGGGATATCTTTAGATTTGGTGTTTTTAGTGCTCATTTACTATAGCCCTATTTAACACTTTCCCTTTCTTTCCGCAGTGTCTCAGCGGTCAGATGGACAACCTTGTTGACCTGAGCTTATATTCTAATTCGGACGCCATGATGGAAACTACAAACAACTACATGTTCCACACGCCGATGCTGAACATTGAAAAACCAGCAGAGGACGCCGCTCCTGTTTTCTCGAATGACTTTGTCGGTTCTTACACCTCTAATGTACCCACAGTAAACACAACTTCATCATTCAATGTAGAATCATTTTGTGATGACATATTTACCCTTATCGATCCCAAAATGACCAATGTGCCTTTGACAGACAATTCAAGCCAGACATATACTGAACTTTTAAGCGAACCAGTAGATATCACAGACTTATCATTGTGTAAAGCTTTTGATGGGAACAGTTCGACAGAATTCAATGATTCGGATTCAGGGATCTCCATTAACACAAGCCCTTGTGCTACATCACCCGGCCAGTCCATGGGTTCCTCCATTTATGGAGATGCACATTATGGATGCAGCGACTCTGAAATGGACGATATGGACAGCACAATAGAAAACGTACAGAACCCGACAGAGAAATTCCCTGTTCACTTTACAGAAGACGCGTTCTATGCACTCTCACCCATTGTACCGCATGACGTGTGCTTTGACCTAGAAGCTCAGACTCCACCAGAAGAAGAGCTGCCTGTTAAACCTGGCCAAAGTAAGGCTCCTTTTACAAAAGACAAGTCAGTAAGTCGTCAGGAAGCTCGTTTCAGTAGAGACGAGCAGAGAGCGAAAGCTTTGAACGTCCCGTTCTCTGTGGATAAAATTGTTAATCTTCCTGTGGATGACTTCAACGTCTTAATGTCCAAGCATCAGTTCAACGAGGCTCAGCTTGCTCTCATTCGAGATATACGTAGGCGAGGCAAAAATAAAGTGGCAGCCCAGAACTGCCGGAAGAGGAAAATGGAGAACATCGTTGAGTTGGAAACTGATCTAGACAAGCTGAAGTACGAGAAAGAGAAGTTGCTTGCCGAGAAGGACGACTACAACAACAGCCTTCGCCTCATGAAAAAGCAGCTAGGAACCTTGTACATGGATGTCTTCAGCAAACTCCGAGACGAGGATGGCCATCCGTACTCTCCTCACGAGTACTCCCTACAGCAGACGAAAGATGGCAACGTCTTCCTCGTTCCAAAAGCCAAGAAGATTGAGATTAAGAAAGAACAGAGCTAGAATCTAGATTTATATTTTTTCAGTTTTAAAATTCTATGCTATTATAGAGCGGGGGAACGGGTTGTACAATAGGGCAGCACTATCGAACTAACATTTTTTTTTGGTCTGTAGCAAGTACATTAAAATAGTAGAAAAAAAAAAATTCCTGCTATAGAATTCAATGCGTCTGGATCGCAAAAATGTACTAACTAGCTTATCGCTTGATAAGTTGTGCTATAGACGGAAGGATTAGGAGTGAAAGTGGAAAGTTTTACCAAGCAAGCCAATTGCTTATTTTAGCACGAAACAAAGACGGGCATTTTAAGTACCAGTAACCTTGTTGTAAGTTTTCATCTGTTTGACAGCGTGTGCTCTCCACTGTATGTGTGACTACGGTCCAGTAATCTGAAGTACCTGGTTCTATAAGATTTCTAGGTCTGCAGGCTTGCTTTACTATCATATATACCTGGTAGAATTTCTGATAGGTGGCGACATCTCTGCTTTGTCTATCTGTAAGGTGAACCGTCTGACTGGGCTTACTGTAGAAAGGCGGGCCTTTCAACATATGTGAAGGCAACTAGACACCACTAGGGCAATGTGATGTCACCACAAATCATGATGATGTCACAGCATTAGTGACTGCAGTGTTTTCTCACACTGAAATCAGTTTTACTCCAAATCGTGGTTAATCTTGATGCCATGGAGCCTTAGCCTAAATGTTGGAAACCTTTTAGCTACAAGGTTTAGTACATATGTATCCATGTTTGCACCTGCATTTTTTTTTCCTGTCTTCTGAATAACTGTAAATATTACATCCTATTTATATAAATGTATAAAACATCCTATTTTATCTGTTAACAGATATACCAAAAAATAAACGTACTGCACACCGAATCATTCGTTTCAAGCCACATTTGTAACTGCAGGGTCTTTTTTTGTAGAAGGAACTTCATTTCTTTAACTTGGACAATTTTAATTTGTATTTTTTTTTTTATATATTTTCTCAATGCAAGTCCAAGGACCGTTAATAAAATCTAAGAACCGAGGATTGTTGTCTGTGATTAATATATGAATGTCATGGAATCTGTCTACATACGCCATGGAATAAGGCAAAAGATATTAAGGCCCATATCGCGGAAGAGATTTTTTTTTTTTTTGCACATTTTGTTGCGGTTTTTGAGCCAAAGCCAAGAATGGCTAGAAACGAAATGCGAAATATCGAGGAAGCTCTTATACTTCTCCCTTCTGCTCAATCCACTCCTGGCTTTGGCCCAAAAAACACAGCAAAATGTGCAACAAAAAAAAAAAAAAAAAAAGCTGCTTTTCCGCAATGTGGGGCCTAAGGTTGGCAAAAAGCTGTGTTTTACAGTACCTGCAGAGATGATTCTGGCTAATCTCATCCACACATTACAGAAAAAAAAAAAAGCTGCAGAGGAAAAGCCGGCGTTTTCTGTATAGGTATAACGGGCAGAAAGTCTGCAGAGGAGAACTCTGGGGAAAAAAATACGATGAGTTTCCATTGCAGTCTTTTCTGCAGCAATTTTTGGCTGCGGTCTTAGCTTAAGGCAGTTGCAGATGACTGGCCGTGATCAGTGTGCTATCCGTGTATGTCATGGATAGCACACTAACCCATTCTTTTCTATGGGCCCATACACGACCGTAAATTTTACAGTCCCGTGTGCAGGTGAACAGTTCGAGCCACAAAATACAGAACTGGTCCTATTTTGGGGCCCTTGCTTCCATAGTTCCTATTCATTTAATGAAAGAAGCCGCGGAAGCACGGCCCGTGCATGGGCGGCACACGGGGGACAACCCTGTGTCCCCCGTGTACCGTCTGTGCCTTTAATTCACGGCAGGCTTCAACCGGCCTAAAACCTGAGACAGTTCATCAGTATATCAGTGAGGGTCTGACAACCGGACCCCACACCAATCAACTGATTCAGCTGCCAGAAGCCACTCTGCTCCTATTAAGGTGAATGGGAGCAGAGCAGCTTCTGGCTGTATACCTTGTATATGGGTTCCCACAGCCAAATCAGTTGCAATCAAACCCCTACTGATCTGATACCCATGAACTAACCTTTGCCTATGTCATAAAGTGTCCATTATTCCTGGGTCTTGGAAAACCCCTTTAAGGCCGAGGCCACATGTAGAAAATCTGCATTTTCTTCTGCAGTTTTGAAAGGAGGGGAAACTTTTTTGGCTCAAAAACCACAGCATTTCCTAAACGTGTATCTTCATACAAAAACAATTGTCCCAAAAATGTGATTAAAAATGGTTTCCATTGACCTACCCAAGGCTGTTTCTGCAAGAATACATGAAGCTGTGCACTTATCTGCCACATGCTAATGTCAATAAGGCCTAAAGGATATATTGTCTGCAATAGTCACAAATCCCATCCCAAACACGAGGGTAATGACCCAAAGGTACAGCACCATAGATCCCTTTGATGCTGCTATTTTGGTTCATTAGACTCAAGTTCAGGATTTCCAGATGTAACACGGACACTAAATTCCAGATGTTACAGCAGGATAAATGAAACCTTATGCTGTTGTGAAACTACTTTTTTTTTTTTTTAAAGAAACTGCATTCTTTTAAGCCAAAACTAGAAGTGGATTCTAAAAGAATGGGAAATATAAAGAATGACTTATACTGGAGCCAATTCAGAAACCACCCTTGGGTTGCAATTACACAACCATGTTTCAGTTGTGAAACTCAGTCCATGTGTTGGCCAGATTTACAGCCTGTACCTTATGCTGGGAGAGGGCAGTATAGAGCAGTATAGTTACCTATACTATTAGTGGCTCCTGCCTCGCAGCAACATACTATCCCATTGTGGGATTTCTCATTGCCTGAACTACAATGTGAAGGAGCTGCCCTCCAGTTTTGAGGCTGAATTGTCCTCCTGGAGGAGTAGGTAGGGAGTTGGTAGAATAAATATCTTAAAAATGACACTACTCCTCAGGCTACTTTACTTGCTACAGACCATCCTCATCCAAGAGTCCAGTCTTAACTAACCCAAAGATGCAGTTAGGGTTGGTGTCCAGGACACTTCTGCTGCGTTACTACTCCACAGATCTTAAGAGGACACCTAGATTTTTTTTCTGGTCTGTTTGGCTCAAAGTGTGCGCCCCTGAGCCTCATTTACCCTTCCATGGACATGGTCTGCCAAACATAACCCCACACCAGGTATTCTTCACACTCTAGCCACAATCCACACAGCGGGAACCTGCGTTCCTAGACAGCTCCATAGCAGATTGTTTTCTAGAACAGGAGGAGACCTGCACAGACGTGATCTTCTGAATTTATGGTACAGAAGCCTCGAAGTACAATCTAATCTTGGACCAATTTCTGTAAATAGACTGTGGTGCTCTGGAGATTTCTACCATTTTCAAATCCCTGACAGAATCTTGTGTGAATTCTGGAGACAGATCTCACTGCTTGGTTCAGGGCACTCAAATTTGGAAGGTTCCTTCACTTGGTGGATTTTTACCTTTGGCATACAGTCCATCATAATGTCAAAGATTTTTCAATAAAATCACATTAGAAGATTTGTGGTTGACAACAGCAGTGCTATGGTTGGATATTGCTAAATCAGTCACCTGGCAAAAGTGACTTTTTTTTTTTTTTTTTTTTAGGGATCGTCCATGTCTTCTGATGATCCATCCTCATCACTAATAAGGTCAATGGAGTCCAATCCCACATCAGCTGTTTGAAGGAGCAACAGTGCGAATACCAGCACATTGAACTCTTCACAGTTTACATCGCACTGTCCATTTTAGGCTGGAGACTTGTTTTTTATTCCATTCCAGTTAATGCACTTCAGGAAAATCTACCAAAAAACAAACCCATTTCTACTGTAGTCAGAGCAGCCACGCAATGCAGAAATGCATATGTTATGTGTGTGCTTGGTGGCATTGTACAAGTATGGCCAGATCCCCAGTGATCTCTTATTGAAGACCTATCCACTGCAATTTCTGGATATTGGGCATGTATACTTTATTTCTGCTCCTGTTGGCGTATCCATTCTGTTGAATGTAAATGGCACCCACAGGTAGACCACCACATTCTTGCTGACCATTTTGCTTCAAGTGTAAAAGAATAGTGCAAACTGAGCTGGAGGTGCGAAGACTTGGTAGCCATTGGTATCACTTAACTTTGGTGAACCCCTTTAATTTATACAATGAATTTCTCACATTTCTGCAGAAAGGTGCCAGATTTACAGTTTTTGATGCATCCTAGATAACTAGAGTTCAAGAGTCTGCAGACTGAGCCTGGCCTAGGACATCAAAAAAAGGCAACTTCACTTGTGGAGTTTCTTTATGAGACAGCTACTAACCGATTAGGCCTCATCCACAGATGTGAGCTCTGTGCTATTCACCACACCCTACTCATTCAGGATAAGGACCCACGTAGTGAGTCACAACCAAACACTGCGGAACAGATTATAGTGGAGACGCATTGCATTTTATCTCCGCAGCGTTTTTCACAAAGTCCGCAGAGTTTACTTTCTGCCCCTAGTCTACTTATATATGGAAATCGACAGCGCATAATTGACATGCTGCACATTTTTTTCTGCAATGTGTGGATGGGGTTAGCCAGAATCCCATCCACTTTGCAGGTACTGTACAACACATCGTTTTTGCAATGTAGGGCCCCGGCCTTATTCTTTAACCCCTTCAGGTCTGAGCCCAAAAGTGCGTTAAAGACCAGGCCTCATTTTTCAAAACTGACATATGTCACTTTATATGGCAATAACTAAGACGCTTTAACTTGCACAAGTGATTTTGAGACTGTTTTTTCATGAGACGTTGTACTTCATGTTAGTGGTAAACATTGATCAATATTTTTGTATTTATTTATAAAAAAATAGGAAATTTAATGGAAAAAAAAAAACAAAAAACACAATTTTCAAAATTAGAAATGCTCTGCTTTTCAAACAGATAGTCATACCACCCAAATAAGTTAATAAATATATATAATTTTTTTTTTTTTTTTTTATATGTCCCACTAGGACACCTGAATCGCTGATTCAGCACTATAGACTGCAATACACGTGTATTGCAGTCTATACAGGAATTCAGCCTATGTAGACATAGGCTGATTTCCAGAGGTTCCGGCAGGATCAACCAGGTAGGGGGGGGGGGGCGGCAATATGGCGGAACCCCTTGGGTGCTGCGGTCATGTTTGACCACAGCATCCAAGGGATTAAAAACCCTGAGCGCCGATCGGAGGTTAAGGAGCAGGGTATTAGCTGTCAGTTACAGCTAACACCCTCTCCCAGTGCCGCTAGCAAACACTTAAAATGCCGCAGTCGTTATTGACCGCGGCATCTTAAGGGTTAAACAGCGGGGATCGGTGTTATCACTGGTCCCCGCTGTTTCAGCGGGAGCCTGGCTGTCAAATACAGCCGGGCTCCCACGGTGATCGCACGGGCTCTGCTTCTGAGCCCGCTCGATCACCGTCACGTACCTGTACGTGGGGATGCGGTAACTAACCACATTCTCCCACGTACATGTACGTGAGAATGCGTGAAGGGGTTAAATCTGAAAAGTGCATCAACATATTTTGTATGTCTCTAGGTCTGTGAGAAACATATTTGGGATGTCTTTCCCACTGATCCATAGACGCATTGGTGAGATGCATCTGTAATGCATCACTGAAAGTCAAAATGTAGGCACTACATGTACGTAACATGCAGATGTGTGAATAAGGCCCTACTTCTTGCCTGGCAATATGTATATATTGCCTGTAAGTATATGCCACTGCAAGCAATCCCCAGACCTACACAGTACCCGGCCACCTTCTCTGGAGTTTATCCTCTACAAACCTATTGTGAAATTTCACTTTCTGTAGCACGACACAGACTAACACCCCATATTCAAGACCATGCAGAGGTTTGTGATCCAAGCGCATTTTTCTTTTTTTCTCTTCACGGACATTATAAATGTATGAGAAACTCCATACACCATGCTGTAGGATGACAAGTGTATAACTGACAAAAGCCTACGCAAGGCCAGCTTTACACTGGCATATTCAGTCTACACTGTGTTCCAAATTATTATGCAAAAAGTGTTTAGGAGTGATAAGGTAAGAATTTTTTTTTGTTTGTCAGTCAAACTCATTGATGGTGATGTGTGTCAGGGCTCTTTATATCACTGAAAGCAATTGCAGACACCTGTGCTAATTAGTTTGGCAGGTGTCCAATTAAAGGCAAGACTACTTAAGAAGGCTGTCCCACATTATTAAGCAGCCTACATTTTCAGCCAAAATGGGAAAGAAAAGGATGTGTCGGCTGCTGAGAAGCAACAAATTGTGGAGTGTTTAGGTCAAGGCATGACTACAATCAACATTGCCAAGACACTTCATCATGATCATCGCACAATCAAGAAGTATGTAGCTGATTCACAGCACACACGTCCAACATGCAATTACGTCAGGTTAAAAGAGCAGCTTCAAAAATGCCTTGTCATAGCAGCAGACAAGTTTTTGAAGCTGCTGGTGCCTCCAACGTCCCCCAAACAACAAGATGCAGGGTCCTTCAGAGGTTTGCATCTGTGCGTAAGCCATCCTGTCGACCTCCTCTATCCACTGCACACAAGCAGAAACGGCTCCAGTGGGCCAAACAATACATGAAGACCGATGAGTGCCGTGCAACGCTCGATGGTCCAGATGGATGGAGTGGAGGATGGCTTGTTGATGGACACCCCATGCAAACACGGCTACGGCGCCAACAAGGAGGAGGTGGAGTAATGTTTTGGGCTGGAATCATGGGGAGAGAGATTGTCGGCCCCTTTAGGATCCCTGAAGGGGTAAAGATGAACTCCATAATGTATGTGGAGTTTCTCAAACAGCACTTCCTGCCATGGTTCAAGAAGAAGAACCATGCATTCCGCAGAAAGATCATTTTCATGCATGATAATGCACCGTCTCATGCTGCAAATAACACATCTGCATCTCTGGCTGCTATGGGCATAAAAGGGGACAAACTTATGGTGTGGCCCCCATGCTCCCCTGACCTCAACCCCATTGAGAACCTCTGGAGCATCATCAAAAGGAGTGTCTATGATGGCGGGAGGCAGTTCACATCTAAGCAACAGCTCTGGGAGGGTATTCTGTCCTCATGCAAAACAATTGAAGCAGAAACCATCCAAAAACTGACAAATTCAATGGACGAGAGAGTTCAGAAGCTTCTTTCGAACAAGGGGTCCTATGTGTAAATGTAACATCACCTCGAATAAAGTTTTGGCTTGAAAACTGTTTGATTTCAGTTTAATAACCTGCTAATGCTTATAATTTCACAATGACCATTTTTTTGTTCTTAATAAAAACGAAAAGGTTGCAAATTCTGCTGTGCATAATAATTTAAAAACATGCATTTTGAGTGTTTTTTTTTTTTTTTTTAAATATACTGTTATCATAGGCAGTTTGTTCAAAAACCTTTCAATTATACTCGAATAGTTGATGACTGGAAAATTACAATGACAGCAATTCATATAGGTAATTTTGGAAAATATGAGAAAATATTTGCATAATAATTTGAAAGTGTATATAATCAGCCATATTTCTCAAGGATCCAGATTCCCAGCAGCCAGTCACCAGTGATGCTAGGAGACACTTCTCACACAGGACTACTGTAAGTATGTTTTCAGGACAGTAGTCCCAAAGGGAGGCAGGGACACTTTGCATCAGATGACTGAGGTTTTGAGTCCAGGTCCCTGCTCTGTGATCAGTCTGGGAAATAAGGCCAACATATGGCCCGTATTTCAGACCAATCATGTCTCTGAAGTTGGCCCCAAGGATTGAAAGAGGGAAAAAATTGCAACACATGGTAAAGACTTTATATAAACAAATGGAACTTTATTTGATTTAAAAGATTAAAAAAAAATTAAAAAGTTTTTAAAAAGTCACAACCTACAAATACATTAGATTATGTTTCCTCTTCTCCCTGTTCTAATCTTGCATAAAATCCAGTTTCTTAGACCTATGGGGTAAAACACAGTCCATTTAGCAAAATATAGGCAAGAGCAGTAGTTATATGTATGGCAGTGTCTCTCTGCAGCTCACCCAAACTTGGGTTACATCAACATTAGTTCTAAGAACAAGGACTTTGAGGTTAAGGCCCCACATTGCGAAAAAGCTGATTTTTTGCAGATTTTGAGCCACAGCCAGAAGTGGATTGAGCAGTGTAAGTATAAGAGATTCCTTTATATTTCCCATTCCTTCTGTAACCACGGCTGGGTTTGGCTCAAAACAAAAACTGCAAACAGCTTTTCCACAATGCAGAGACCTAAGTCTTTCAGCCATCTCCGAAAACCCCTTTAGGCTACCTGCGTAGCAGGGTGGGGGTAAAATAGAATATACTCAACTATGCAGGTCCTCTGGAGAAAACGTGGGACATGCGGTCTGTACAGTTTTGGACTGCTTGGGCCAGTACTACAGGTTTTCAGGTGACCAAAACAGCCAATCACCGGCCTCACTACTAAATACACCCACCACGTGACTAGTGAGGCCAGCACCTCGCCGCAGCAGTCACCTAAGCCTGGTACCTCCGGCCCCAGCTGTCCATGTACCAACTGTGCATTTTCAGATACCAACAATGGCTAGAATCTAGGTATCTCCACGCAGCAGCTGTGAAAGCAAGCCAGAACTACAAGATTACTTTTACTAGGCAATGGGATAAGGATTTATATACTGTATCTACAAAAACAGGACTGTTGTGGGCACACAATGTAAAGAGTCATCAGCTACTATACTGGACCTTCAAGACTCACCGCAGTATCCGGAATGAAGATATCCAGGTCCTGTATATTCTCCCCAGAGACAGTTTCATATATAAAGGCATCCTTACAAATTCTACAGACAAAAGATTATTGTTGCAAGACGTGTAAATTGGTAAAAGTAAAGCACAACTTGTTTTCACACAACTGCACAGCAATCCTCTTAGGCAGGGGTCTCAAACTCGCGGCCCGCGGGCCAACTGCAGCCCTCGGGACAATAGTTTGCGGTCCCCACCTCAATATCAAAGTTTAACGTTAGTGCGGCTCGAGTTTGATAAGGATGGCGCCAGGGGCGCACTGTCTGGGGGGTGGCATTTTTAATATTTATTTACCGTAAACCAGCCCAGGACAGGCCGCTTTAAAAAAAAAAAAAAAAAAAAAAAAAAAAAACAACGCTTAGCGGGGCCTGTCCTGGGTTGGTTTACGAGACTTCCACATCACAGCGCAGTTTTCCCAGCAGGTCACGGCCTATTTATTTCCCTACCCGGCGTCTGCTCGTGGCCGCCCCCGCTTCCCCCTTCTGCTATGGAACGCAGAAGAGGAAGTGGAGGCCGCTGTGAGCAGCCGCAGGCATCGGTAAGTGAGGCCGCGGGCCTCAAATACTACTATTATTATGCTCCGGGGTCTTTTTAGACCCCGGAGTATAATAATCGGAGACTCAGGGGAGGTGAAGGAACATAAAAACATATGCTACTCACCTCTCCTGCAATCCGCTGTCACTCTGAGCAGGCTTGGGCGCTCTGGTGACGTCATCTGGTCGCATCGCCGGTCTCATCACGTGACAGACAGGGCTGAAAGCTGCTGGGAGTGCTCCGGTTTCCAGTATAGGTAAGTAACACTGGTTTTTATGTTTGTATCCTCCCCCTGGGTCTCCGATCATTATACTCTGGGTTCTGAAAAGACCCCAGAGTATAATAATAGTTCGTGGGTGGGCCCCTAGGGAGCGCAATACCGTGTGGGTGGGCCCCTAGGGAGCGCAATACCGTGTGGGTGGGCCCCTAGGGAGCCCAATACCGTGTGGGTGGGCCCCCAGGGAGCCCAATACCGTGTGGGTGGGCCCCTAGGGAGCGCAATACCGTGTGGGTGGGCCCCTAGGGAGCGCAATACCGTGTGGGTGGGCCAGGGGCCCCTAGGGAGCGCAATACCGTGTGGGTGGGCCCCTAGGGAGCGCAATACCGTGTGGGTGGGCCACTAGGGAGCGCAATACCGTGTGGGTGGGCCCCTAGGGAGCCCAATACCGTGTGGGTGGGCCACTAGGGAGCGCAATACCGTGTGGGTGGGCCCCTAGGGAGCGCAATACCGTGTGGGTGGGCCCCTAGGGAGCGCAATACCGTGTGGGTGGGCCCGGGGGGCCAATACCGTGTGGGTGGGCCACTAGGGAGCCCAATACCGTGTGGGTGGGCCCCTAGGGAGCCCAATACCGTGTGGGTGGGCCCCTAGGGAGCGCAATACCGTGTGGGTGGGCCCCTAGGGAGCGCAATACCGTGTGGGTGGGCCACTAGGGAGCGCAATACCGTGTGGGTGGGCCCCTAGGGAGCGCAATACCGTGTGGGTGGGCCCCTAGGGAGCGCAATACCGTGTGGGTGGGCCCCTAGGGAGCCCAATACCGTGTGGGTGGGCCCCTAGGGAGCGCAATACCGTGTGGGTGGGCCACTAGGGGGCCCACTACCGGGGGTGGGCTAGGGAGCCCAATACCGTGTGGGTGGGCCACTAGGGAGCGCAATACCGTGTGGGTGGGCCACTAGGGAGCCCAATACCGTGTGGGTGGGCCACTAGGGAGCGCAATACCGTGTGGGTGGGCCACTAGGGAGCGCAATACCGTGTGGGTGGGCCACTAGGGAGCGCAATACCGTGTGGGTGGGCCACTAGGGAGCGCAATACCGTGTGGGTGGGCCACTAGGGAGCGCAATACCGTGTGGGTGGGCCACTAGGGAGCACAAAGCGTGTGGGTGGGCCACTAGGGAGCGCAATACCGTGTGGGTGGGCCACTAGGGAGCGCAATACCGTGTGGGTGGGCCACTAGGGAGCGCAATACCGTGTGGGTGGGCCACTAGGGAGCGCAATACCGTGTGGGTGGGCCACTAGGGAGCGCAATACCGTGTGGGTGGGCCACTAGGGAGCACAATACCGTGTGGGTGGGCCACTAGGGAGCACAATACCGGTGTGGAAAACCTGATGCGGCCCAGCCTCACCCAGACTCTACCTCCAGCGACCCCCGGGTAAATTGAGTTTGAGACCCCTGCTCTAAGGTAAAAGCATATTTTCGGCACATTTGCTTTCTTTTTCAACTATAAAACAAAGGGGGTTCTCACTCCTAACATCCTCTATACACAAGTGGTTTGCACGTACCCTATGTAACAGTGGTGTTCACTGTACGTAATGCTAGGAGTACAATTATCTATGACACCAGGAGTCTCTGCCTCCTATGTCCCCATAGTGATAGTATAGGAAGTATGTCGCAGGGACTCCATGTCATAGATAACTATACTGCTGGAGTCACGTCCCCGGCACACTGTTCAGGCCGGTAACTCCGGCAAACTCATGGACAGAGTTTCACGGTTGAAACTGTTGTGTGAATGTAGCCTTAGTCTAAATAGTATGCAGATGGCTTTCTTTCCCCTGGAGTGCTTAACTCTTTAGTGCCACCTATTCGAGAAACTACCCTATATGTCAATGGCCAATCCACTCAACAAGCCTTGCTACATCACTCAGGATATACACCAAACCAGAATCACCTCCATAATGAAACTCCTAGTGGTAGGTTCTTGCCCTTCATCAGTGAAGAACAGAGTACTTGGCTAAGCAGTGTAAGGCCATTGATATAGGATGCTTGGTGACGGGGGTGTTACAGGCCAGGCAACGCTGCCTGGGAAAAAGAGGTTATGCACATGAGTTCTTATCCTGAGGATGCATTTAGGATATTTATGTACTTTTTGTTCCTGCACCATCAGCATGTGACCTTTGGTAGTGAAAGTTTGCACAAAAACTTACTCATGTATAATGGAGTGGAGCCCCTAGAACTCACGGCTTCCCTTCCGCACACCATTCCACGACTCCTGCAAAGTAAAAGGGATGTTATTACAACTTAATGATATGAGCCTCAGTCTATAGGGTAGAGAATAAAAGCACACCTTACCTATTCTTATGGCCCTCGCTTTCAGGTCTCACTGCTAGACCTATTGGCTTTTTGTCACACCTGTCGTACTGTAGCTATCATTCTAGTAGGCTCCAAATGATGTTGGACTCTTCCTAGACTGTCTTCGTTATTTCAGCTGTAACTAGTCTTGGGGAAGCTCCTCACTATCAGCATAGTAAATCCTGCATTCACTTCGTGGAAACTTGCAGATCTTGCTCCTGCTGTAACTCCTTTATTAATGCTGACTGAGTCCATACCGTAATGGCGAGAGGTGCTGTGCTAGAAAGGTCTCAAGTAATCCACTGGTCTATAAGGCAGGACGGCTTAGAATGTTCTAGTACAGAAGATAATTCTTAACTCCAGACATTGAACTAAATAAAATGGCGCCCTCTTTATTATAAGAGCTAGGAAACAAAGAACACAGTTGTATCCAAAGATACTTCAGATGGAAGATTTCCAGGATTCAAATATTGCTGGTCTAACATTAGTTATGCCATGGCAGACTGATCATTGAGACCCCCAACAATCCTGACAATGGGAGTTGTTTCCCCGTTGCAAACTCAGCCTGCCATCAGCCAGGCTGAATGTAGGTTGTCACTTGGTGGACAGATGAGCCTGTGCTACCAAATACAGCACTCTGCCATCTCCAGTACGCCCATTGAAGTGAATGCCATTGCAGTCACAAGTGACACCTATATCCAGCGTGGCTGTGGTCAGGCTGAATTCACAGCAGAGAGAACACCCGCACACTAGTAAGGCACTTATATAGTCTATGGAGAGAGGATAAATACTTTTTGTGGCATAACCCCTTTTAAATGGGGTTGTACAAGAGTTACAGCACTCAGGATTGGTTTAAAGAAAAGAAAACTCACCTTTCCCTGGCACTCCATTGTACAGTCCCAGAATTTACCAGGACAGAAGTGGAGAGTCTCCCATAACCGCCAAGGCCAGCGACCGGTTTCTAGTCACTTGAGCTTCTCCACTTCCAGCCCTACAAGTCCTAAACCAGGAAGGAAGAGGACAAGGACCATGCAATGGAGAGCCAGGCATAGAATTGAATTAATTTTTTTCCTTCTACACACCCCCAAGTTTGCTAAAATTTGTGGACAACCCTGGTTGACTGATCATGGCTCCATCCTATTACATAGGAGCCACCAGTACAAAGGATCCCCACGTATAGGGGAAATCATCCTCACATGAATGCTGCAGTCCTGTGCGACACCTAATAGATGTAGATAAAAAATCTTCAGTAGCCAAAAACCTTTTGAAGACTCAGTTTACATCTTTCATATCTACTGGCTTATACAGTACAAAGACATTTGACTGTACTACGGACAGACCTTTATTTAAACTCCTGGAAACCCCTTTAAAACTACGGCCCCACAAATGCGGAAACGGAGCTTTTTTGGTTGCAGATTTTGCTGCGGTTTTGAGCCAAAGCCAGGAGTGGATTGAGCAGAAGGGAGAAGTATAAGAACTTCCTATATATTCCCCATTCCTTTTGTAGCCATTCTTGGCTTTGGTGCAAAAAAAAAAAAAAAAAAAAAAAAGCAAAATCTGCAACAAAAAAAGCTTCGTTTCTGCACCATGGGGCCGTAGCCTAAGTGTTGAATTCAGCCAGATTCTTGATCATTCAACCTAGATTTACTAAAGTGCAAATAGATTTTACATTTGGAATTAAAAACTCAAGTTGACTCAACTCTAATCTAAGTCAAAGGAACAAAAATGTTACATTTGCAAAATTATGTAGCAAGTCAATTTTTTTTTTTCTTCAATTACATACACCCTGCACTTTTGTAAATCGAGGCTCTACATATATCTACCATTGCAGTGAACCACTCAATAACTAAATATTTAGACCATATACATTCCCTGTTAAAAGGGTAAGACTTAAAAGGTGATGTTCATAAACACTGAAGACCCCATTTTAAGGACAGGCCATCAATACCAGATTGGTTGGGTTTAACACCTGGTATCCCTTACCCATCCGCTGCTGTGGCCACCAGACCTGCAGTGTAAGGAGTCCGAAGCAGTCAGTTCTGTAAATTGCATAGTGGGCGTGATAAGCTGCAATATCACAGCACTGCCGCTATACAGTGTACAGAGCCACCTGTGAAACACTATACTCAGCAGGTATAAGCTGATCATGGGGGTGTCAGATCCCCAGAAATCTGATGAAGACACATACTTAGAACATAGATATCTAGCTGTGAATAACCCTTTTAAGGATAAATTTATTTTCTGCTCATCAAAGTTGTAGATGTCTCCTATACAGAAGCACATTACATCAATCTTTTGAAGGAATCCATGAAAACCTTTGGGAAAAGTTAATTTGTCAGGTTAGTTCCTGATTTTTCTTCTTTGCAGCTAAATACACAGAATTCCACACCGAACTGTAATATAAACATTAAACCTCATAGAAAGGAAAAGTTAAAAGTATCACCTGGGATTTTATACTAATTATAACCAGGCATTTACATTAATTTTTTATACACCTTGCAGATTTTTTTTTTAAAGTCACTGCTGAAGACTTATGGAGGCAAGGTGGTAGAATCTGTTGGCTAAACAGCCATAGTCAGAAGCAGTAAAGATCCTCTAAGGCTGTGTTCACACGGAGGAATTTGCCACGAATTTGGGGGCGGATTTCGCCAATTGTTTTCAACAGTAGGCAGATTGCAGCAGAATGCAGAGAAAAGAAGCTTACTGCTCGATCTTTCTGTGGAGTCCACGGCTCGAGCCTCCCTGCTGCTTTAGGCCCATTCATCCAGGCCTAATCAGCATCGGGATGCTGATGCAATGTGTCAGCATCCATCGCACCTAGACTGTGGCGAAAATGCCAGCAGCTGAAAACGAAGAGGAATTCCGCCGTGTGAATATACCCTAATACATTAGAAAGCAGTGATTGTTACACATTTACTTTCACAGGAAACAATTCTATATATTTAAAAATCATCATTTGATTTTAAAGCTGAGTCAGCAACTAGTGCACAGGCTGTAACAGAGGGACTGAACTGGGCTATGGGCATAGGAGTCACTAAATCATAGTTATAATGCAGTAAGCGACCGAACAGCCCCATCACTACAGCAGTGCATGGATAGCATTGTCAATTCCATACTGTAGCGATTGGGCTGTTGGGGAGCTCACTGCATCATAACCAAATTTCATATGACGAACTGCAGCAGACCTGATTTTGGCAAGTATTTTACCAACATAATAAGAGTCAGGTTCTAGAAACTTTATGGCCATCAGAACAAGCTGCAGGAGATGGTAAGAAGGCAGTGCCCATTCTATTGATAGAAGGGTGTTTAAGCATCTGCCATTTGAGAATTTTGGGATAAGCTTGTGCATACATGGAGAATAGCACTTCTTGGTCATTATATGGATTGCCACAGTATCTGCCACTAGGTATTTCACTTCAGCCTTGCCATCTACTGCCTGTTAAGAGAAATTTGGCACCAGGAGAGATTACAGAAAGCATGGTGTGGGTCTTATTCACTGTGCTCACCAATCTTTATCATGTCAGTAATATCAAGCATAGGCAATAGGGAAGGGAACTCATCAGTGAGCCTCAGAAGGTGCAATGAATTCTGGAAAGTGAGGACAAGAAAGTCCAAACATACAGTGATGGCAGAAGGCTTGGGCAAAAACTCAGAAGTGAATGGCAATAAGGAGTGCATAAGTTTGGTTTTTTGAAGGGGGAGTTCCTGGATAAATAGCACAGGTATTGTGTAAAGTCGGTGCTATTTTTTTGGTGAAGTGACTCCTGTAAGTGAATACAATCTGAACAACCTCTCACCTTAAAGCAGTTCTCCAGATACAAATGACCTACTTGGTACTAAGTTTTATTCCCATCTTCATATAGACATTTTTAGGATCTACCATTGCTATATGATCAGAAGGGGTCTGGACTCTAGGTGCCCAACAGTTATTCCCTGCAAGGCAGCCCTAACTCATGCTAAAGGGGCAGTGCTGCAGTTTGCTACACAGTCGGGGCCCAAGAGCACCCGCGCCGCCATTCTAAGGAGTTAGACTGCCAGGATGTGCGTTCTCCACAGGGAACATGGAGACAATACAGTATTTTAAAGCTGGCCTATCTATGCAGCAGACCCCAATGCTGCATATGCGTATATTTGTCAATGGGGTGCGCCCCTAGAGTCACACTACCCTATTCACACCAGAGGTAGGCTGTAGGCATGCACCCTACTTGCCTGCCAAGATATTAATGTGGTTTATTCAGATGCTCTCAGGGTTACGACAGGAACGACAAAGTTCTAATAAATGGTGTTACACAATTCTTTATAGGGAACTGACATTTACTATAACAGACACGTTGAGACAACTGGTCCTCTATAATTCAATTCATAAAAGTCTGATGGAAGTCAATTAAGTCCAAATGAGGGGTTAAAAAAAAAAAAAAAAAAAGTTTGCAACGTATTGTTTTGGACAAGTAGTCTCATCTATAAGCTTTCCACAACTGATTAAATGCTTCCATTTGGCAGTTTTTAAGCAGCGCCACCAAAAATAAGAGCAAGTGAGGTAGCAGTTAGCAGGAAATAAGCATATAATCCATAAGATGCAGACAAGCAAAGTGCTGCAAAATCAACATACAGCAACAATGCGCACTAAATTGTAAACCACTGTCTTCTATAGTTGCAGCATAGAACCTGGACATGACTGAAGTTTAGATAAAGGGTTTAAGTTTGATTTTTGCAGACTACATGTTGACTGCCTATCCTTAAGGTAAGCAGGCCACCAATATCAGATCAGTTGGGGTTGTCATTTTTTCTTTTGGGTTATTCAAATTTTTGCATCTTTCATTGACAAAAGCAAAAATGAAGCCCACTTCTCTATTTTAATTTTTTTTTTTATTACTATAAGGAGAACTTGGAACTATTTAGTAAGGTGACATAATTGGGGGGGGGGGGGCATTTTAACTACTTTTTTGGCTGATTTCCCCTGTAATGCATTAATCCCAGTTAGAGGGGGAATACAGCCTCCTATCCTATACTTTAGAGCTGATGGGTCCTAGTTCCCAGCCCCTAGCGGTCATATATGATTAGAAGCAGACTGAACAGTGTACACAGCGATCGAGAAGACAGGGACAGTAATAAAACGTTCCAGCTTCCTTACGGAAACAGCCAGGATCCTATTATAGCTACAAAATTTCATGCAGCTGCTTAAACTTACAAAGACTAATTTATATATAGGGTATATATCCTGCAAGGACGTAGATATAGTCAATGGCCAGTCCAGAAATTCACGTTTACTTTAAAGTCTTGCAGCATTCACTTGAATGTGCTGCTAGAGAAAAAATATTGACCTATACAAGTTATTAATACTAAAGTATAACACCCATTTTATTTTTTCTGCTATTTTGTCAGGTGGTGTTTGGGGAATATTTTTGAAAGAGGAAGTTACATAGGCTGTAAAGTTCCCATTTTTTCCTAGGGGGTTGTATAAAACCAGTAAAGTAAAGGCTCAGTTAGATGGCTGCTAGAGTAATTTTAGAGCCAATTTTCTATTTAAAGTTAGAAAGGGTAATTAAGTATATTACAATGTGTTTAACACACTTCTGACACCCCCCCCCCAGATAAAAAATATGAGTTACATTTTAATGTTTATGGGTGAATTTGTGACACTTAGGGATTGTTCACATGTAGGAATTTGATGCTGATCAGCAGCAGATTCTGAAGTCACCCTCCACACTGTTTTCAATGGGAGGTAGCAGGATGTGGAAAATTATTAAGTGCCCTGCTTGATCTAACCACAATGCCAAGCTGATTTAGCAGCGGCTCAAGATTAGACTCATCTGACCCTTAGCAGCAGAAAGCCGCAAAGGAATGCTGATCGCTGCGGGGAGCCAGCAAGTGGAAAATAAAGGAATCAGGCAGATTTCTGCCTCAAATAACTGTTTTCCACGGTATGAACTGCCCCTTAAATTGCACTAAACATAAACAGTGACCACGACACTTCAAGCCTCGCCCCTTTATCAGCAACTGTACTGTCTGTCCATAGCGCTAGAGGAAGAACATGATAGAGCATCTCATGCCTTCTCAATTCAAACAGACTGTGCTAGTCACAATGGCACGATGATTTGTCTAGTCATATGCCTTTACTTCAGCAATCATTGTATGGGACAGACAGAAAACGTTCCTTAAAAAAAAAAAAAAAAAAAAAGAAGTCAGAACGCACAACCTTACCAATGGCCATGTTAGGCAGAACTCTTCCAAGAATCACATCCAGGCTGCATTTCCCAGACTGAACTTGTGAAGGGAACTCACTACAATGAGTTACACCACCATGAGCTCCAGAACTGTTACTTCAGTACTGTAGCAATGCAGATGTCCAGCAGATCATTCACTATGATACAGTGGGTTCCATTCACACAACCTTTAGCACAGGAAATAAACGGCACAAACTGAGTGAATACAACACTTAAGAGTTGCATGTTCACAGCTACAAAGCAGTCAGCCTTTTAAATGGGGGTCTTTGTTGAATTTCATATTATTGCTGCTATAAACTAATGTATGCTATAGTCACATACATCAAAAGCTGTTATTTGTGGTGGCACGCAAGCTCAGAGGAACAAGTTTCAAGAAGCAAAACATCTTTCCAGTTGCCCAGCACTAAAGGCTGATCCTCCATGGAAGAATGCTGTGCTAAATAACTGAGGCAAGCTTACAGATACAGCCAGTTTTTATTAGAAAACATACACTGGAGAAGTCTCAAACTGGTTTAGAGGGTTAACAAACAACTGAGCTCACATACAAGTACCTGTCCATTACTATAATGCTTATATAGTCTTGGCAAGTAAGGTAGAGGAGAAAAAAAAAAAAAAAAAAGCCGCGTTGGAACATACTGTGTTCACAAAAGGCAAATACTGTGCCTAGTTCACATTACATACTTTATCAGCAAGTCTACTGTAGAGTCACTTTAGGTACAGCATGTAACAGCATAAGGTTACCCTACAACAGACTGGATAGAAGAGTACTGATTTATCAGTGGGGGAAAAAAAAAAATAAAAATAAAAAAATAAAATTTTCGGCTATAGGTCACTGTGCTGAGATGTGAAAACCTAGAAGCCTGAAGAGTTAAGTGGTATTTGTAATGTTAAAAGAAATTAATTTTTTTTATTTTTAAATGATCCAACCTTACAGAAGATGACAATGCAAAAAAACATGGCACAGAATTACCAGTTTTAACACTCCAAATACCACGGCCTTTAGCATATCGATTCTAGTGTTAATTTTGCGCTGTTGAACGCTTTCAGGTACACAGCTCTGGTTTCTTTTAATAATCTGACATTAACTCATGAATAAAAAAAAAAAGCATGTTTATTTAGGTCGAGCAATACTTTTGCCCTGTTAAGCGAGGAAACACTGAACTACATGATTTTATTTTTAAAGTTAAAATCTTCTGAATTCTTTATTCCTGCTATCACTAGCACAATTTACAGGGCAGTATACCTGATGTCATGGGGTAATGGGAGACAAACTACAACAGATAAAAAGACCTCAGGAATGTACATCTAAATCAACACTACATTGCATCAATCATCAGCTGCACTGCTTACAAACTGAGGCTATTACAGTCCTGAACAAGAAAATGCCTCCTGTATAAGCTGCGGTAACTTTTCTGACTATGGATCATCGCTGCTCCTGTAGTAGATTTTATAGTTCCTCTAATGCACATGGACGACTGTCTCAAAGTAACCTGCAGCTTTCCTGACAACTCCTCGCTCTCTTGCTAAGAACTGTAGCCTGTTGAATGATATAGGACAAGAAGATTATTATTCAAATGCTATTCCAGCCAAGGCCATTCATTATCACAAGACAACACAACCACTTTAAGTTACCTTTTTCTGTTGTAGACTCAAAACCTTCTGCTTCCGTAGCTTCCGCCGCCACTGCCACCACCAGATCCATAGCCACCTGCAGAAGAAGCATTTCCAAAATCTCAAATGGAAATAAATAAAAACTAAATAAAATGAAAGACATACCAGGCACAAAAGCTTCAGACTACATACCACCATAAGGACCACTGCCACTTCCAGAGCTTCTTCCACTGAAGCTGCCACCTCCCTTCATGGGTCCGTAACTAGACTGTTGCTGGCCACCATAATTGCCAAAGTCATTGTAGTTGCCTAGATTAGAAAAATTAGGTTTTAAAGCCAGTTCATGCAAGTGGCATTTTTTGTATTCTACAACACCTATGCATGTTAGAAGTAGCTAGCACAATCTTGTACAGCCAAAAGGAGTAGATCTAATTTTAGTTGTAATTTATTTCTATTTTAATCATCGCTAAGGGAACATTAGGGGATACTACTTACCACCAAAGTTGCCGCCTTCATTGTAGCCATCATATCCACCACCACTGCCACCGCCATATCCACCACCTTGGTTTCCATAGCCTGGGCTACCGCCATAACCTCTGCCTCCATAACCAGGGCCACCACCATAGCTTCCACCGCCTGGTTTACAAGACAAAAAACAACTAATGTGAAGAAATCTGGAAAATCAAGGGTGCGCACCCACTACTCGTCACATTTCACAGTTTATCGGGAGTTTATTTTGTACAACTGCAAAAAAGACAACTCTAGAAACTCTAGGCTGAAGATTCTGGACCTTCCTTTGGATCAAGTAGGATTCTGGAAGGTGAACACTACATTCACCCATCCACCACAATATTTCTTCAGGCTATGGGTACAAATAAAATGAGTTGCAAGTTACCCCTTCATGTTTTGTTTGCTTTTCTTTTAAGGGAACAATTTGACTATTTCTGAACATAGAAGTGTATGGTTTTACAGGATAGACTGGGTAT
Source organism: Leptodactylus fallax (assembly GCA_947044405.1). NCBI lineage: Eukaryota > Metazoa > Chordata > Amphibia > Anura > Leptodactylidae > Leptodactylus > Leptodactylus fallax. Next base: position 1,562,783 of record CAMRHE010000171.1, read on the forward strand.
AACAAAAATTTCTAAGGTAACAATGCAAGACCATTTCTAAGAGATAAACCAATCTGCCATATGTTACAACATGGGACATTCAAGACAAGACCAAAGGCAAACCCAGAAGGGGGGAAAAAAAAAAACAAAAAAAAAAAAAAAAAAACACCTTCTCAGGAGGCGATTGTTGCAGAATTTGGATAGGGGACAAAGCATAAGAGCAGTCAATTACAAATCTCAACCATCTTGGGTCGAAGTGAAAAGAGAACCTATAAGTCTAGAATCTGTCCACTTGCACAATATTAAATATTTTAGTTTCCAGTGCTTACGTGTCCACTTAATCAGGGTTAGGAAAAGACTACTCATATAGGCAGAGGGAAGAGCTAAGCGGTTGTCAGGATATACCATGAAGTTTCTGGCTCATTGCAAATTTAGTTACTTGCTCCCAAAACCCAAAGTACCTTGAAACAAGCCCAAAGGCACTGATTTGTGAACCAAATATGGAACTGTACAGAAAATGGAAGGTGATACACTTACCATCTCCACCAAAGCCATTGTACCCATCTCCACCACCACCATAACCGCCTCTGCCACCACCATAGCCACCTAAAAGAGAAAAACTCCATGAAACATTTTTATTTTGTATGCAACTAATCTTTGAGAAGATCTAGTGTGTGGCAACTTACCTCTGTTTCCAAAGCCTCCACCGCCTCCTCTTCCAAAGTTTCCTCCACCGCTTCCATAATTTCCACCTCTACCCATGAAATTGCTTCCTCCACCTCCACGGCCTAATATGAAAGTGGAATAGTTTCAAAATACGTCCCATAATTCACCATAAAGCAGGCAAGTATAGAATAACCGAGAACAAACCTCTCTGGGAACTGGCCGTCTGCATCTCCTGCTTTGAAAGAGCTTTTTTCACTTCACAGTTATGGCCATTGATGGTGTGGTATTTCTGGACTAAAATGCACACAAAAAAAAAAATAAAATAAAAAAAAAATTCTATAAGCAAACACCATACATTTCATATCAAGTTACCCTATAACACTAGAATGCTTGCAGGAACATCTGCAGTCAAACAATTAGCCCAGAGTCTTTCTTCTGGACGTTAGGATGTATGAGTGAGTTTCTTACCAGTCGCTCCCTAACAGCGAAGAGAATTTCCTAATCTATAAGGATACTGTACAGATCCTCCTGAAGTCTGTAGATGACAACCACTGTCTACAATAGGGCTCAGCTCCTGTAAACTACTGCAATCAGCACGCTCCATTCACTTCTATGGGAGTTTCCAACAGTAGAGCAAGTATGCATGCTGGGAATAGTTTCACAGCAGCTGGAGTGTCAAAGCTTGCTAACTAACCCCTGGCATACAGAATGCTAATCATTCACAAAGGCAACAATCAGGACCAGAAAGCATCACAAAGCAGATTTACTGGGTTTGCTCACAAGTACTCCAAATAAACTGAACCATTTCCACTGTTCAGCTTCAATAACACTTCCATATTTTAGAGGATTTTAGCTAGGAGTCAGAAGGCTTGTGTTTTATTTTAAGCAAAAAGCTAAACTTATGGGTAAGAGAAAACAGACTTCTCAGGCAATTTTACTTACCAACAATCTTATCAACTGTATCATGGTCATCAAATGTGACAAAAGCAAAGCCACGCTTCTTTCCACTCTGGCGATCTTCCATAACTTCAATTGTTTCAATCTTGCCATAGGTCTCAAAATAGTCTCGTAAATGGTATTCTTCAGTGTCTTCTTTTATACCACCCACAAATATTTTCTTTACAGTGAGATGTGCTCCAGGTCTGACCGAATCCTAGGGTGGGGGGGGGGGGGGGGGGGGGGGGAGAGAGAAGAGAGAAAGTTATTTTGTAGTAAATACGAAAAGTGGTGGCAAAAAAAAAAAAAAAAAAGGAGAAAGCAAGTAAAATGCATACTTCTCTGGAAACTGCTCTTTTGGGTTCAACAACACGACCATCAACTTTGTGTGGCCTTGCAGCCATGGCTGCATCAACTTCTTCCACACATGAGTAGGTGACAAAACCAAAGCCTCTGGAACGCTTTGTCTGTGGGTCTCTCATAACCTAGACAAAAAAAAAAAAAAGAGTTAAATTATATATCAGACAAAATACATAGTTTGGACAGAACAGATGACTTCAGACAGAAAAGCACCAAAAAACAGCTCGAAAGGTAGCACTGGGAACACTCCCTTAAATGGATTACATGCGTTAGAGTAACCAAGACCAGAGCAGCAAGAGGGACTAATTTCCCTCTGGTTGAGCTTGGATCCACTGCTAAAATAGAAGTTAAGACTGCTATTAAAGGCAGCTTTCCAGGATTTTAACAGTGGTACCCCATTCTTAGAAAATTTTCAAGGAGTGTTTTTAAACACATCAAGAAATATTTGATAACAGTACATGAATCTGCAATAACAAAGTGCCCAAGAAGTTGTAACCTAATAGCAAGAAGAGGCTACAGTCAGTACTGCAAACAAACATCTGCTTCTGGCTCCATGGAGGACTGAGGCACCCCTAGAGCTTAACTTGCTTGACCCAAAAGGCTTGTCAGGTCCCACATAGGACCAGTATAGGATGGGAAAATAACCCATATTAGCCAGTGAAGGAAGAAGGGGGGGGGGGGGGTGGAAACATACAACAAAGCCCATTGCCAGCAACAGGGAGATGAACCATGCATCAAAACCAGCTTGGTTTAAGTTACATTAGTTGCTTACAAGATAGCAGCACTATGGACGTAGGCTTGAGACAAATAACTTACCACACAGTCTGTGAGCTTTCCCCATTGTTCAAAGTGTTCCCTCAAGCTGTCATCGGTTGTCTCAAAACTCAAGCCGCCAATAAACAGCTTCCTTAATTGTTCAGGTTCTTTGGGCTCATGTCCCTATTTGAAAAAAAAAAAACAAAAAACAAAAGAACATAAGTCTCAAAGAGCTAAAAGGTAAACAGACCATAATGTGTGTCAAAGGGAGTCCCATGAGTGGAGAAGACATATCAGCATCCATAAAGTATCACTATGGAAGAACTCAACCCTTAAAGATGCAATGACTAATGGTAAGTGTTTCAGGACAAGTGTTATAACTGCAACACCAATTGTTCATTGTATGTTTATAGTGGAACGAGTAACCAGAACGGATACTCCTTTACTCCGAGGACTACCTGAAGTTAAAGCAATCAAACCCACACCTATCAGCATTTACATGACGAAGACCCTCCCCTATGAAAGCCATAAGACACATAACTGAAGAATAACCAGAGCTGTATCTCAGATTTCATGTTCCAGTGAAGCAAAAAAAAAAAAAACAAAACAAAACAAAAAAAAAAAGGCGGCAATTGTTACCTTATTGCCCAGCTCAGTATTTTAAAGTACTATTCCCAACTTGGGCATTTAGTGCATATCCTCTGAGATATGCACCTTTGTGGAGAAGTTGAGTCTCCCAATCTGCCTGATTAGGTTGGATGTGGGGGGTAGGAAGACATGTGAAGGTCCCAGCAGTAAGACCCACATATAAAAGACATCTGTGGCACAGCCTGTGGATATCCAATAAATGATCAAATTGGGAGTAAACCTTTAAACAAGTGTTCTAAAAATACTGTATACTTACTGCATCATCTGATGAACTCCAGTGTTCCTAATAAAATACAAAAGACATCTTTTACTGACAGACATGATTCACTAACATATAAACTACTCAGCATAACCCAAATAAAAGGCACACAGGTGCCTTATACATTGAAGTCAGGTGAACCTGACATACACAGATGACTAGGATTTCAACATGAGACACTTTCTTCCCACAGATGTTTACAAATGTAACCACATGCAAACTCGGCCTAGTACACATGTATGGAGAAGTTCTGAACTATAGCTGTTGGCCGAACTAGCATACAAGAACTGCCGTTTGTGGGTACCTTTAGTAGTGTAACCTACACCCATCACTTGTGGCTTCCAGTGTGCACCTCAATGTTAGTGATCAGAGGGCAAGTGAGGCAATGTGTTCTTTGCTTCAGGTAAACTACATATCCTAGAAGACTTATGTAAAACTTATAACAGTCATCAGACTCCACTAACCAGGGTAGTTGCATATAATGAATCTGAATCTATCCAATGCACATCCACTGTGAGGTTGTCAGACTACTGATCTGGTACCAATTGACAGGTCAGCAGTATCAGAAGTGTGAGAGTCCAGACAACTGCTTAAACTGTGTAGTGAAGGAAGTAAAGGTATAGCTTGTGAAGTCTATACGCCAGACTTGCATGCACTATGGAGTCTTCCACAATAAACTGATCAATATTTGAAGGAACAGAATGCAAATACAGAAATGTAAACTACAGATCATATGAACGACTACAGATTACACTATTGCTACCTAACTGTACTAAATAGAGCTACAAGCGCAGCCTGCAGATAAAGAGCAAATGACAACTTTAAATAGCATGTGGAAATTCTCAGAGAATAGGAACCCCCGCTTTGCTCTGCTGTAAGCTGTGCCTATATTCAGTTGACTGTACTAGAAGGGCAGCCAGAGGGGAATTCCAACACTACAACATACCAGGTTATGCCGGGGTTTTAGCAGTTATTGAGATCCCAATAGCCAGAGCACCACAGATCAGTTAAGTGTACAAGATATGGGGATAAGTGATCAAGGGGTCTAGCCATTCTGGGGGTCCCCAAGTCAAATGTGAATTGTGCTGTACTCTGCTACATCAGTCCTATGGAAGTGAGTGGAGTAGTAACACATGCGCATCATCAACCCACTCACACAGGAGACTGACTCCCATTTACTCCAAACCTCCAGTGATCACTTAGCCCATATCCTAAGAAGAGATTTTAATGCCAATTCCTTTATATCTTACATTTTGAGGACCTATTCATAGGCCGTATCTGACCAATGGGTCTTACACCTAGAACTAGGCCAGGGCAATTAACAGTTAATTTGCCCTTAAAGAGGACCTTTCACATCCTCATGTATATACGGTTTTACATACGGCTAGAAAGCAGACAGCACACTGAATTCAGCGCACTGCCGGCTTTCCCGGTATGTGCCCCGGGGCTGGAGATATCCAGGGTCTTATTTTTCTCGGTTCACCGTCAGAAGGGGCGTTCCTGACAGTCTAGCTGCGCTGTGAGGAACGCCCTCCCTGACAGTACCTGTCTATAGCCCTGTACAGAGGGGGCGTTCCTCACAGCTCAGCATCATCATTGGGCGGTAAGGAACGCCCTCCCTGACTGTACTTGTCCCATGGCCCTGTACTGTCAGAGGGGGCGCTCCTTACAGCCCAGCGATGACCGTCAGGAACGCCTTTCTGACGGTGAACCATGAACCTAAGACCGCCAATATCTCTAGCCCCGGGGCACATACCGGCTTTCTAGCGGTATGTAAATCCGCATATACATGACGATGTGAAAGGTCCCCTTTAAAATGTCTCAAGACTTTCCAATAGAGTCATCTAGTCCTAGTCTTACTACCTTAACCCGACACCCACTGTAATGGTACAGCGGATACCAGGACTTTGATGTGGGCACCAAATTTAGAGACCTGGTAGCAGTGCCAGCAATGAGACCTCTCTGATAAACAGTTAAAGGGGTTTTCCAGCCCCAACTGTAGTTTGCCACTTTGTGACATGTTGGGATCTGACATCCAAACCCTGCACAGATCAAGCTTCTGGAGACTGCCAGAACACCTGAGCAGTGGATGGGGAGCACATGCAGGCTACTCCTATTCAAGTAAGAGTACTATACAGGGGACAGGCCTGCTACGCCACTCCTATTACTTACGCACACCGCCATCCAGTCCTCCATCTTTTGTCACCTAGGGCCTTGTAGAACAGCCAAAGTGTGCAAGGTTCAGCTGTCCACAGGAAGAACGTTAGTATGAAAACTACTTGTCACCTGAGAGGTTAAAGGGACTTTCTGCTCCACCCCAGCACCCAATGCGTGCCACTACTTTCACTTCCCTGTGCCACCCATGTCAGTCAAGTCACATGGTATATGTTATACTAGGTTATGTAAGGTGGTATCACAGCTGATTAGCCCCATTCAAGTGAATAGTAATGAGATGCAATACCAAGCACAGCCTCTACAATATGTAGAGCGCTGTGCTTTAAGAGGCCACAGTGCTCACCTGAACTTGGTGGCCTCTTCAATTAACTAATTTCAGGGGGCCCGGGACCCTCAAAGATCACATTCTAAGGATAGGTCATCAATAGCCCATACCCCCAGAAAACCCCTATATGCTATGTACACACATGCACCAGAGGACCAGATCAGGACACTAAAAGGTGCCCAAAAGACCTATAATGGGATCCATCAGGTACACGCTGACGCTAGGATCACATCTGCATTCGGCTTTCTGTTCAGGGAGAACGCCCGCTTGGAGACCCCCAAACAGAAACCTAAGTCACAAAAAAAAAAAAAAAAAAAAAAAAAAAACACACACAGTTACCTATAGAATATAATGGGTCTGCCAGGTTCCCGCACGAAAAAGGCAGAAAATGTGGAGATAAAAGCGTTAAACGTTTCGGGGGATGGAAACCCCGAATATGTACCAGGTACAGGTGTGAACCCAGCCTTAAATGGGACCTGCCAGGGTAAAAAGTTGGACTCAACTATGTCTCCAAATGGAGACGCGGATGTGAACCCAAGTATTTAATTTAATTTCAGCTATTTAACCCATTCATGATGTATACAGATATTTTATTACAGCTAAAGGGTAAGGATAAGACAGGTAACCAGTGAGACAAAGCCCAGGGTGACATATTACATAATAAATGTGAACAGGTCCTTAAATGACTTCATCACATGACCTTTGATTATAAATACCCCAGGAGAGCTCATGCTTTGTCCTCACAGGGGAGTACACAATGGCAGGTACTCGGCCTGGCTCCATTTTGCCGTCTCCTCGCCTCATGATGGCCGCCATTTGCAGGCCGCTGCACAATGAAGGCGGGAAGGCGGCGCACGGAGCGCCAGGACGGAGCCGACAACATCACTGCGGCTGCGGTTGTCGTTCAGCCATGTCGCACACGGCGCTAAGCTATGCACTGTGTGTAGATTATGGTTCCGTTTCAATCGCGCTATCTAAATACCCTCATTCCCCGCCAAACCGTGCTGTGCAAGGCACTCTGGGACTTGTAGTACTAAGATAAGCGTTATCCGTGTCACGCCTGCTCATAGAACTACAAATCCCATCAAGTCCTACACAATGATGCTCACAAAAGCATGCAGGCGCCTACACTTACACAATGAACCTATGAGCATAACCGAGCATAAAGGCGCCACAACATGGCAACCCTTGCTCGCCGTCATGAGGAAACCACGACTAGGCCTCAACCACCTCGAGTCCTGTGTGTGTGACGCAGCTGAGGGCCCCTGGCCGCCACCACATACAAACAGGAAGCTGAGGAGCTAGAACATCTACCGCCCGAGCCCACACTCACCTCCATTCCGGGTCTGGGCATAGCTCTAAGCGTGCAGCTCAACTGCCACGGCCGAGAAGAAGAAGAGGAGGAGGGAGAAAGAGCCTCGCTGCGTGACGTAACCTACGTTCAACGCGCCAATCCCGCCCCTCAGCCTCGTTATGACACTAGCCCCGCCCACTCACAGTACGATGCTTCATGACTGACCGAGGCGGCCGCCGCCATTTTGTGTCTTAGTCGAGGAAGGGAAATAGGCGTCATTGTTAAAGCAGCACATAACAAAAGGAAATGAAAATAAATCGTATTATAGATAATAGCACATTTTTAGATACGAGCATATGTAATAAAACCACAGAAATATCGCCAGATTTAGTGATTGTTCACAAATACAGGATTTTATGCGGTTTTTGAAGTCAGAATCAGGTGTGGGGTTATCAAAAGAGAGAAAGTGTAAAGCTAAGGCTAGGTTCATATCTGTGCACGGGTTTTCCATCCGAACCGCTAGAAAAGCAGTTACTCGTGGAACCTATACACTATAATGGGGTCCATTAGGTTTCCGCCATTTTTATACTGAAACCTGTACTAGTTTTCATTGGTTTCTGTGGTAGACGCTGGCGTAGAAGTGAACCTAGCCTTAGGCTGGCTTCACACATGCGTCCGGTTTCCATTCGGGGATTTGAGGACTTCTCTCTCCACATTTTTTAGGCGGAAACCTGGCGGACACCATTATAGTCTATTGGGTCTATGGGTAACTGCTTTTTAACCCTTGTCAGGCTGCATAATTTTACAATATTGCAGGCTGCATAGGAATAGGTACAATTGTACCTACTCAGCCGGACGAGGGTTAAGCAAATTGGGTTCCCGATTTTCTGGTCCGCAAGCGAACTTGAAGAACGGAAACCCAAGCGCAGGTGTGAACCTAGAGTTAGGCTACATAAACACGACCATAGTGTACTGCAAGGCGCAAAAAACGCGTCTACATTGCGTCAGTATGTCATCCATAATCACAAATCCACAAAAAGACTTCTGTAATCCCCTAGCCTAGTATCTGTGAGTCTGTGCTGCTTAGGCCTTATGCACACAACCATATTTTTTCTCTGCAATTGCAGATCAAAGTACGGTCACTTTCATTTCTATGATCCCCTACACACAGCTGTAGTTTTTTCAGCTGTGTATCCGGGCTGTAGTAAAGAGCTGCAAAATTTGGAGCAGGCCCTATACCTGTCCGTATTTGCGGATTGGTCCATTCATTTCAATGTATGGGTCAGTGAAAGCCATGGATGACACACGGATACCAATCTGTGTGTCATCCATGCCATTTTTACTTTCCCGTCGACTGCACATAGTCATCTGCATATCGCCTAATACAGACAAGAATAGTATCTGCTACATAATTTGTGGATAGTTTCTACAGCCCAGACACTGATCAGTAAAAGCTACGGACGTCTGTAGTGGGCCCTAGAAATGAATGGGTCTGTATACTATCCACAATTGGGGATGATATACTGAAACCAACTACAGTTGTGTGCATGGGGCCTTAGGCTCCCATCTTGTGACGAAAGCTCACTGGGTCACTCTGCGACTCCTTCACTAATGCAAGTGAATGGATTAGTATTGTGACCCCAAGTAGTATTAGCGACTTCTAGTTGAAAAAAGATCAGTCACTGATGGATTTTTTTACATTAGTTGAAGTTGCTGTGTGGCAACACGCAGTCATGTAGCCCTAGTCTTAAAGGGGTTGTTCCATAAGAGACATTTATCCTCTATTTACAGGATAGGGATAAGGGTCACATTGCTGGGGGTCCAAAAGCTGGGTCCCCAGCAGTTAGGGGAATGGGGGCCTAGAGAACCCTTGCATGCTCCCTATGAAGAAAGCGCCAGGGTGCTACATTCACAGGGAGGATGTGGAGGGACTTCTAGTCCTCTGTTCTTCTGATTGTTGGGGGTCTAAGCGGCCAGACCCGCAGTGATGTGACATTTATCTCCTATCGTGTGGGTAGGGGATAACTGTCTTTAATGGCAAAACTCCTTTAGGCTGAAGCCCCACAATGCGAAAATGCAGCATTTTTGCTGCTATGGAAACACCACAGCAAAGAAAAGCAGCATTTTACAGTCCCTGCAACGTGAATGGGATTCTGGCTAATCCCATCCACACACTGCAGAAAAAAAATGTTTTTTTTCCCGGCGATTTGCTACATGGGGCCTCAGCCTTAAGGACAAATACTACTACTCTTTCCTTTTAACTCATATCTGGTTTTGACTTCAAAAGCTACACCAAAAACCTGTTGAAAACCTATACATGTGAATATAACCTTTCATTGCCTTTAATTTTGTGATCAGTATTTCACATCATGATTTGTGAAAAGAAAAAGTGTGAATGAGGTACTGGGAAAACTTACTTCTCTTCTGTATTTGTGGTTCCAATCTTAATTTTAATTTATAAATACTGATGTGATGTACATAAGCTTATTATGGCGTTGTACAACCGCTAGGGCTACATTCACACCTGCGCTGTTATAGGAACAGAACAATAAAACAATGACCCCTTTTATCCTGGTCAAAATATTTGGGTGAAAAAGGTAACCCTGGGAATGCATTATTACTATAGTGGGCACTTTTTTCTAATGGGCACTCAGGGGCAGCATTATTACTATGGAGTACACTATTACTTTGGGGAACACAGTTTCCGGTGTCATCATGTTTGACACTGATTACTGTAGGGGGCACTATCTGTGTAGTATTGGAATTTTCAGGGAGGCTATTTGTATGGCACCATTACAGTACTTAGGGGCGCAGCAGGAGGACATTGTTAGGGCACCAGGAATGCGATGATGATGGAAATGTGAGGAACCTAAGATGTTTATGGCAATGCACACCTGGAACAGTTGGCTATTTCCCCTGTCAGAGTGTGTGGTTTAGTTGGGACAGGTGCGGTAAGAGTTAAAGAGGTTGTCCTGGCATTTTTTTTAATGCCTGGACTACTGGGGGAGGTGAAAAAAAAAAAAAAATCATACTCACCTGTCACTGATGCTCTGGTGACCTTCCAGCGCGTTCCTGTCATTTTGCATCGGCAGCTTCTCACAGGTCTCTTCCTGAGTTCCGCTGAAGCCGCTGATTGACCTCAGCAGTCACTCGCTGAGGCCAATCAGCGGCCTCAGCAGGTCTCAGGAAGAGTCCTGTGATGTCACATGTAGTGACATCATCTGCCCTTCTCTGAGGCCGCTGATTGGCCTCAGTGGTCACGTGTGGCTGGGACTTCTGCCACATGACAGCACGGGACTGAGAAGAGTGGACCGCGCAGGGAGGCACCGGAGTGGAATTTGTGAATTTTTTTTATTTTCTTCACTGCCCCCATTCGATTTAAAACTTACAGGGATTGTCCATTTTTGCCAGGACAACCCCTTTAAGTCAAGAGTGAGCTGTGTGCGTAGTGATAGTATATACCTGGTACTCTGTTGTCCACCGCTGTCCATTCGATCTTGTGCCCTGCCCTTGTCACTGGAAGTCCCACACCCCACATGGCTGCTGAGAACAATCAGTGTCACATACGTTAGGTTAGAAAATACATTGTTCCTTTTGTGTTGTGCTTACCATTTTTTAACAAAAGTGGGCAGGGTGGAGATCAAGGCAGGCTGGGGATAGGACGCCTCAGGCCGCCAAATTTACTATAACTCACTCCATGAAAGCTGATGAGTTATACCTGAAACTTACCCCATTTTCTGAATGGTGTAGATTTCAATTCTGGATTATAGAAGTGTGCCTGAATTATAAGGCCGGAGCCTCTTCATAACTGAGTTGCATCTCCCACTAGACTAGGACTTGATTAAGACTTGGATACCGAACTCCAGTCTTAATAATTTCCCCCAATATATTAAATTGAGAGGTCATGAAACTGAACAAACCTGCTTTTGACCTTTCTTTCATGCTTTTTAGTGTTGACCGTTGCTAAATTGCCACAATACATAGTTCCTATTCTGACACCAGACATGCTACACACATATTGGTTATGGGCATATTTGGCTTTACATAGTGATAGCTACTATACAGTACAGACATGACAGCAGAGATTAGACATAGAGTCACACCAGCAATGCTTTGGACAATAATCATTATAATATTTTTGTCTACTGGTGATTTACAGGCGACCCTGCTTTGCTGTGGATCTCTGACCTAATCTCTCATGATCTCTGTTGCCTAGTGGATTGTTCTAGTTGAATAGGTGGCTGCTACATATACTACAGCTATCAGGATTCAGGTTCCTGTTGGCTATGCTATAATTTTCAGAAGTGGCATTACTACATGGAACCATCTGTAGTTAAGATGTAAGCCAGCGATGCCATGTTTTGTGGCATTGGCCAGCCATCTAATTAGTATGGGGGTAGACCGACTTCCTTCAGTGTCTGACTGTAGAAGAAAATTTTACTACTGCCTGGTTATGTTTCTCTTCGCTCCTCAAATAGTTAATCTCACCCTTACCTGTGTGATTGATAGCCTATCTACCAACCAAGTCTGGGGTGGATTCTGACTTCCGATAAACAGGTCATTTGCCCACACATGTTTGCTGGATATTGAGACTTTGTCCTTGCTAGGCACTTCTCTTGCTTTTCTTGTATTTCTGACTTTTGGCTTCCGATTTGGTACTGTTTGTCTCTCTGGTTTGACCTCGGCTTGCTGACTCTGCTTCTGTGTTGTTTGTCTTGTCCTGTTCTGTGTAACACTTATTCAGAGAAGGGACTGCCGCTCAGTTGTTCCTGTCATTAGGACAGTTGTGACTATTAGGTAGGGACAAGGGCGGGGTTGAGTTTAGGACTCACTGTCTCTGTCTTTCCCTTCTTCCTTGTCTCAGCAGCAGCACTGGGGAATTGCACAACTAGCAATTACCTTACACCTATATTTTTTTCTTCAAGAAAGGCATCCACGCTGTTTTTGAGCTTGCACAATGAATCCACCATCACAACATCCTGTGGAAATGAGCAACTTAAAGTGCAGAGAGTGTTTTGGGGTAGGGGAGTTAGTGGCAGCTGTACAGGTGCTCATCCCCAACACCCACTAGGGTCAGTTGTTTTTTTACGGGAAGACAATTTACATTTCAGTAGATTTTTGGCATGTGGGAGGAAACCCCCACAAACACAGGGGGAACACACAAACTCCATGTACATGTTGACCTTGGTTGGATTTGAACCTAGGGCCCCAGCACTGAAACGGCCTCACACGTTTAGCTAAGAAACGAGGTACACTGTTTCCATAGCACCTATTCTCCTCTATGGGAGTCATGGGAACATGATTGCTCTGTTGTTCCTGTAAAACCTGCCCTAAGATGTCAGGATAGGGAATAAGGTTCTAGACCTGGAGATACATATTCAGGGCTTTAGAAGAAAAAAAAAAGTATCTGGATACTTTTAATGAACAATATTTGTAAATGTGCCTAATGTTTCAATGTTAAAGCAATAAACAGGGATGCAAAACAAGAAATAATTTCACCAATGCACTATAATGTTCAATTTTGTAAATTCAAAGGAACAAAAAAAAAAATGGAATACAATTTGGGAACGGATCCATGACATGAAAGATAACAACGGAACCCAACAGATCCTTTTAACTGTAAAGGGTTACGTTATGATGTCTGTCAAAGCGGAGCTTCAAAGTACGTTTTCTTCTCGGATGTTTGATAGAATCTACACAGGACGCTCTGATGCAACCGTAAACATCGGCTTAATCGTTTTAGGATTCAAGCGAATTATTGGTCAATTTGTATTCTGTTTTTGGATGGCAGGATAAACAAAAATTCAATTTTGGCATTATTTTTAATTTTTGTTCGGTTGAAATAGTGTAATACTAGTATATGTCAGGTTGTTATGGACATGGTGATTCCAAATATGTGTAGGTTTTTTTTTATTTGTTATTTTTTAAAACATGCAAAACATTTTAATTTGGAATATGGGATTTCTTTGTGTTTTTTGTTTTTTTTATACAATATTTTATTTTTTTAAGACCCCTTAGGGTACTTTACCATAAAGGGGTGCAACCACCTGTACAATACTCTAGAACACATGTGTATTTCAGTGTAATGTGCCTGTTAGGCTAGATTCACACTTGAAGGCTGTCAGCGCTGGACTCTCAGTCAGACTGCAGCATCTTAAGAATTAAACAGACTCTGTTTCCGAGCCTGCATGATCACTATCGGATACATGTATGTGGAGATGCGGTAATTACCCGCATTCCCTGATGTACATGTATGTGAAAATGCAAGAAGGGGTTAAAGTCTAATAAAATATCTGACAGATGGCAATGAGTAAAGAGAAAATGTAATGTGGTATTTTCGTGTAAAGTTGTAGAGCTGAAGCTCTATTGTAGAAGTAATGTTTCTTCGTTGCAGTTTGTTCTAAAAATTCCCACAGCTTGTTATCCAAATGGCATAGCAGTAGTTTTCTGTTTGATTGTCCTCGAAGCAATCATCAAACGCTATATACTGCCAACCAAGTACAATGCAGGTCCTCACATTCTGAAGCATTGTGTATGTAACATGTAGTCCCTATGTTCAAAGTTGCCCATGACAGAATAAATTGTCTTGCATATAACACTTTAATCTGTTAGGAAATATTGAGTTAGCAGAGGTGGCTCCCTGTTCAGGATCCTCATCTCTTGACCAGAGTAGACAGTGGTTACAAGGAGCATCTCCCACTCTGGGGAACATGCTCTGGGGGACATGAGATGCAAGGCTATAGCGCCCTGGGCCGTGAAGGGGCCCCAGAGGTCCCTCTGCCACATAAAATTTACCACTATTCTAAATGGCACAAGGTAGAGGCCCTATTACAGATGTTGAATTTGGGCTCAGAAGCTTCGAGTTATGCCTCTGGTACTGTGTAATTTTAAATTTTTCCTGTGGTGGCGCTGCAGGGAAATTGAACATATGCTGTCATTTTCACAACAGAATACAGCTGATCACTGGAGATTTCAGCAGGGGTATACTTTGTGATCTGCTCATTGTCAAATGATCTTTACCTAAGGTATTGCTCTAAGCAGACAGTCCCTCTAATCAGTGGTGTAAATCCCGGAGTAGCAGCGGTAGTGGCTGCCACAGAGTCCAGGACATTAGGGGGCCCGGAGGGCCCCTGATCCTTTTTTTTTTTTTTTTTAATACGCAGTTACCTGCTGGAGTAACCCCAGCAGGTAACAGGCCCTATTTACTTACCGATCCCTGCTCCTGCTCACAGCCGCCTTCGCTTCCCCTTCCATGTCCGATATTATGTTGCTTGGGCCCCCTGGAGCGCAGAGGGGGAAGTGGAGGTGGCTGTGAGCAGGAGCAGGGATCGGTAAGTGGGCCCCAGCGAACCCCAACAAATACTACTATTATTTTACTCTGGGGTCTGAAAAGATCGGAGGCCCAGGGGAGGTGAGGGAACATAAAAAAACAGTGTTACTCACCTCTCCTGGGACCCGGTGTGACTCCCAGCAGTCTTCGGGCCTTTTTGTTGACGTCCCAGACGTCACATGGGCCAGGCCAGTGTCATTATGCCGAAAGCAGCAGGGAGTGCACCAGAGCCCGGGAGAGGTAAGTAAGTTTTTTATTTTTGTCAATTCCCTGGATCTCCATTATACTCTGGGGTCTGAAAAGATAATTGTTTATGGGTGGTCAACTATGCGGCATAATACTGTGTGCAGGGGCCACTATGGTGCATAATACTGTGTGCAGGGGCCACTGTGGGGCAAAATACTGTGTGCAGGGGCGACTGTGGGACATAATACTGTGCGCAGGGGCCACTGTGGGGCATAATACTATGTGCAGAGGCCACTATGGTGCATAATACTGTGTGCAGGGGCCACTATGCTGCATAATACTGTGTGCAGGGGCCACTGTCGGGCATAATACTGTGTGCAGGGGCCACTGTGGGGCATAATACTGTGTGCAGGGGCCACTATGGGGCATAATACTGTGTGCAGGGGCCACTGTGGGGCATAATACTGTGTGCAGGGGCGACTGTGGGACATAATACTGTGCGCAGGGGCCACTGTGGGGCATAATACTATGTGCAGAGGCCACTATGGTGCATAATACTGTGTGCAGGGGCCACTATGCTGCATAATACTGTGTGCAGGGGCCACTGTCGGGCATAATACTGTGTGCAGGGGCCACTGTGGGGCATAATACTGTGTGCAGGGGCCACTATGGGGCATAATACTGTGTGCAGGGGCCACTATGGGGCATAATACTGTGTGCAGGGACCACTGTGGGACATAATACAGTGTGGAGGGGCCACTGGGGGACATAAAGCATGCTTTTTTTCTGATAAAGATCTGAATTCCAAGGAAAGTTATAGTAAAGGGAGCCTGTCAGTAGTTTTGACGCTGCACCACCACATCAATGCTGGAGACCACCTTTGGGGTACTTGTAGGAGCACCAAATTAAAATTTTAATTTCATAGTTGTGCTGCTTCTGAAACCATCCAGCTAGGTATGTTTCAACAGGTTGCCAGGACTTTAACACTGACTGTGGCCAGTGTTTTGTGATAGACTCAGGGAGATGTGTCTGCTAAGTGGCTCACTATGACTGACAGCCAGGTCTTCTCCCTATTTGTGTATAGCCGGATATGGCTTCCTCCTGGTATTAGCTGTTCACCACAGGTTAGAAAGCAAGGACTCCTTTAATGGTCATCTTACACTGATAAATAGTAGAAAAAATTAGTCTTTATATGGAGGACTGTAACTTTTTGAGTCAAAGAAAATGATAAAATGATTACATACAGGTCCTGCTACCTCTTTAAGCAGAGCTGTAATCTTTCACGGCAGAGAATCAAGTTCATGCCCTGAAGCATTTAGAAAATGGGAACATCTTGGGAAGGCAATCTTTTTAGCTTTCATTAAGTATTTACTGAAGTGGAAGTTGGAGAGGTCTGTAGAATACAAATTGCGATAT
Organism: Leptodactylus fallax; assembly: GCA_947044405.1. Lineage (NCBI taxonomy): Eukaryota > Metazoa > Chordata > Amphibia > Anura > Leptodactylidae > Leptodactylus > Leptodactylus fallax. Next base: position 1,579,113 of record CAMRHE010000171.1, read on the forward strand.
GGTCATTATTTATGCACATCCTATTGTACATAATTAAAAACGGTGCAGTATTCTCCGTTATAATTCCTTGAGAGTTATTGAAGCTGCCAAGGAATATAGCTACAGTAGAGCAAGTCTAAGTTTTATTCATTTTGCTTTTATAACACAGCAGACCTGAGCAGACATTAACCTCTTTTTACTGTCATCACAAGTGTCATGTTGGTAAGAAGCAATAGATTGGAGCATTATGCCTTTCAAGATGCGATTGCCAATACAATAAGATAATTGCCCATTGACCCGCTCATGGTTAACTTTACCAAGGCAAGTCATGGCCGGCCAGGCACATGTAGTAGGGAACATGTAGTATGACATGGCACCCATTCAGATGAATGAGAGTACAAGGATCCATTATCCACTGAAATTAATAGAAAAGTTGGAATCCTTTATAATCTACTCATATGTAAGGGCACGCACGGATTTCCATGCATGTGTGGGGATGTTTTGACTGGATCTGGGGGACATCCTTGTTCTTGAAACTGACAAGGTTAGATCTACATTGATTTGATATTGCTTGCTGTAAAGCCGGCTATACACATAAGATAGCTGTCAGCTATGTCACCCAGCTCTCCTATACTCAGCAAGCACATATACTGAATAGAAGAGGAAAGAAAGTTGCAGCCAGAAGTGTCTGGTGGTGGCTTATTCCCCATGAACAAAAGGATCCTTATCTTTCCAGAGTCAGGAGCACCCCATACACATTATATAGTCGGATTAACCCACTTAAGTGAGTAGGCTTGGTCAATATACATCTAATGTGTATGTGCTGCTTAGAAGTCACATCAGAAAAACTTATTATGCCATCTTTACTTGACAAACAAGCAAGGCATATGGTATCATTTTATAATGAGTGGGAGCCTGGCCTCTGCAACCTCCTTACTCCTGAAAATAAAGGGCGCATGCCGCTGATTTAGTGTTGTATCCCCTTCTAATTTTTCCCTGCAAAGCAGCGCTGAATGCAAACCTTTTTCCAAAGCATATTTTATGTAAAATTAGTAAATCATAACAAAAATTTGGTACATTTAGTAGCCCGGTGATTGTAGTCACGGTGGAAAATGAAGAGGAATTCCATTTTCCGGCCTCATTCTAGCCACGACGGCCACCACGGGCCTAATCAGCAGGGAGTCTCGAGCCGCGGAATCAGGTGCGGCATCCACAACAAGATCGAGCAGGAGGTTTTTTTTTTCAGTGTCCTGCTACGATCTCTGCCTCCCATTGAAAGGAATGCAAGGCAGAAACTGGGTGGACTCTGCCCCCAAATCTGCTGCAGAATCCTCTGTGTGAACTTAGAATCAAGGTAGCATGTCATTTTTACCAGTCAATCAATGCTGTTAAAATTAAACCCAAAACTCATTGGCAGGTTAGTTTTCTTTCACCATTTTACCTTACAAATAACTTTCTACAGTGTTCCCAGTACACTATATGGAGCATTAAATGGTGCCATCACAATATAGGTTGTCCCGCAAAGAACAAACTCTCATATGATGACAAAAAAAATGAAGTTATGATTTCTGAAAGACAGAAAAAAACTAAAATTGTCTGTGTCCTTAAGGAGAAGACAGCATCAATATAATTAATTCAAAATGTATATACAAATGGGGTTGGCCATACAATGGCTCTTAAAAATTCTGAATATGAAGATGGGTAGTGGTATGGAACCATGCATTTTATCCATCAAGAGAGTCCAGATGTTATGTAAACGTGAAGCCATAGGTCTCAGCTGATCCCTAGGAATACAATAAGGCAGTATACGGTGGGGCTGCGATCCACTTTCCCATAGTGCTTTTGTCATGATAAGATGTGTAAAAATGCATAAAACAGTTCACAATAGCTTCTAGCAAACAAAGGGTCTTTTGTCCACTTCCACATACTGTAGAACTGCAACCAACAATAGGAAGGTTGTAGGGGTTTTCTGAGATCAGGATACTGATAGCCATCCTTAGCATAGACCTTCCCTATCAGATCTGTGCTTGGTATTTGTGGTGTAGTGCGACTTGATCCAATTTACGTGAATGGAATAAAGCTACAATTCCCTGCACATCTCTGCTAAGTGGATGGTGTGTAGGTTAATAGACCAAGGTAAACAATAGGCCACATGGTGCCAAAAGTCAACAAAGAGCACCTGTCACTTGCAGTATAATCTGCAGGCCTCATGTTATAGAGCAGGAGGACATCTACAGTACAGACCAAAAGTTTGGACACACCTTCTCATCCAAGAGTTTTCTGTATTTTCATGACTATAAAAATTGTAGATTCACACTGAAGGCATCAAAACTATGAATTAACACATGTGGAATTATATACTTAACAAAAAAGTGTGAAACAACTGAAAATAGGTCTTATATTCTAGGTTCTTCAAAGTAGCCACCTTTTGCATTGATTACTGCTTTGCACACTCTTGGCATTCTCTTGATGAGCTTCAAGAGGTAGTCACCTGAAATGGTTTTCACTTCACAGGTGTGTCCTGTCAGGTTTAATAAGTGGGATTTCTTGCCTTATAAATGGGGTTGGGACCATCAGTTGTGTTGTTCAGAAGTCAGGTGGATACACAGCTGATAGACCTACTGAATGAGTGTTAGAATTTGTATTATGGCAAGAAAAAAGCATCTAAGTAAAGAAAAACGAGTGGCCATCATTACTTTAAGAAATGAAGGTCAGTCAGTCCGAAAAATTGGGAAAACTTTGAAAGTGTCCCCAAGTGCTGTGGCCAAAACCATGAAGTGCTACAAAAGAAACTGGCTCACATGAGGACCGCCCCAGGAAAGGAAGACTAAGAGTCACCTCTGCTGCGGAGGATAAGTTCATCCGAGTCACCAGCCTCAGAAATCTCAGGTTAACAGCAGCTCAGATTAGAGACCAGGTCAATGCCACACAGAGTTCTAGCAGCAGACACATCTCTACAACTGTTAAGAGGAGACTGTGTGCAGCAGGCCTTCATGGTAAAATAGCTGCTAGGAAACCACTGCTAAGGACAGGCAACAAGCAGAAGAGACTTGTTTGGGCTAAAGAACACAAGGAATGGACATTAGACCTGTGGAAATCTGTGCTTTGGTCTGATGAGTCCAAATTTGAGATCTTTGGTTCCAACCACCGTGTCTTTGTGCAACGCAGAAAAGGTGAACGAATGGACTCTACATGCCTGGTTCCCACCGTGAAGCATGGAGGAGGAGGTGTGATGGTGTGGGGGTGCTTTGCTGGTGACACTGTTGGGGATTTATTCAAAATTGAAGGAATACTGAACCAGCATGGTTACCACAGCATCTTGCAGCGGCATGCTATTCCATCCGGTTTGCGTTTAGTTAGACCATCATTTATTTTTCAACAGGACAATGACCCCAAACACACCTCCAGACTGTGTAAGGGCTATTTGACCAAGAAGGAGAGTGATGGGGTGCTACGCCAGATGACCTGGCCTCCACAGTCACCAGACCTGAACCCAATCGAGATGGTTTGGGGTGAGCTGGACTGCAGAGTGAAGGCAAAAGGTCCAACAAGTGCTAAGCATCTCTGGGAACTCCTTCAAGACTGTTGGAAGACCATTTCAGGTGACTACCTCTTGAAGCTCATCAAGAGAATGCCAAGAGTGTGCAAAGCAGTAATCAAAGCAAAAGGTGGCTACTTTGAAGAACCTAGAATATAAGACATATTTTCAGTTGTTTCACACTTTTTTGTTAAGTATATAATTCCACATGTGTTAATTCATAGTTTTGATGCCTTCAGTGTGAATCTACATTTTTTATAGTCATGAAAATACAGAAAACTCTTGGAATGAGAAGGTGTGTCCAAACTTTTGGTCTGTACTGTATATTAATATATAGTTTTTTGGGAAAAGATTCTGTATAACCTGTATTTTATATTTATATCCCTGCTCTGCGTTTAATAGCCATGTGGACGTGCATAATCATCCAGGGAGGGTGGGCAGTCACTGCGTTGGACCGCTTATATGACTCGTAAGCCAAGAATAAGCATCTATTCCAATTAATAGTTTACTAGTCGTACTGAATCTTTTTCCAAAGAAATATATAGCAATCTGCCCAGCTCCTCCTGCTTTATGACATACTGCGTAGAGATTGTACTACATTTTCATGATGACAGGTTTGCCTTAACTTTCTTCTGTAAATTAATGTTGATCTTTCCCCCTCTAGTCCTTGTGACTCTAAAGAGGACTCTCTGCAGCAGCTCTGGCACTACTGTTCTGGATTTTGACTGCATGTCCAGCTAACTACCTATAAACACCTAGGCTAATCTGAAGCTCCAAATCAGAATGTCGCACTTCCCAAAACTACTCTCACATACCCTGACTTGTGTTGCCAACAATTGTGTGTCACAAGTGTCACATCTGCTGCTCCTCCACCCTATGGCACCTGGCACAGATGGGGTCCAACTACTAAGACTCCACTGGTCCTGAGAACCTTGTACCCCTCTCTACATTCATTTGTACGGGACTGCTAGAGAAAGTCGAGTGCTGTACTCAGAAGTTCAATAGAAAAGAATGGAGTGGCTGCATGTCTATGCTACTATTGCTCCATACAGATGGGAGTGCAAGAGAATCCCAGCATTCATACCCCCACATTCCATAATTTCTTGTGGTGGGCAAACCCCTTTAATAGCCAGTCCATTCAGAATCTTAATCTCTTGATCTGAGTAAACAGCAGCTACAAAGATCATCTCTCACTCTGGAGGACCTGTCCTGAAGGACCTGTCCTGCACGGCATTCCGGGGAAAGTTAACACTTCTTGTCAAGTTTTCCAAAGATTATAGCTCTTTGGTTCCTCACTGTAGTGCTTAACTCGTAGGGTTTTATGTAGTGATTTGTTTGAAAGCGAAGGCATAATTTATTGTGTATTGAGCATAGCTGGTAGTTGTGTCATTTTGAGCTACCCAGTAACACAGGTTACTGGCACTGAGATTGTATTACATGACTGAGTATACTGACTTGGCATCATGCAGAGATATCTAGTAACGTGAGGTAAGGTCATACAGAATTAACACCCTCAAATAGCTTGGGAGCTCAGATGGCATGTTTGGCAAGCGGTAAACTTGAATTTATTTTCATAGGCGTTTAAAATTATTTGTCTTATTAATAGTCTACATAGCTTTTAATGCATTAATGGGGGTTCCACGTTTATGAAATAGGCTTTCCTGGACTGAATGGTTTCAGCTTCCAAAAACAGTCATACAGTACTGTACTGCAATTTTGCCCCCTGATGATGCAGCAGTTTTAGCCATATCCTAGTCCTTCTATAGGAAGTGCCCAACACAATCAAAGGGCATCAACTGCCTTCAATGGACACAGTGAGGCTCCTGTGGGCTATTAGCATATACACTGCTACTGTGAGACAGCACAATCACCTTGTCTTCTGGAGAGCTGTAATATACACTAACACATAGAAATGGTGCTGTACTGTCTGAATGTGTAGCTTCATCAGTCATTAACCCCACATCCATTTTTCTTTTTTTAGTTTCCGCTTTTTTTAAACCCCACCTTCCAAAAGTTATACATTTTTTTTATTTTCCCATTCACGGTGCTGTATGAAGGCTTATTTTTTGAAGGACAAATCGTACTTCATAATGGTGCCATTTAATATTCTGTATGATATACTGGGAAGCTGGAAAAAAATTCAGAATGGGGTGGAATTAGAAAAAAATGCATTTATGTCATTTACTTTAAGCTACACACGTGGACAAAATTGTTCGTACCCCTCGTTTAATGAAAGAAAAACCCACAATGGTCACAGAAATAACTTGAATCTGACAAAAGTAATAATATATAAAAATTCTATGAAAATAAACAAATGAAAGTCAGATATTGCTTTTCAACCATGCTTCAACAGAATTTTTTAAAAAAGAAAACTCATGAAACAGGCCTGGATAGAAATGATGGTTCCCTTAACTTAATATTTTGTTGCACAATCTTTTGAGGCAATCACTTCAATCAAACGATTCCTGTAACTGTCAATGAGACTTCTGCACCTCTCAACAGGTATTTTGGCCACTCCTCATGAGCAAACTGCTCCAGTTGTCTCGGGTTTGAAGGGTGCCTTTTCCAGACGGCATGTTTCAGCTCCTTCCAAAGATGCTCAATAGGATTTAGGTCAGGGCTCATAGAAGGCCACTTCAGAATAGTCCAATGTTTTCCTCTTAGCCATTCTTGGGTGTTTTTAGCTGTGTGTTTTGGGTCATTATCCTTTTGCAAGACCCATGACCTGCGACTGAGACCAAGCTTTCTGACAGTGGGCAGCACATTTCTCTCTAGAATCCCTTGATATTCTTGAGATTTGATTGTACCCTGCATAGATTCAAGACAACCTGTGCCAGATGCAGCAAAGCAGCCCCAGAACATAACAGAGCCTCCTCCATGTTTCACAGTAGGGACAGTGTTCTTTTCAAGATATGCTTCATTTTTCCGTCTGTGAAATTTTCGATTTTTGTCTCATCTGTCCATAGGACATTCTCCCAGAAGCTTAGTGGCTTGTCAACATGTAGTTTGACAAATTACTTTTGTCAGATTCAAGTTATTTCTGTGACCATTGTGGGTTTTTCTTTCATTAAATGAGGGGTACCAACAATTTTGTCCATGTGTGTACATTCACATGACAATGTGAAGTCCGTTTTTCAACAGACGTTACACAGTATTAAATTCATTGTCAGTGAATAGTGGCTATTCACATGACCATTATTTTGACGTTCCGTTGTAATATGACAGACTGTCAAAATATGTCATGTCTTCTTTTTTTCCATTTTCAAGGATCCCTCCATTCACTCGAATGTATGTGAGATCCATGAAAGTGGGTGCTCTCGGATACAGGATGACTGTGAAAATTGTTTTTATTAATTTTTTTGGTTGAGGTAACCAAGGTAAAATGGTGAAAAAAAAAAAACCCAGCAGTTCAGGCATTTTGATTTTTTCCCCCACTACAGTGTTCACTTTATGTCAAAACGGGCATTTTCAGACACAGGAATGCCTAATGTGTTTATGTTTGTATATGATTATTTTTATTTGTAATCTAGGGAAATGGTGTGTTTTGAAATTATTTTTTATTTTCTTTATATATATATTTTTTTTTAAGAAGTGTGCTGAAGACAGGTAGATATGGGAGTATTCATTAGGCTCCAAGTTGTCATAGATTCCAGATCAGGTTTCTGGGGATGGCGATCCTCTTAAACATGATGGCACTCACGTGCCCCTGATGATTGATTCCCCTATCACAATGACTGATCACACAGAGGAGATTACACAGCAGGTTTACACAGCGCAGAAATTGTGGCTATGGTGTTCACTTAGCTCCTGATGGTGGGTTTACACTTGCAGCGGCACTCAGTCCGCCGCGAATCCGACCTAAATGTCGGAAAACTGGATAGGGAAAGGTTTGCGATGCTTTGCTTAAGTGAATGGGTTTTTAAGCAAAGCATCGCAAACCTTTCCCTATCCAGTTTTCCTACATTTAGATCGGATTCGCGGCGGATGTAGTGCCGCCACAAGTGTGAACCCACCCTGAGCAGGCGCCAAGTGCCAACCATACTTCAACTGTAGTTGACGGCAAGGGGTTGAACAGAATTTATTATAGTGTGTGATATTTCCAAGTATAAACTTATAAGGTGTCCTATATAGTCTGACACTGTAAGCACCAATTGCTTGAGAATGAGTGAATTGACACAGGGAATGGCAACACCCAATTATCAATCCAGGAAGAATAACCGAGGACTGTCGGAACATAGAGGCCAAGTTGTTAAGACTAGCAAGTACTACAATAGCCTTAATAACTGATTATATTGGTGTGAAATGTGCCTAAATTATTTAGACTCTACCTAGGATCTGGAATAGATGGAATAGATCTTTAGCGTAAGTCATTTTAAGACAAGTTGGGCCATGAAGGCTCATCTATGCTGAACCCCCTTTTTTAAAAAGTGGAGTAAATGGCGGAAATATTGTAAAAAGGCTAATTTTTGTTGCCATTTTTATGCAGGAAAACTGGTATAACAACATTGGTAACTTTAAACCTGAAAGTTTATTTGGTCATGAACCAGGGAAAATGGCCAGTCATAAAGTGGTTAGGGTGCAATGGCAAATACTGCCCAAACAACCCTTTAGGAGGTTGAATCTAGCCCACAAGTATTTTGATTGAACGTCTCATTTCTATTATAAAACAAATTTTTCCAGTCTTTATGATCTCTCTCTTACATTAATATTTCAAGCTCTATGCATTTAATAAACTACAGTGCAGTAACATGACTACACTCCCTCTTAGATAAAACTGATACTTATAAATATCTAATTTGAGACATTTATTTACCACCATATATTCTTTGCTGGTTTGCCTGGACAGGTATACTGGTAATTAGAAGTGATATTGTTTTTATGATATAACTGTAACATTTTCAGCAAGCTTTTAACAGTCATGGTTTGGGACAAGTGGCTGACAATACATCTGGCAGGTTAATAGCTGGTGAGAAAGTGTTTACTGTCTATGCTATAAAAGGGTTTATTTGCAATTTTATTGCTTACCCTCCTATATAGTTTATATTCTAGTTATATATTTCTAAACTCTGTAATGTAACACAGAAAATGGATGTACATCTAAACTTTATGTTTATTATGTTCCACAGTAAAAAAAAATGATGTTTCTTTTTGATCCGCCATGGTGTAAGTATGGATAAGCAGCAGATGTGGATCCTATGCGGCCCTCACTGACTAGTGAGTCTTTAAGTAGAGTAAATATTAACTTTACTAAATTGGTAAAGTAAGATCCGAACTTTCTTTCTGGTGTTGGAAGTCATTTGTAATGCCAGCGCTCTGCACTTGATGGCATACTGCCTTTCCCAGCAGACCTAGCCGCCTGTTTACCTTTATGTGTGCTCCTTTTTCTTTAAAGGGGTTGTACTAACTTTAGCAGTTATTCCCTGTTGATATGTGACTATTGAGACCTAGCGCAGCTATCACCAGCACTTCCATAGTAAGTGAATGAAGTGGCAGGCTGAATGCTTGGCCTGCTGCTCCCCTCGGGATCAGTGAGAATTTGATCAGTTGGACCACCACTGATCATGAAGTTATCCCCTACCCTATTGATAGTTGATAACTTCTAAAGTTGGTACCCCTTTAAGGATTAGTGTGCTTACCTGCTAGGATTCCTTCTGCCAATCCCTGTCTGCCTGTATGTATGAGTCTTCTGCTCTAGCCACACCCTGGCTGAGCAATGTCTCAGTTGTCTGTTTCATTACCTCTGGTATCTGTAGTCTACAGACTTCTGTTAAGTTTTTACCTCTGCTACCTGTGACCAATGAGTTTTGTCATGTTAGTGCCTCTGTTACCTGTGGCCTTTGGGCTTCTGTTATGAGTTTTTGACATACTGCACCCATACTTTGCTACCTGTCCTGATATCCTACTTTGGACCTGTTTTAGACCTGGCCTCTGTTATCTGGATGTTCTGGTGTTCCTAATATACTACCTGTTAACAGTCCTGAACTCCTTTCTGTTTTTATTCTGTGCATGTTTTCTGTCTGTTCTCATTTTAGCCTGTATTCACACTATGTGTTTTGCTTGATTCTGTGGTGCACCACACCATAGAACCTCTCCTGTCTGGGACTACCTCATAAAGCAGGGACCTGGCAGACTGCACGCAATCCAATCCCCGATGGTGGTTAAAGGGTGAATACAGGGGTCTCTGTTTAGACAGTTGCAGTCACCCGACTGAGTTTTAGTTGTGAAACTCAGTCTGTGTTGGCCAGATTTACTGACCTCCACCTTATGCAGAGGAACTTCTAGCAATATAGTTATCTATGATGCTAGGAGTCCCTCTGCTGACATACATTCAGGACGGTAAATCTGGCCAACACACAGACCAAGTTTCACGGCTGAAACTCAGTCGTGTGAATGCATCCATAGAGATGGACCTAAGTCAAACGGTTTGGTAGCACATTGGGTTGACAATCTTCTGCTTATTACAACATGTAGATATGTGTGTTCACAGATGAGTTCCTAAATCTGTGTTCCAAAGTCCAAAAAAATTTCAGCAGATGTAAGGGAATTACCAGTTGAGCAATTCTCCAGTGCTGCTGCAAAACCTGAGAGGAAGGGAATACAGAGACAGTGAGCCCTAAAGTTGACCCAGACCCTGTCCCTACCTACTTGTCTCACTGTCCTAATGACAGGAACAACTTGGAGCCGGTCCCTACTCTGAATAAGTGACAACACAGAACGCAGACAGGACGCACAAACAAAAAAGGGAGGTCAGCTAGCCAAGGGGTCGGTAACAATCGAGCAATGCAGTACAGAATCAAAATCCAAGAGAATAGTCAAAGTCAAAGCCAGTGGTCAGAAAATCAGAAGAGCAGGTAACAAGGAACAAGGAGTATAGCCAGTAAGCGAAATGCAATAGCAGGCACCAATGGGAAAGTGAGCAAACAATAAATAGGGAGAAAGAACCCGCCCCAGACTTGATAGGAGGACAGGCTGTCAATCACAAAGGCAGGACTAAAGTTAACTCTTAGTGGAGCAGGGGGACAGCAAGGTGAAGGAGAAGGGCGTGGTGGAAAATCAATTAAGGAGGTGAGGGAATAGGACAGTGTTCAGACAATACAAGAAAACACCCAAGAAAAGAATTACAACCGGGCACGCCTCCTGCGCCGCAGCGTGCGCTCGGAGGATGGCGCCAAAGCCCGGACAGGCAAGGACGTTACAGCAGATTCCTATTTAAATGGATTATACATCCACCAATATAAGGGTGAATGTCTAGCTCCTCTTATTCTGAGAAGCTGAATAAAGCTTGTGATAAAATATGTCCACTTAAAATAACAAAGAGTTTCCTCTTCAAGCTCAACTTTCTATACATGTCCTTTTCTATCACCATTTTTGCATTATTCTGTATTGACTTACTGTATAATAGAACAAATGTAATCAATGCAAAAAGACATCGTTTTGTTCTTTTACCCAATTCTATATTAAATTCCAACCAAACCAGTAAGAAATATAAATTGTTTTGCAAACTATCAGCCATTTTACATCCTTGTTATTACAAATCTAGCTGACTGTAAAGCAACTGGCTTTAGCGGAACTCCATGTATGCAAGAGGACAAGAACATTAAGGGCCTTTTCACATGGTACATTTTGCCACTGATTTTGTATTTTATGGAAGGCAAAGATTGGAGCAGGGTACTGAAAAAAATAAGCTTGATGTCCACCTCAAATTCTTCTGAACATAGCCTAAGTCTTCCTTTTTTTATTAAACCCTGTCCCATTGTCAGCCGGTCAGATGAAAGTGTAAGGGACTAGGAAAGACTGTTCCAGGGTTTACAAAAATTTGAGCAAGAGCAGGGAATAAGAGGGAATTAAAAATCCCTTTACAAGAGTTAAATAACTCCAAATATCAGAGTGGTCAGATCATAGATTTATATCTTTGGGACTTGTTGAGGTAAGATTGAAAAGACCATGAGAAACAAAATTAAATCCAGTGTGACTAAGAATTATGTACGTTGGAATAACTAACTATAGTCTTTTTGGCCTGGATGAAGGACATAAATCTGCAAAGTTTAGTTATATGAGTTGTGCTTTAAAGAGGACGTTTCACCACCTCCAACATCTTTTAATAGGTGCTGCTCCACTGATTCTGGCACAGTTGGAATTTTTTTCTAGCCCCCATCATTCCCGAGTAATCAATCCTGTTAGTTTTGGTTCCTGAAATGCTATTTAAGCAGGGAGGTGGTGTCAGGCAGGAGCAGGCAAGGGCTGGGATTCTGGCTGCCTCTGATTGGAGCTCTGAACCACGCCCCCTGTCTGACACCACCCTTCTGATATTACAGAGCTTAAATAGCACATCAAGCACCAAAACTAACTGCACTTGTTGCTCAGGAACGGTGGGTGCTAGAGAGAAAATTCCAACTGTGTTGGAATCAGTGGAACGGTGCCTATTTACAGATGCTAAAAACTTGAATTGGTGAAGGTGGTGAAAGGTCCTCCACCAACTCCAACTCATCCTTCGATAGGTGCTGCTCACCTGATTGTGGTGTAATTGGAAATTTTCCTGAGCAATTGGTGCTGTTAGTTTCAGCACAGTTATGCTCTCTGTCTTACTACTCCAGCCTAGGACCTGAGAGAAAAAAAATCCAATTGCAGCGGGGTCAGTGGAGTGGCACCTATTAATATATGTAATGAGTTGGAATTGGTGGAGGTGGTGAAAGGTCCTTTTTAAGTTTGTGAATAGCTGCATAGGACAGAAAGGAGGTGTCAAGGTTTGGTTCTACAACATATGGAAATCTCCCAGGATGTTTCAAAACTGTCCACAAAACTGGCTAACTCCTGCAACACCATCTTACCAAAAAAACTGTGAACTCTGTTGGGAAAGTAAATATTGGTATATACAAAAGCTGAGAAAGTGATCTTAAGATATAAGAGGCTTCCATTTGAATCAACTTTAGTGTTCAGAACCTGTAGTTCTGTGGAACTGTGATAGGCAATTGATACACCCTTAGATTTATGGTGAGAGTTGGTAGCATGATACCACGTGTTATAAAACTTACTGTAAGACTTGAGGACTGAAGAAGGCTTAAAATGAGTTTCATGAAATAAGGCAATCATAATATGTTAACTCTTCCATAATGAAAATTCAGCAGCACATCCACCCCGTGTGACCCCAGCCATACAGTGCCAACATATTCAGCACAATTGTGGAGCTTTTAGATGGATATAAATGATGTCATTATAAAGAAAACATTTTAAAAAAATCAACAAAATAGTATGAAAGTGTCAAAATGACAAGACAATGTCTGTGTCTAAATTCCATGCTTGTTCTAAATTCCATCATCCTACTGCTCACTATTTAATTAGGCAACTTTTATATTAGATTAGGAATAATTGATTGCACAAGTAATTAAGAAAGTTATAAACAACTCACACAGCTTAATTAAATGCAATCGCCTCAGGTTATTTTTTGCTATTCAGCAACCACTCTTCAACTTATATGTTAATACTTAAAGTAGCGAAGATTGTCTATCAAAGATACTTCCATTTTGTAAACGCTTTAGGCACAGAACTTGCTCTTCCTGCGGAGAATCATTTTAGCTTTACCTGGCAATATCCTGGTGTGAAACCCAGGAGGCTCTCAGATTGCTGCATTTATCGCTCTAGCACCCATGGTGATAAAACAGAATGCCAAGAAACTTCAACTGCAAAGTCAAAGAAGAGAGTCCTGAACTGCTACATGGATTGCAATATGTTGTGTTAGCAACTATAGAAATCACTGATAATATGCCTCATATCAGCTAAGGTCATTACAGAAAATTAGAGGCATCCTACTTAAAGGGGTATTCCCACGAACATAAACTTTTTTTAAATTTGTAGATAATTAAAAGTTAAACATTTTTGCAAGTATAAGTAAATAAACATTTTGCAAAGTTTTAAAGATTTTCTTTAAATATATTCTGGTCACAGTCTTGTTGTCTCGATTGCTTACCAATGGTTACGACCTTTCTAAGGTCAGAAAATCAGCTATGATTTCCTTATTGTGGCTGGGATATCTTCTGATACATGTAGTGTCCCTGCCTGATAACCCAGCTACAATAAGAAAATCATGGCTGGGTATTTGACAAGTCCCAGATCATATAAAATTTCTGCATTTGTGGTCGTATCCATTGGCAACCGATCAAGACAACAGATGTCACCACTAAGATAGTTAGAGAAAATCTTTAAAACTCTGCAGAATTTTTAACTACTTACATTTGCAAAAATGTTTAACTTTTAATTATCTACAAATATAGATATGATTATGTTCATGGGTATACCCCTTTAAGGTAAGCATCAATAATACACTTCTATAACTCAGGAACTTAGAATTTTAATTGTTCACCCTTTAAAATTTTAAAGAAAGTTTATATCAACATATGAAGATTCCTATTATAATAGTATTTGATCTTCTTAAAGGGAACATATAGTCAAAAAATGACCTATTATTTATGTCAAATTTTGTAATAAAAATACTTTAAGAATTATTGGTGATTTTTTTAATGGTTCTTGTCACTATTAATATTTTTTTCAAAATTGAAATATTGCAGTTTTCACTGTTGCCATTACAGGCAACAGCCTCATTACAGGCTGACATTTCCTGTTCTGTAGAGATCACTTCTCAGCAGTCATCTCATTATTATCACAGGGAGGGTTACTTTAAAAGGTTACACAGGGGCCACCATTTACAATAGGTAATTGTCACAGCTCACAGAGGCTACTGTGCAGGTCTTAGAAATCAACAAGTCATCTCTCCAGACTACAGCGTTCTATTATCCATGTGACTGCTGTAAAGCATATCTCCAAAGACATACTGATAGGGAATATAGATTGTGAGCCCTATATGGGACAGTGACTGACAATGTCTGTAAAGTGCTGCGGAATGTGATGGCGCTATACAAGTAAGCATAATAAATAAATAAATAATAAATATCTCTAAATGCTGTTCAGACAGCTCAGGTAAGATGATCCCCACATATTTATGTGCAGAAAATAGTATTTAAAAAAATCTATAATCAGAAAATGAAAACAGATTGTAAAAAAGAAAATTAATCGCTATGTAGTTTGAATTAGAAAAAAATATAGGATTATACATTCACTAAAATACCATTAGTCTATCAGTGCTTAGGATTTTCTGCATTCTCCTGAAACAAATAGTGTTATAGTATTAGTCTATAATAATACATAATATATATAGTATTATAGACAACACAAGCAAGGTTGGCAACTATTTTGTAAATTATTATAGTTTCTAAAAATAAGTGACTGTTGCAAAAAAAAAAAAAATCCATGATTTTATTTTTAAGCAGGAGGAGCTTGTTGTTTTTTTTATCATTTATCATTTTACATTTGAGGCTAGGGTCACAGCTGCGGATCCGTTCTGTGATGGACATAGACACAGCCTGAGGGACCCTATTGACAATAATCAGGTCCGTCAGGTGGGGCTTGCAGGACTGGAGAATGGAGAAGCTAGTGGTACTGGACAATATGATCAGTTACAATTCCTGCTTCTGTGAGCTCTTGTGGCTATCCTGGACAACCTTTCACAAGTCCAATTCAGATTAGCTGCTGTTGCTTTAAGGTTCCTGTGCCAACCTGTGAAGCTTCTGCAGTCTCCAGGCCTCTCCTATGCTGATCCAATTAGCAGCTGAGGAGGAATATTTAAACCCTTTTCCTGCACATTCAGGTGCCTGCTATTTGGTTGTACCTTTTTTGGCTTTTACCTCCTAATAATAATAATAATAATAATAATAGTCCTTTAATAGTCCCACAGTGGGGAAATTCAGTGAAACTATCTCAGATCTGAATGTTTCTTTAATACTGGATGCATTATATGATAAAAATATGTCTGAATTACACTATTTGCATTCTTACTTTACATGCATTAGTACAGCTACTCTTGTCTACATTTGCAGATGCACCAGCATTCTGATTTGTTAGCACTTACCTGAGATTAATAAAACTTTATCGAACAAAAATGAAACAGTCATAGAAATTTCGAATTTATTTACCTAATAAATTCAACATGCCTCATCCTTTCTTTACTCAACATCATTTGCTGGGGGAGGTACCCCATACACATACAATAGTCAGCAGATTTTAACTATATGTAATAATATGTATGGCCAGTTTGAGTGACTTAGAAAGTACATGAAAAGTAACTAAGAAAAAAGTTTCATTCCTATGACTCACACCAGAACATTGGAAATTGACTGCTTCTACTCTAGGTTGCTTTTTAAGTTTATGCATTAGATATGGAGAAGAAGTATTCACATTACTTGACTTGATAGATTTTAGAAATGTTGATAAATGTAGCTCAGAAAGAGCTATAAATCCTATGTAGTGCAACATACAGCAGTCAATAGATTCTGTATAGATACTTTCTACAGGTAGAAAATAAAATGTGTGTAGACCGTTTTGTGATCTGCTTGGTTAATCCTCACCGGCTGTATCATCATGAAATAGTTATTTATTTCTCATTTAAACAGCTTCTTTTTACATACACTTGTGGTCAAGCTCATTTACATGTTTATTTAATCCAATACTCTACTCAGTATCTGAGATTAATGTGCCTCATGGTATATAATAAAGCAATGCTGTGGACGAAAAAGACTGATATTAACTTGTTACTTTGTTATAAATTTATATCAGAATTTTTTTCAATAGTACAACAGTAGTCACGCTGTTGGGCAGAATTTATAGACAAAATTATGAATTAATCTCTATGGATTAATAATAAAAACTCTTCTCTGTTTTATGAATAGTTTAAAAGAACAAAAACACTTGAAAACATTGTATGACCAAGGCCACATGAGCAGTAATCGCAGTGGGTCATTAAACTCACCAGCAGCTAACTCGCTGTGATCCTACAGTAGCAGCCTAGTAGATTAGAGTAAACTATTCTCCTACTCATGCCATAATTCATAGCACAAAATAATTTACACTAATTGTTTTAAACCCCATTGTGTCAACTTTTTGCTGAATGGTTTCACCCATGACCTTTAGCCTCTGCAATGCGCAGTACAGTGCTTGATGGTGGCAGCGATTTAAAGCATGCCTCCAGTTATAAAACTACTGATCATAAATGAATAGTGTAGGCAAATATAAAGAACTTTCCTTCTCCATTTAGCAAGCTGAGTTACTTTTTACATTAGTCTGTGGAAAAGGGATGGGAGGAGGTTGCTGGAAACTCCCCCCCCAAAAAAATACCAGTAGCTGCTAAACTCTGCAACACCATGTGTCAGGGACCTCTTTTAACAATGCCATGTTTCACGATGAGAGTCACTGCACAGAATGAGGAAATAAACCAGTTAATTGTCTCCTCCTCACCCTTTTCTCTCTATAGACTTCTGTGTGGGAGGTCAATATGGAGATTGACTCTTTTGTAAAAAACAGTCTGAGTGAAGATAAAGAGGAGGAGATTAGCTTAATAAGTTGAGAAGGAAAGAGATTTCTTTAATAATATATATTATAGAGTTTCTTATATTCACCGGTACTATTTATTTATGTAAAGTTGTTTTATAATTGAAGGTACGCTTTACTCTCCAACTACTCATGTGACTGCCGCAGCCAATCACTGGCCTAAGTGTTGTACGACCAGTTTAATGGCTGCAACAACCACGTGGGTAGTCAGGAATATCATCAGTGTAGTTTACTGTGCAGCATCGGTCATGTGCCTAGCCAACTTGTGACTGCTTCTGTATAAACTGGTGGGGATTTCTAGAGCAGCTGTGCTGGAACAGAGGGGAATTTATCAAGAGTGTAATGAATATTTTATTGTTTTATGGTATTTCCTCTCTTGGCCTAATGTTTGATTATCTTGGAAAAACCCAATAACTTATGTATTCCAAAATAGTTTCTAAAAAACCTAAAGCTTGTCCAACAAAAGTTGAGAGCCTAAACACATATAAGTAAAATATAAAAATGATGGCTGATTGTTTAACACAAGTTTTTAAATCTATTCAAATCCTGTGTTAAACAATCCATTCTGCTGCTGTTTTGGGCTATAGGACACACGTAATAATAGCATGATTCAAAGGTTACAAAACAAGACACAATCTTAACCAGGGTCGCTTCAACCATATGGCAAGTGGTGCATCTGCATTGGGACTTTTGGTAGTGGGCGGCTCCCTCTGCTGATCCGGATTGAGCTGGATGGTCCCACATTTCAGGTGTTGTCCCACTGTTCTGGGTTGCAGGCAGCGATTTCAACTCTATCAGCTCCTTGCTCCACCATTCAGGCTTCAGCTGATGATGTCTGTGGCAGGGAGGCAGGTAACATTGTGTGGGTGCCACTTGAGGTGACATTAAATTATAGGGGGGCACTTCCAAACTCTTTGAACAGAGCCCATTATAGGATTAAAGCGGCCCTGATCTTAATCCATTAGCACTTGTCAAGGTGCTTTTTTTTCTGGTGCTGTCAAGCTCCACAGTTGTACAGCACAGGAATGGCACTTACACAGGAGCTTTGGAGGCAGAGCAGTCAGTGTGTAAAACTGATAGGTGCAATACACTCCAATATGCCAGTATCGCAATGCATTATGTAAACTAACAATTACATGTCCTAGTCCTTTAGTGGGACTAAAAAAATCATAAAAGTAGTTAAATAAAATTTTACTGAATATTTTAAAAATCAAAGTAAAAAATATAAATCATTTTCC
Source organism: Leptodactylus fallax (assembly GCA_947044405.1). Lineage (NCBI taxonomy): Eukaryota > Metazoa > Chordata > Amphibia > Anura > Leptodactylidae > Leptodactylus > Leptodactylus fallax. The sequence goes on from CAMRHE010000171.1 coordinate 1,597,302, forward strand.
CTTACAAAATAAATATGGAAAATAAAAATATTTTTTTCAAAAGCTAAATATATATATAGAATTAAATAAATGTGTTTTTTATGCCATATGGTAAAACAAACCTGAAAAATAATGGCAGAATTCCTGTTTATATTTACCCTATCCAAAAAAGGCGACAATTTAAAACAATAACAGTTTTATGTATCCTAAAATGATACTGATAAAAACTTGTACTGATATAACAACTTGTACTTCAAAAGAACAAGACCTTATTAAGCTTTGCGGATGGTGAAAAAAAAAGCTACAGCTATACTTTATATGCAAAGTTTGTAAAAGTTAAAAAGATAAAATTTTGTATGGACGTAATGACTCCTGGGGTAAAATGAGACACAAAAAACGACAGTGGAATTGATTATTTTTCCATCCCCCACTGCCATAAAATACACTTACTGCAAATAGTAAGTACAGGAAAATATGCTCTATAAATGTCTTTCTCAAAGTCAGAACAAGCCCCAGGAAAATACAGGACATATATAAAGAACTTTGGTTGTGATTGAAAGATCGTATTTAGCTCCAGCATCAAACTAATCCTCTGTTTTTGTTGTTGTCTCTCTCCCTGTCTGGTCACTGTTTGTGACTATTTAAAGTCAAAATTATGCTGCATCCTTAAGGAGTTACACACTATGGGGCACATTCATTAACCACTTCAGTACCGGGCCAATTTCTGGTCCAGGACCAGAAACATTTTCGTTTTTTTTTGTATGTGTGGTTTTGAGGGCTGTAACATTTTTATCATATGCGTTATTCAACTAATTTCTGCGTCTTTTTTCCATGACTTTATTTTTATGTTGTTTTTATGTTTTGCATGTGTTTTAGTTTTTTTTTTATATCTGGAAAAATATAAACAAAAGAGGAGGGAAAACGTGTCTGTTTTTCACTTTTCATTTTTTTTTTATTATTTAATAACACAAAGTGCTACTAAAAAATTTTATAAAATAGTTTTTCCTCTCCGTTACGGTAATTTTTATTTTTTTATGATGTCGTCGGGGTGGGGTTATAACCTGTAATAAGGGCATTTTATTGGCGTATTATTTTATTTATTTTTTTAATTATTTTATTTACTTTTTTTTTTACTTTTCTATAAATTTTTTTTTTTTTACATTGTGTCCACATAAGGTTATTATAGACCTTTGGGGACATCTGATCACTTTTTTTTTTTTGTTGTTGGGGAGGCTGATTTTCCCCCGTAACTGGGGCTGGTACATTAAGCTCCAGTTGCAGGAGGAATACAGCCTCCTGCACGTTACTTCAACAATATTATAGAGCTGATCTGGGTCCTGTAGGACCCAGCAGATCTTGCAGACGCTGCACCTGGTGGATCACATGACCACTGGGTCAGAGGGCGGATGCAAGATGGCGGCACCCATAGTGCTGTATACAGCACTCATTGAGCGCTGTATACACAGCGATCGGGGAAGGCAGAGAAGGTAATCAACCTTCCCTGTCTTCTCTCTGGGAGCTCCGGCTGAAGTTACAGCCGGCTCCCAGTTTCAGTAGCTGCACGATTTTGTGCAGCTACTGAGTTCTGCTTGGATGTAAAGGTACGTCATTGCAGAACTAGACAACCACCCATTGGACGTACAGTATATATTCTATGGCCGGTATGGAAGTGGTTAAACCAAAATCAACCTTAAAAAAATAGCAATTTATGCCATAATATCTGCCATTTTGCAGTAAAAACTGTGCCTTGTAAGCTCTCTTCCATCACTCACACTTTCTAAACAGGTGGATGTGCATGGGCAGGACTTGGTGGATAGGTCATCAGTAGAGATAAGTGAATTGCTTAGTAACAAATCAGATTTGACTCAAATATTCCAAATTGTTCATTTTTTGATGAAACCGAACAATTAGGGATTTGTCTTCAACAGACTAAAATTGGCGCCGCGAGTAGATGATAGAACCGCTATCAACAATGGTCCTGCCATCACAGAGGAGTCACTGACACTGTTGAATTCAATAGCATCAGCGGCTCTCCTGTGATTGGCCCATTTGAATTTAGGACCAGAGCAGGTGCTTTGGTGCTAAATTCAAATGGCCAAAGTGACTATACATAGCGGGACCACCGCCAGCAATAGCGGCAGCAGCTCCGCTATGATTTCTCTGCTGTTCACCCACTGCCACCAATTTTTTATTTTTTTTTTTACTATCCCTGTTCGCCCATCTCTAGTCATCAGTATGAAATAATGATTTGGGGATGGAAAACCCCTGTATTGTGACCCTAAATATTTGCATTACTGAACATTTAGTGGGAATGGTGGAATTTATCTAGCCCCCTGTGTGGCATCCCAGAGCTGGCTATGGCTGGGCTGAGGGTGATCTCTGTGCATTGTATTATTTCCTGTTGCTTCATAGCCTGTGTGACATAGCAGGGGGTCCTGAGTCTCACACAACACAGCGCCACCTAGTGAGCCTCACACGTGCATTACACCTTCCATAGGATTGAATAGTAACCAAATGTCCAATGGGAGGACATCGCCTGGGAAAAGGGGAGGAGTCAGCTGATCACTGGGTCCCCATGGTAACACCCCTGCAGGAAGGTCCTGAATGTGAGGAGTTAGAAGTGTGGAGTGTTAGGAGGAGGAGGTGAGGAGATAAGTGTGATGTCCTGTGAAGAAAGCAGTGAGTTTAGTGCAGGAATCTCAAGTCCTAGACAGGCCCAGGAAGGTTGGAGAGCTGACATACTCCAGCTATTCAGAAGATCCTGTCCCCTGTCTGCCTAGCCATCGCCCTGAAGGAAGTCAAGCATCATTATCTTGTCAGCATGAGACTGTGGAGAGAACATTCTGGAACACGTGCTCCATAGCAAGTATCACAGGATCCAGGGGCCAAGGCCAGACCTGTGGAATATCCTGCCACCCTGACTATTGCACCCCGAAACTCTGAGCTATCAGGACCACATAACGTGAGTGGGGAATATTATGTACTAGTATCATGGTGGGCATCCTCCTATGAGCCAAATAGGAGCCCAGACGCACCTTAGGGCTGTAACACTGAAGTATAAGGGGCTAGGAACACCTTTCATCAAGTCTACCCTGCACCCCAGGACTTTGCTGTGTCACCAGGCGTACCCCGTTGTTTTGTATTGAAGAAACTGTTTAAGCATTTGTGCCTCCACACCCATGGAAGTAAAAGTTCAACTTTACAACCGTTTCTGTGTCTGACTCTGCACCGACAACATCAGGGCGCCCCAAACACCACCAGTCGGCACAGTATAGGGGAAGCGCCCCGGGGGAACAATCACCACCAACATTTGTGCAGCCCCCTCATCACCGGTACCAGTGGTGGTAACGTGGGACAGCACCAGCGCTGCGCCCTCGTGCCCAGAGACCGTGACAAGTCTGCGCTGTTTGCACCCCGCAATCCCAACTGCAGCGTTACCTTCCATCTGGTCACCGCACCTGCACCTTTGTTATACTTATTCTGTGCAATTTTAATACTTTATGCCGGGTGCACAGGATTTATCTTTCTTTTCTTTTTTGTTCCTGTTTTATGACTTCTATACAAGGCTTGTCACTTGTAACATTTTATGATGCACTTATAACATTTTAATTAGAGATGAGCGAATCGAAGCTGCAGAAGTGGAATTCGATCCGAATTTCAGGAAATATTCAATTCGCATTGAATCCAAATTTCCTCATGCTTCGTGGTAACGATTCGCATTTAGTTCAAAATGGCTGCTCTACATGGGGCAAGGAACTCTGGGAACGTGGGATCACCCACAATGCCATGCGTGCAGCCAATCAGCAGCCAGCCCTGTGATGTCACATCCCTTTAACCCCTTCGCAAGCACACACGGCATGTTTCACTGCCGCATCCAAGGTGTTAAATCTCCCTGATCGGTTTTAACAACGGGGTTTTAACAACTTGGATTCCATGGTTAAACGTGACCGCGGCATCAAAGGGTTTCCGCCATTTAGCCGCCCACTCGCCCACCCCAGCTCTCTGCAGCCAATAAATAGCTGTTTTTGGTACGCAATTCGCCGAAATTTAATTCGGATCTAATAGAATCATATCACGAAATTCGGCGAAGTTGCCGAATTTAATTTTTGAATACTTCGCTCATCTCTAATTTTAACCACTGCCATTCCCATCCCTTATAACCATTAAAATTGACACATATTTAGCCAGCACAGAATATGTTTTATGGCCAATAATCAACACTTAATCCGGCCATACCATTAGATTTTAGACCGTCTGCTGTTGGTTGGTCGTACATAAACCTACAACAGTCTGTCCCATACAGCCAACCATCAACTAAAGTTGGTCAGAATCAAAATCTGTCGTATTGGATTTATTCTGCCATCTGCCTGCCGTGATCTATTGTGTATGGGCTAGACTGACAGACCTGTGGGAGATTTTTGTATTGTGGACATGTTCGTACATGTTTGTTTGTACTACTAACGCACACCCACAAAGTGTCATGTCCTGTATTCAAGTGTCTGGGATAGTCAAACACTCATTGAAAGGTTCGTGGTTGATCAAGTGTTTGGGACAGTTGGCCGTATGACCAACCAACCACAGTTCATTTCAGACAAGCGATGGCAGTCTAAAATCTTATGTGTATGGCCAGTTTTATCCCCAATCTACAGGATAGGGGATAAGTGTATGATCATTGGGGTCCCCAAATGATCACAGGAATGGGGATCTCTGAGTCCCCTGTGTGCATTGAGTGCTAATGCACATACATGGCCACTACTCCCTTCACTTCTATGTGACTGAAGCATAAAGCACAGCGCTCTGTCAGTCCCATAGAAGTGAATTTGGTAATGATCACACATGTGCAATACTGCTTCATTCACAATGGGGACTCAGGGATCCCCATTCTTGTGATCAGAACCACCAGCTATGAGCTAGTTATCCTATATTGTGTGGGTAGGGGATAAGTGTTATTTGTGTAAAAACCCTTTACGGTTGGGGTCTGGTTTTGACAGTCACATTTAGGATCGTGAGCCCCTACAAGTGAAACCAGTTGTGACAAGTCCTAATGCTGGGAGTTCCCATGATCATTTGCTATCAGTGCAGAGACAACCCTGCAATTGTATGTTAACATTACAGGGCACCCATTGAATTTAGAGGGTGTTTATTGTGCTCAGTTCATTCTGGCGGTCAGCTAGAATTAAGAGATATTCTGAACAGGTTCCAGGTAATGGAGTTCTCTTTATTACAATAGTATGACTTTCTCTGGTTGTCATTCAATCCATGAGACATTTTATAGTCAGACACACCAATGTCTATATGTTGGTATTATTTGAGCACTGTATACTGCTATGGTATCTGGATATTGCATAATATACCAAAATATAGCAATAAGGGCCTGATTGTATACTATATACAGTAAGGGTAGAAGGTACCATCAGAAAATACTGGACAGGACACCATCCAGTATAAACCTGGAAATACAGCAATCTCAGTAATAGGAGTCATCTGTGTTCTTAGCAGCTTTTAACCAGAAATCTCAATATTTTTCTTGTGCTGTTTGGTACAATAGCCAACAGCAGGGGTGGATTTTATATTCATTTGATATTTTTTTTGCACACATAAGAGCTTATTATTATTGGTGCGTGGGGTTTATGTTCTTTTCTTTAAAAGCAATACTTCTACATTCATTTATTTGTATTTTTGCTTCTGGAAGGGAGCCTGAACTCCACCCTCACTACACAACTGAATCAACAGTTGATGGCAATGAAATCACCAGTTCTCTACAAATAACCATGGCCTCAGCTTTATGGATGTTATGTTTTCCCAGGGAGTACAATAGACCTGTTATTTTGGCATTAGCTCTCCACCTATTATTGATATGGGGTGATAACAACTTCACTGTAGGCTGGAAAACGAGATCCTTTACTTGCCAGTCTGCAGTTTGTGCTGACATCTGGTGGGCAGTATAAAAGCTGCAGTATTTCACATTTCACAGTGTCCCTTTGAGAAAGAGCCAGCTATAGAAAAATATGAGTTATCGCTCCACAGTCTATCAGGTTATCACAAATGACAAAAATAAAGGGGACCAATGTGAATGTGCTACAACACAGGTTCAACATCCTTAAAGGCATCAGATGTAGAGAAATATTGGCTGCAACTGAAACTGATCCTGGTTCAGCTGCAATACTGGAGGGCATAACGCAGAGAAAAGCAGAGACAAAGATTTTATCCTTGTAAAATCTCCTTAAAATTAAATCTATTTAAATCAAGTTTTAGAATTGGCAGGCACCACAGTGCATGACATAGGTGCAGGGACAGTGGGAATTGCAGGTAGAGAAAGGGGGGATCATTAAGGGAGATTGGGACTGTCTCCAGGGAGTCTGTGGTCTTCCTCGCTACCACTCGGAGTTGATACCAGGTTATAAAAGTTTGTGCTGTCAGCTGTCACTTCCTTTTGGAGCGGTGCCGGCAGCACAGAAAGAAGTTTTTCACCCATACCATACATGGACAGAAGCCCAGACATGGTGTATTAAAGGGCCACAAGGGTGTCTGGCCATATTGCCTGGTATGCTCTAATACCTGCCTTTCTGCACACAAGATAAAGTACTGACATCATATAAATTTTTAACATTTTAATTCAAACATGGAATGGAAAATATAAAAATGGTAAATTAGTAAAAAAATAAACTGTGCAGACATATTTTTTACATTACCCTCTTGCCAACTGACCGTTGATTATACATGCCCATTCAGCAACTGTTTAACTCTGCAAGGACGTACCTGTAAGTCCTTGCAAAATTAGGAACTGCAGGAGACCAGGAAGTTGGCTGTCAGTGACAGCCGGATTTCCTAGAAGGAAGGTACGGATAGCTTATTACTGTCCCTACCATCCCGATCGCTGTATACACAGCATTCAATAAGCTATGGAAGCTAATATGATGCGGCTACCCCTCCAGCCAGGGCCTGTTCATGTGATCCTAGGTCCTAGAGGATCCAGATTAGCTTTGTGGTAAGAGCTAGGAGGTGGGAAGGACACTCATGTATCAGCCCCATTTACAGGCCAAATCAGCAAATAAAAAAAAAATGTAATGCTAAATTTTACCCCAAAGGTACATTATGACCTAGCAAAGGGACACAATGTATAAAAAAATAAAAATAAAGACCAAAAAAAGTTAAATAGATTGTGAAAAAAGAATATCACTACCATGCCCACAACACAGGTTCTATCCCTGGTTACAAAAAGCTGTTTTCTTACCTACATGAAGATTACAGTAATGGAAATGGAAAAATATTTAAAAAAAAAAAAAAAATAGGGAAAACGGTCCAGTCATGGAGTGGTTAAGGCTAGGTTCACATCTGCATAGGAGTCTCCATTGCAGATATCACAGAGTCCACCAGAAATCGGAGAAGAAAAAGGCCCTGCACGGAGGACTTTTTCTCCATTCCTTTCACTTTCAAAATGGTAACCAATGTTTTAGCAGTCTGCTTCTTCGTTGTTTGGCTCACCTGATGGACCCCAAAAAAAAAAACAACAGAAAGCCTGTGCTAGTGTGAACCTAGCTTAAATAAAATGTATTAAATAATAGTCGCAACATGCAACAAAATACAGCCATCCGCAAATGTAACACATAGTACAGTAAATCTGTAATAGTGACTGGGGAATATCTACGGGGAAAAACTGTGCTTAAATTCAAGGATTCAAGGGGCTTATGCTTATAGATAGCAACAAATCTATATCCAAGACACTATTGAAATAATAGCAATCTAGTTTATATATATATATAGATATACACACGTGGACAAAATTGTTGGTACCCCTTGTTTAATGAAAGAAAAACCCACAATAGTCACAGAAATAACTTGAATCTGACAAAAGTAATAATATATAAAAATTCTATGAAAATGAACAAATGAAAGTCAGACATTGCTTTTCAACCATGCTTCAATAAATTTTTTAAAAAAAGAAAACTCATGAAACAGGCCTGGACAGAAATGATGGTTCCCTTAACTTAATATTTTGTTGCACAACCTTTGTCCTTTACCACTCTACCTATTACATACCTAATATAAAAAGTAATATATGTAACAGATAAAAAATGTATTTATGTAGACTGGAAAATAGTTTAAAATATGTATATTCCCATACACATTTACACACGTGGACAAAATTGTTGGTTCCCCTCATTTAATGAAACAAAAACCCACAATAGTCACAGAAATAACTTGAATCTGACAAAAGTAATAATATATAAAAATTCTATGAAAATTAACAAATGAAAGTCAGACATTGCTTTTCAACCATGCTTCAACAGAATTTAAAAAAAAAAGAAAACTCATGAAACAGGCCTGGACAGAAATGATGGTTCCCTTAACTTAATATTTTGTTGCACAACCTTTTGAGGCAATCCCTGCAATCAAACGATTCCTGTAACTGTCAATGAGACATCTGCCCCTCTCAGCAGGTATTTTGGCCACTCCTCATGAACTAACTGCTCCAGTTGTCTCGGGTTTGAAGGGTGCCTTTTCCAGACGGCATGTTTCAGCTCCTTCCAAAGATGCTCAATAGGATTTAGGTCAGAGCTCATGGAAGGCCACTTCAGAATAGTCCAATGTTTTCCTCTTAGCCATTCTTGGGTGTTTTTAGCTGTGTGTTTTGGGTCATTATCCTGTTTCAAGACCCATGACCTGCGACTGAGACCAAGCTTTCTGACACTGGGCAGCACATTTCTCTCTAGAATCTCTTGATAATCTTGAGATTTCATTGTACCCTGCACAGATTCAAGACACCCTTGCCAGATGTAGCAAAGCAGCCCCAGAACATAACAGAGCCTCCTCCATGTTTCACAGTAAGGACAGTGTTCTTTTCAAGATATGCTTCATTTTTCCGTCTGTGAACATAGAGCTGATGTGCCTTGCCAAAAATTTAGACTTTTGTCTCATCTGTCCATAGGACGTTCTCCCAGAAGCTTTGTAGTTTGGCAAATTCCAGTTTTGTCAGATTCAAGTTATTTCTGTGACCATTGTTGGTTTTTCTTTCATTAAACGAGGGGTACCAACAATTTTGTCCACGTGTGTATATAAAGCTCTCAATGCCTCACATGCCATTGTGAAAAGGTGCATGTTGAAATTCTTGCCATTTTACATGATTACTTACCCAAATAGAAACACTAATAACCACTAAGTTCGCTGATGGTTGCACAAGCTCACATTCTTACTACAGCCGTGTAAGCTTATAATTTGGATTTAAGTAGTTGATAATGCACGTGTTGTATTTCATCCTAACCACCATACAACCAGCTGCTGTTGAGTCTAGCCTAACCACTGCCTGCACTAGATCATGAGTGCTTAGTTAATTTTGAAATTGTCTTGACTCAGGGCGCACCTATAATGAAGCAAAATGAGGCGGCAGCCTCAAGCAGCGCTATCCGTGGCAACCTAGCGGGGCGAAATTTTGACAATTTATTTAACTTAAACCTGCCCAAGACAGGCCACTTTAAAAAACACGCCGAGCAGCACCTGTCCTGAGCTGGCTTAGACGTGTAGGTAGGGGAAGAGAGAGGTTGGCCAGAAGGGAGCTCGGGGCGCCTGCAGCTGCAGATAAAGTTTACTCACCTGTCCATGCTCCTGTCCAGGCCGCCCTCTGCTGCCGTTGCTACACTTACGATACAATGCTGAAGAATGCAGGAAAGCTACATACAACATCCTGGCGTTCTGCAGCTTTGGCTACAGTGCACCCTGAAGGCAGTAGTGGAGGGTGGCCAGGAAGGGAGAGTGGACAGGAAAGTAAAAATTATCTTCTGGTCCTCTGTGTGGAGGTGTGGGAAAAAAAGGGGGTCAGATACTGTGTGAGCGCCAAATAAGGGGATTTTTCTTTAATCTGTCAATGGGGGGGCATGTGCTAATTAGGGGGCCCCATCACGCAACCAAAGATAACCGGGTAGATTTGGGGGGGGGGGACGCTTTCTATAGTTCACCCCAGAGGCTAGGTTCAGCCCTGAGTTTGCTGGGTGTCCATCGTTTCCAATTTTTGGTGATTTCTGATGTGAACGCAGTGCAGATGTGAACCCAACATTACACACTTGTTCACTGTTCTGGCATACGTCCAGCACGCCAAACCACGTGACATAATCAAATGGTCCGGCATGCGTGTGATGTGTCTGCCCACCCTGAGAGCACACATATAGTTTGGGCAATTTGCTGTTGTCTGGGGTGAGATGAGTGGCGATTTTGGTGACCACTACCCTGGATTACCATCATCCAAATGGTGAAATAGCCGTCATCCTGCATGGTTGGTACAGATTCAGATTTCATGCTCTTCTTTCCTTATATACAATTAGGTATTTATTATTGTACATTTTGTTATTGTGTGGCCATGGCTGCTGGACCATATAACCCAGTTTGACAAGTATGGTATTATATCCACTCAGTGTTAGCTTTTATTTGGGTGTTCTTGTCTCGAGCCATTTGTACATTTATTGAAATTTACGAATTTCAATAAAGTTGTGTTATTCTTCCTGTATGTTGTAATATTTCTAGTGTCACTTTTTCATGTTAGGATAGGTTTATATTTGTTGCATTTAGCCCTTATTTTTGGTTTGTAGATCTGTTTGGTTCCAATTGATAGAAATCGGTCCATGGTCATGTGATGGACACAGGTACATGGCTCCTTACAAGACTGTTCTGATTACTGTGATGTGACAAGCTGTACACCTGTGTCATCACATGACCAAGGACTGATCAGCAACTGGAAACAAGCAGAGATCTGTGGAAAGGCATATTGGAACATCTCCCTTAACCACTTCAGGACTGGGCTATTTTACCTGTATCAGGACCAGATATTTTGTACATGTGTATTGTGTCACCAGTGGTAGGGCTTACATCTGTTATGTGAGCATGGTATTTGCATACTCACAAATGGAGGGGAACCGTATACTGAGTGGGGCCAAAATCAAAAGGGGTCGTGTGGGGGCCAAATTAATGATTTTTTTGATCTGTAAATGAGGGGGCATGTCACACAATTTTTATCGAGAGAGGGCGCCTTTCTATAGTTCGCCTCAGACAGCAGAGAGGCTAGGTTCTCTCTTGTGTCTTGTTAGTGGTTATTATTATCTTTTTATTTGAAAATGTACTGTACTGCAATATACAGCATGTTTCACAGCAGCTGCATTTTACTGCCGGTACTATGGCCCCCAGGGCCGTAACAAGTATCCATGGGGCCCCACAACAAAACTTGTATAGTGGTCCCACTGTACCATCAGCACCTTGACCAGCAGCAAGTTCTGAACTTAAAAAAAAATACACAATTATTTTCTTTATACACACACATAGTGATTTCGCAGTACAGCTGTGTGCGATAGGTCACAGTACAGAAACAATGCACACAGTGACGTCACAGTACCAAGATAATGTACACAGTGATGTCACAGTACAGAGATAATAAAACCAGTGATGTCACAGAATAGGGATGATACACGCAATGATGTGGGAGTACAGGAATAACATATACAGTAATTCCACAGTACATGAATAACATACACAGTGATGTCACAGCACATTTATAATGCCAAAACGGATGTCACAGTACAAGAATAATATAAACAGTGATATCACAATAGAGGGATAGGGCACACAATAAATAGGGTGTCATTCTTGGTGATTATTTTGCAATATAAGAATGATGTTCTGGGTGTTTAATTTATGGTGTTATATATTAATTTAATAAATATGAAATATTATAGACTTATAAAAATAAATGTAAATTATTAATTATGAGGATTTGAGGTTAAGTGGAATTCCACTGCCTTTGGAGGCAAATAGAAATACTGAATACCCTTAGTTGTTGGACCCCAGGGCAGTTGCTACATCTGCTAATCAAGGTAATAATTCCCACCATAATGAACATTTATACCATTTTAGAACTTTGTGCATCAGCTCTAAGATGAGCGAACCGGATTTGTTTCAAATTTTCCAAAAGTTTTCTGTTCATCTGCACATAAAACTTTTGGGGTTTGTTACCCATGAACCAGATATAAAATTATTATACTTTGGGGTCATCTCAGTATAGTAGGTGGAGGACCAGGAGAGGTGTTTAAAATAACTAACATTTAGGTTAAGGACTCACGTAGCGGGCGGAAAGAAAAAATGCTGTGGGAAAAAACGCGGCAGAAACGCATTGCAGTTTTTCCAGCAGCACCTATCACAGAAAGTCCACAGAGTTTTCTTTTGCGGACTTTCTGCTTCAGTTATACCAATAGGGAAACCGGCAGCGTTTCTGCAGGTATAATTGACATGCTGCGATTTCCAAAAATGCGACGGTTTTGGAAATTGCAGAATTTCAGCTACGAATATTTTTCTGCAATGTGTGGATGGGATTCGCATTGACTGTAAAATGCTGCAGCTTTTTCTGCGGCGTTTACACCACGTGGGGCACCAGCCTTATACTCATTGTCCCTTGTGGTGTCCGATGTCCTCTCTCAGCCTCCTGGGTGACGTAATGCGTAACTTTTTCATTGTACAAAGAACAATGGCCCAGATTTACCATTGTGGCTAACTCCTTCAAGCTGCAGGCATTTTTTGATTTTTGTTTTTGACTCCCCTCCCTTCCAAATGCCATAACTTTTTTATTTTTCCATTTGCAGAGCCATATGAGGGTTTAATGTTTGCAGGACAAATTGTACTTCGTAATGGTACAATTTAATATTCCATAAAATGTACTGGGAAGCTGAAAAAAAATGGGGTGGAATTGGAGAAAAACTAGGTTTGCACAATTTTATTATGGGCTTTGTTTTTACAGCGTTCACTGTGCAGCCAAAATGACATGTCACCTGTATTCTATGGTTCAGTATGATTCCAGAGATACCAAATTTATATACTTTTATTTACATTTTACCCCTAAAAAAAAATCCACCAGAGACTCGGCGGCTCAGCTCCTGACCAGCCACCATATTTAAGCACCCTATATCCACCTATTTGACTATCATCATCTACCTATCTATCTGTCTATTATCCTTCTTTGTCTAACAAGAACCTATCTATCTATCTATCTATCTATCTATCTATCTATCTATGTCGTTTATAGATCATATTAGCTCATTTATATGTGTAGTTTATAGATATTTATTAGCTCAATATTATCATATTAGCTCATTTATATGTATAGATATTAAATAATAGCAGTAATGCAATTTGATCCCTATATTTATATGTCCTGGCTCCCTATACAATTGGACTTTCACGCCTTTCAATTGCACAGGTCTATTTAATTGAAATAGAGTATGCCTTTCAGTTTCCCATCTGTTTAAGGCCATTTTGGAGTAGAGTATGGTTCTGGATCCTACTTGCCCTGTATTTGCATTTGTAGATCTATTCTGGGCCCAAGAGAGGTATGTTTATTTAGTGTGGGGTCCCACCTGAATGAGGTCGCCTTGTCTGGGAAGATGGACTTTTTACTGTTTGATCACATATGATTAAAGAAGAACCTCTCATTTATATGTGTAGATATTAAATAATAGCAGTAATGCAAGATGATCTATATTTTATATGGTGCTGTGTACAGAGTGCTACTGCATTTTCTGCATATCTATCTATCTATCTATCTATCTATGTATCTATCTATCTATGTATCTATATCTTTCTTTCTTTCTTTCTTTCTTTCTTTCTTTCTTTCTTTCTCTATCATCTATCTATCTGTCATCTTTCAATAACCCATCTGTCATCTTTCTTTGTCTATTAATCACTATCTATTATACTATTTGTCTATCATCTATCTACAGTATCTATCTATCTATCTATCTATCTATCTATCTATCTATCTTTCAATAACCCATATATCATCTTTCTTTGTCTATTAATCACCTATCTATCTAATATTATTTCTATTTGTCTATCATCTATCTGCCTATCATTTTTCTCTATCTATCTATCTATCTATCTACTCTACCTTCCTATTTGTTCTTATATTTGCCTGTAGATATTCTTAGCAATATTTATTCCACCAATAAACATTCAGAAACTATAGGGGATTTATACAAATGTAATTCATTCTGAGCCTCACGTTCAAGTGCAAAATTCTGTTTGTTCTGGACTTTCACATGTTAAAATTGATAAGCTTCACCACCAGATGACCCCAAAATGCACTTGCCATAATGCAGGACTAGACAGTGCGACAGCCACTAGGTGGCACTCCAATCCACATATAAGGAATATGCAATTTTACCCTTATGAAACCTGCCTGATATCAGAGGAAGCAAAATAAAAGATAGAGACAAATGCCAGCCTGCCATACAACGAAGACCTAAAATAAATGAAGCATGTGATTGATGTGTGCGTTCAGGATAGTATCTAACACATAACCTAGTAAATCTGAGGTTATTATGAACATCATGCGGCTATTCATTTGATGGAGGAAAGCGCAGGAAGGACTGTGGGGGATGGGCGAAGGTGAAAAGGAGGTCTACTTAACCCATACAGCGCCAGATGGAATTTAACACTCAGCTTTTAACCTTATACTGTAATTCAGCGCACATCTGTTTGCATTTCGCAATATAGCACAGCTTTTATTACACACCCATATGCTTTGTGTTCTATTTTTTTGGATTATTTCTGTATTGTTCTATGTCATTCTGGCACATCCATTATAAAATCGTTGGCTGGCATTAGATACAATCATTGCATCTTTTAGTGCCATCAAGGTCTTGTTGAAAGGAAATTGATAATCTGTTTATGAGCTGAATTATAATACACGATATGCAGATTACCAATTACATATGTGTTATTCCAGCCTATACACAGAAACATCAAAGATCAAAGATGCACACATGAAGGGAGACAATAGTATCAATGACATTAGTCTTATTGAAAATATGGGGAGTTGTCATAAATCATGATATGTTCATCTATTTACTAAATTCTCTATATTCGTCCTAGAGGGATGTCATTTTGACTTTCTGTTCCGCAGCTTTGTTCCGCGGCGGCCACATGTACAGTGTAAATAGTGATTTATATGATTTTGCTGTGATTTTAGAGCATGCTGAGGTTTTCCGTAATTGCATAATGCTGTAGGTGTGGTATTATAATGGCGGTTTTTCCTTATTGCCATCAATGAGAAATAACCGCAGTGTAAAAAAATTAATGCAAAAAAGGTTTACGTGATATAGCACATGTGGTTTTCTATAGAAACAGTCTTAGGATCATTTCTTAGAACCGTTTCTTGAATTTGTGAACCAGGCCTGTAAACCAGATGATAACCTCAGCAGTCATTACTATGCAGACAATTACAGGGTTATAATCGGAGGAATGTACGCTAGCAGGCAAGACACAGCACTCAACTCTTCAGTGGTGCGAGGTTATGTCACACTATATCTTCAGGAATGTCGCTGTGTAATATATGTAGAGATATAGCAATGCAAGATCTGTCATATTTTGGAACCATTCACACACACACACACATATATATATATATATATATATATATATATTTTTTTTATGAAATCCAGTCATACTACATTTTTATAACACATCATAAAATATGAATGAAAGGGATTTCCTGGCTGTATATAAATACAGCTTAATGACTTAAAGGGAGTCTATCAGCAGGAAAATCAGTAAGAAAATGACAGTACCTAATAAGGCTAAGTTTCTAAACTTTCCAAAGATTCCCTTCTTATTCTGCATTGCAGCTCCATTTGTGTGAACGTTAGGATTGCATTCTTATGCAAACCAGCTGAAAAGGGCTTTAGGGACATTTCTTCTCCTGCCAGTGCTTCGCTCTTCACTCTAGATAACTGCCCCTAGCTACAGGCAAAGTGAAAGATGTCACTTAAGCAATGGCAGGCGAAGCTGGATGGCACTTAGGGGCAATTATCTAGAGCAAGAATCCCATCCACTCTGCAGGTACTGTAAAGCATTGCGGTTTTTGCCATGGCATTTATGCTACGTGGGGCCCTGGCCTAAGAAAGGTATCTTTGGAAAGTTTAGAAACAGCCGAACAAGGTACTGTCATTAGTTTGATACCGATTTTCCTATTGACAGGCTCTCTTTAAGCAACCCCCTTGTTGCTCCACAGAGCTGATCTCAGCAATGGAAGCCCTGACTCACAAGGGAAAACACCTATTGTGGGGCTAGGTGATGGTGACAGACTCCCTTTAATAAACCAAAAGTTCTACATCTTTCTAATATATTGTATTTTCTGGCTCAATTCACTTCACAATGCAGTGTATTTGGCCACATGGTTAGCAGATACCAGAGAACCACAACTTCCTTGCTAACTTGTAGGGTATGTTCACATTGTGTTATTTCCTGCAGTGTGTAGTTAGCTCTGAAATCCATGTGAAATTTGCACACAAACCTCCCTTTGATGTTAACGGTAAATGATCAAATCCATGTCACAAAGGAAAAAGAAGTGAGGGCAAACTATGGAGGCTAAAATCCATGGCTAATGTGCAGTGAAATCTTCCTCCAAAAATCTTCTGATAGTGGAACATTATTGGGTTAACTATGAAATATACGTACATTTTATTTATCCATTATTTGGAGTACAATCTGGAACATTTTTTTCCCTGCTTTGAATCACAAATTTAGAGAAGTGGTAAGTGGATACAACGATACAACTGTATCCAGTCACAGAGGACAGCTGTGTATGGAGTTTGATGGGAAGGCTGTTGTAACTCACTGACAGCAAGCAGAGATTTTGAAAATAGTGAAGAAACAAAAAGGACATTAGAAAGTTGTAGCACTTTATATGCATACAGCAATGAAATTTTATTTATAAAAGATAAAAACCACTTCAATGGTAATGCCACAGTATGACGCTCACGTGTATAATGTAATACTACACCATGACGCTCACGTGTATAATGTAATACTACACCATGACGCTCACGTGTATAATGTAATACTACACTATGACGCTCACGTGTATAATGTAATACTACACTATGACGCTCACGTGTATAATGTAATACTACACTATGACGCTCACGTGTATAATGTAATACTACACTATGACGCTCACATGTATAATGTAATACTACACTATGATGCTCATGTGTATAATTTAGAATGTGAGCCCTATATGGGAAAATGTTGACAATATAGCTGTTATAAGTGCTGCAGAATATGATGGCGCTGTATAAGTAAGCAAAATATATCAATAAATTATATGAGTATATAACACCCCTTGTATTTTGCAAGCTGCTGTCAATAAAACAAATCTTTGCAACTTTGCACACTGACACATAGACAAGATAAGGATATATAAGGATATGCACGTTTCCCATTATATGCCAGTTTTTAACACTAGGTTGGACATACTGGGGAGGATTTATCACAGCGGGAATTTTTAGGCTGAAGCCCCACGTGGCATAAACCGCGGCATTTTACAATCCCTGCAAAGTGGATGGGAATCTAGGGAATCCCATCCACACATTCAAGAATAACACCCGCAGCGGAAATGCTGCAATTTCCAAAAACATTGTGTTTTTGGAAATCATAGTATGTCATTTATACCTACTTGAAATGAGGAAAACTCTGCGGATTTTCTGTGAAAAGCGCTGCGGGAAAAACCACAATGCGTTTCCTCCACGGTTTTTCCCGCAGCCCTTTTTTCGCTGCGTCCTGCTACGTGGGGCCTTAGCCTTAAAGTCAGTTTTGTTGGAGTCTGCGTTGAAATTTATGAAATGTCACACTATGTTTGATAAATGTAGCACAGCTAAAGCACTAACAGTTCTGACCTGAGATGTTGCTTTACTTTCTACACCACCTACTTACTGGAGTAAGATTGTGACAATTTTGCACCTTTTTAAAAAGTTCAATTTGATACCTCTGGTTTACAGATAGGTAGTCAGGCTAACCACACACTTTCCCATCCACTTTTCAACAGCTACGTGGGAAGTGTAAGAAATGGAAAATACTAAATTTGTGCTAAAATGAGTTCAGAAAGTTGGAAATCTCTACTTTGTGATTTTTTTTTCTCTACATTCTGGAGTACAGGGCTTGATAAATTCCCCCCGCTGTATTTTAAAATTACATACTGTCAAAAATTTTGGGGCAGGGCTAGCAGGTGGTCCTGGGGTGGGACTTAAACAGCCCTATTCGCATGCAAGTTTGACAAGTTTGAAATTATTATTTTTATATCATTCTTGGCTTCTAATTTTGTAACTTATAGGATATAGGGGATGTGGACTTTTACAACCATTTTGTATGGCTCAGGAAAAACAGCAAGCTTGCAAGCTAAAAATTTCTTTTTGTGCCTATAGCAGACTTATATGTCACCATGGTAACAGACTACAATAAAAGGTTGTCTAGTCTGATATTGTGGCTATATTTAATTCAATCTGTAGCATTTGTTTTGCTGACACACATTAAGCAGATGGAGGGGAACATGAATGCAGGATGAGGTTACATTAGAGTGTTTGTAGTCTGTAATCCTGGACATCAAAATTGAGACTAACTAAACCGTTGGCATGGGAAGTCACCCTCTCCTGTAAACTATGGCATTCTTATTAAAGCTGGGTTCATATCACCGTCGGAGACTCCGTCACAGTGACCGCTGAAAGTCCGACTTTTTCATCCGGCGGTTTCAGTTTAAAATAAAAAGACACCCGATGGATCTCATTATAGTCAATAGGGTCTGTTGGGCACCATTGGTGTCTGCTGTTTTGATGGTCCATGTGTCCATTGTTTTGGTCCAGTGACAGACCAGAACAATGGACACCCAGGTGCAGATGTGTACATAGCATAAGGCGCACCAATGTTTCAGAAAAATTGTCGAGAGCAGTAGAAAGCAGTTACTGTAAAATTTCTGGCATTTGTACATCATTGATAAATTCTCTACAATGTGCTCAAATGCCTTAAAACAAATTAAGAATATGTTTGAATTACGGTGTAACAAAAGGAAAGATGTACAAACAGCAAAGGCAGGGTGATACCAACATTAGGGCACAGTACTATGTAAACTTCCTACAGTCAATCAGATCAGTCCACAAAATCACATCACAAAACACCAAATCACAGCCCTAAAGCCTTACAGTATATTGTGGTTTGTAACTATAAACAACCATTCTGGCCAAACCTCAGTAAATCTGCTACATGTGAATGGGACCTTTAAAGAATAGGTTACTGTAGGCAACAAAAATATTTATTTTGCATTTTAGTAGTTTATTAACTAATATATCTACTATTTTTGTCTTGTTTAATGTATGTTCTTTTATTTTATAGTTTCCCTGTGGGAATATCTGGATTGCTATAAACCATTGTGCACAGTTTATATCAGTGAGAACTGTAACATGTTTGCATGTTGCTATTTTAACCAGATAACCATTACAACATCCATAGCTTCCAACAAACGCCTTAACGCTTTGGTCATGTACTTTTCCTTGTGGAATGCAAAGCTTTAATTGCCTATGAAGCTAAATATCATTCCTTTAGCAGTATGTAGTTGTGTGAGATTTATTGTTATGTGGTATCTGTGGCTTCGCTTTACATGCTTAGTGTTCCCATAATTCTGAAACCTAAAGCTAGGATGCCCATATGATATGGAGTTATAATATATTTACTCTAACTTATTCTCTATGTCTAAGACACGTTTGCTTATTGTTACTGTTAACTTTCCATAAAGGGATTATCAAACTGATAAAAAAACATGAAAAAAATATAAGAACTACCAAAGCCCCATCTTTACTTAAACAACCCCCTGCCATTATATGATGGATACATGCTCCATGAACTATATATGTATGTTATAGTGGTTGTATTGGCACAGATCCATTACAGAGCTGCCATCCTACATGGAGATTGGAGAAACACTGATATATTAGATGTCCAACTGTATTAAATGTATCTATTCACATGTCTATTTTGTGACGGTCTATTTTTCACAGTCTTCAAAAAAACTGACATGTACTATCTTTGTCCGTGAAAATGGATATAGATAGTGGCATGTAAATAGACCCATTGAAAATAATGGGTTCTATAATGGCCATCAAAAACAGCCATCACATGGCCAATATTCACTACCATGTGAATAATGGCCTTATGTGCACTTGCACAAACACATACGGTGGGTTTTTGTGGACACACAGCCATTTTCATGGACATCAGGTCTGTGAAAAGTGGCTCTGTGGTGATGTAGGCACATGATCACAGTCTGGAGGGGCTTCTTCAGCTTTGAGAATTGGCCTGCTATAGTTTTGGTAAAGATGTGGAAATCATATTTTTGATGTTTTGTGACCTAATTCCTGACTGCCAGCAATTGTGCTTGAAAGAATTGGAGTAAGAAATGGGTAAAAGTGTATTTACATGTGGCAGATTGATTAGACACTCACAGAAATTGCTGTAACAAATCTGCCACGTGTGGATATATCCTAAGAAAATCTATAGAGACAATTACAAAAATAATGAACACAACAGCATTTATAAGCCAGATGATGCAAAAAGTATATGTATATTGGTTGCATGTATGATATGTGCACATCAAATAAAACACTCCCAAGTAATAATCAGGCCACAAGCTGACGTAATTTCGTGAAAAGCGTCTGTGTCAGTCTCTTCTAGTCTAGGGACTTATTCACATAACAGTAAATAACAGCCTTTATAAAACCCATGAATGTCTATGGGTCTGTTCACACATCTCTATCTATGTCCGTTTTGATGGCGAAAGATAGAGTATGTCAGTTTTTTGATGTCCGTAAAAAACGTGAATGTGAATAGTATGACAGCTGTTACAAAAATGGCTGTCACACGTGATGTCATGTGACTATATATAGTATATGTCCTCTGATCTGCAGGATAGCACTGTCCTGACATACTGACTTATCCAGTCCTTGCAGAAGTAATCAGTTGCTCACTATTTATTTTCTGTTGCTTATAGAGCATTAATATAAGATAGTGCTGTATAGATATTAACAGTGGGAGTCGCGCTTTTGACTCCGGGGCTGACTTGGAGCTCTCTGACTGGCAATTGGAGCAACGTGGATAATAATATAGACTGTGGTGCTGGCAGTAGAGCACTATGACTCCCAATGTGAGTGGGGTACCTTGACAGCCTATAGGGGTATTCTGACTGGCAATGAAGGTTAGTATTGTGAAAGACAATGAAAGCGTGCAACACACTGGTGTGGCTATAACTATATTTAGCTCTGTGGCTGATATGGTATAAGTGCTGTGGCTGGCATTGCCCTGGTGCTCTGTGGCTACTACTTCTATTCTACCACTATGGTAAAATCTGTGGCAGGCTCTGTTAGTAAGGAGTACTACTAACTGACTGTGTTATGGGGCAGAGGGACCTAAGAGTTAAAGGGATATTGGCAGAGATGGGAATATGTGGCCTAACACGGCTGTTCTATGCTGTTTCTGTATCTTCCATAGATAAATAGGTAAGTTTGGGAGTTACGGAAACAGCGTAGTTCACCGTTCTACTCTGTAATGACTAGATAGTTAATAGTTAATAATATTGAGACACTGAGCATATATTGCAAATGAGTGTGCTTCCAAACCCACCTCTAACATATTTAGCAATTATGGGTATTATATATTGCACTCGTATTGCACCACGTTCTAGATTTACAATCTTCCCAGTCCACCATGCTCTAAACACTAATCTGCCCATGTACCATGCACATTATGTCTATGGAGCGATACCATATGTTCCCCTCTTCTTTGTTATTCTTATTCCTTTAAGACATAGATAAGGAAATAAATAAATAAATAGACCCAAAGTATTCCATACTAGACTAATCCCGAGAAGACTTGGTGTGTACAGTCATGGCCAAAAGTTTTGAGAATAACACAAATATTATATTTTCTCATGATCTGCTGCCCTCTGGTTTTTATGTGTGTTTGTCAGATGTTTTTATCACATACAGAAATAGAATTGCATTCATATTATGAGTAACAGAAGCTTATATTGACAGTTAGAATGAGTTAATGCAGCAAGTCAATATTTGCAGTGTTGACCCTTCTTCTTCAGGACCTCTGCAATTCTCCCTGGCATGCTCTCAATCAACTTCTGGACCAAATCCTGACTGATAGCAGTCCATTCTTGCAGAATCAATGCTTTAATTTTGTCTGAATTTGTTGGTTTTTGTTTGTCCACCCGTCTCTTGATGATTGACCACAAGTTCTCAATGGGATTAAGATCTGGGGAGTTTCCAGGCCATGGACCCAAAATCTCTATGTTTTGTTCCCTGAGCCATTTAGTTATCACCTTTGCTTTATGGCAAGGTGCTCCATCATGCTGGAAGAGGCATTGTTGAGCGCCAAACTACTCTTGGACGGTTGGGAGAAGTTGCTCTTGGAGGACATTCTGGTACCATTCTTTATTCATGGCTGTGTTTTTAGGCAAGACTGTGAGAGAGCCGATTCCCTTGGCTGAGAAGCAACCCCACACATGAATGGTTTCAGGATGCTTTACAGTTGGCATGAGACAAGACTGGTGGTAGCGCTCACCTCTTCTTCTCCGAATAAGCTGTTTTCCAGATGTTCCAAACAATCGAAAAGGGGATTCATCAGAGAAAATGACTTTACCCCAGTCCTCAGCAGTCCACTCCCTGTACCTTTTGCAGAATATCAGTCTGTCCCTGATGTTTTTTCTGGAGAGAAGTGGCTTCTTTGCTGCCCTCCTTGAGACCAGGCCTTGCTCCAAGAGTCTCCGCCTCACAGTGCGTGCAGATGCACTCACACCTGCCTGCTGCCATTCCTCAGCAAGCTCTGCACTGCTGGTAGCCCGATCCCGCAGCTGAAACACTTTTAAGAGACGGTCCTGCCGCTTGATGGTCTTTCTTGGGCGCCCTGGAGCCTTTTTGGCACCAATGGAACCTCTCTCCTTGAAGTTCTTGATGATGCAATAGATTGTTGACTGAGGTGCAATCTTTCTAGCTGCAATACTCTTCCCAGTTAGGCCATTTTTGTGCAGTGCAATGATGACTGCACGTGTTTCTTTAGAGATAACCATGGTTAACAGAAGAGAAACAATGATGGCAAGCACCAGCCTCCTTTTAAAGTGTCCAGTGGTGTCATTCTTACTTAATCATGACAGATTGATCTCCAGCCCTGTCCTCATCAACACCCACACCTGTGTTAATGGAGCAATCACTGAAACGATGTTAGGTGGTCCTTTTAAGGCAGGGCTGCAATGATGTTGAAATGTGTTTTGGGGGATAAAGTTCATTTTCTAGGCAAATATTGACTTTGCAAGTAATTGCTGTTAAGCTGATCACTCTTTATAAGATTCTGGAGTATATGCAAATTGGCATTAGAAAAACTGAAGCAGTAGACTTTGTAAAAATTAATATTTGTATCATTCTCAAAACTTTTGGCCATGACTGTACTGTGCTGTTATGTAAGTCTCCAATGATTCCATTCACACTGGTTTCATCATCTTCCTCCTTGCCCCACCACCATCTTCTCTGCACAGCTTAGCTTCTTCTTCTTGATTGGTTTTTAGGACCATTACAGCTGGCAATGGAGAATCAGTTTTGACTTGCATAGCTGTGGTGCTTCGTGGAACTTACCTCTCCTGGTTATTTTTGTTCATTACTATGGCACAGTCACTTGCTCAAAAAATACAATTTCTGATTATGTTATTAAGAATAATAAAAGAAGATTCTGTACTGCCCATAGTTCTGAGGACACACAGTATGTCCAGTGCCGCTTTCAAAGACCTGCTCAACATTTGGACTTCAGACCAGACACATTCACTTTGCAGGTACTGTAAAATGCCATCAGCGCACATAAAAAACAACAGTACGGACCCACATGTAAGCACCAAAGTCTATAATGCAGTGTCACAGCAATAAATAAGAGTGCACATGATATGGATACACAAGAGATTGGGAAATTTACTCCATAAAGTGGAATTATATGGGCTTTCTGGAGAGTGGCAAAGCAGAATGTGAGGCTAACTAGTAAGAAGAATACTGCACGTGAATAAGTGGGATGCAACAAGCAATTGAAAAATGGAAAAGATTATTGAGGCCAATATTTCATTATTTAGTACCTGTCATGATATTATCCGCTCTCCCCATACTGTACTGCTAATTCTTATATCTTTATTTCCTTATTTTACCAAGTAAGACTATTACTCCCTTTAAACTCTTCCAGCGGGTAAAATCCATATCTGCCAATACTGAAATCCCTTTAGATAATGTAGTAAAAGGAATTTCATTATGGAGTGATCTAGGGATTAGAGTGGGATCTCAGCACCTAGACCCCCACAGGTCTAGTCTCCATTATAAGTCAAAGGTTTTATGATATGACCACTACCCTCAGGATTTAGATATGAAGATTGTAGCACCAATCATTTGGATTATACTACAATTTGGACAATTTTTTTTTTCCAAGCAAATGGTTAAAAACATCTCTCTTGGTGATTGGACCCCTAACAGTGATACTTTGTAAGGGAATATGGCGAAAAGAGTTCTGTTCATCTGCAAGGAAGTAATTACAGAGTGACCAGAGTTACATTAGCATCACCTTTACATTGTTCTGGTCTGTCAGAGGACCAGAACAACGGATAAGTGGATCACTAAAATAGTGGCAACACAGGGAGGTGCTTATAGTCAATGGGGTTCGTCGTTTTAAAACTGAAATCGTCGAAGAAAAAAGTTCTTCTTGATGGACTTTATACTCTGCCGATTTTCAGGCAGACATTTTAACAGACTTGTCTAATTGTTGAAGTCAATGGGACACAACAGGTCCTCCAGATTGAGACACTCAGTGTTGCAGCTCTTTATTGGGGACCCTCCTTTATTAACACCTAATTTCCTAATATTTTGGGATTTTCTAAAGGAGACAATTCCTAGAAAGGGTTATTCCTATTCACCACTTTCTTATTGATGGGGATTTGGTTGTCAATGTCAACCATCTTGGCTGAGAATGATTCACAGGGCTGTTTCAGGACTTCATCCCCATCACTGTTTTCCCTACAGAGGGCGCTCCAGCTACTCACTGTCCAGGACATTGCTGCACAGCTCCATTTAGATGACAGGGGCTGTGCTGCAGTTCCTTGTGCAGCCAGTGGAGTGTCGCTGTGATGGCATCTCCTACCCATATGCTGTTAGTTTTTATGATGGGTATAATCCTTTAACTAATGTTATGCTGGCTGATATAATTTGATCATTTATAAGCATAAATACATTTCTAGAATGAGGACTAGAAATATTATAGCAAAATAAATCCTCATAACGCAATTTCCCTTATCAGGTTTTACATACTACAATAACCAGTATGTGAAAGTGATAGTGGGTCATGTAATGGGTCATATAATGGCCATAAATAATGTGATCTTTTGGCTAGTAACACTTACTTTATTGGTATAATTCAACATTGTTGGTCAGACAAACATTGCTGCAAGCTGAACTCTCCACCAACCGGTCGGATTTACTATATTTTGCAGTCACGCTCAGCCTAAATTAGTCAGTATCATTTGCAAAGCACATGCCCTGTTCCTTGCACCATTCTGCTAGATGAGGATGCTAGAGCATGGCTCCTTTCACTATCCCCACCTCCTGCTTTACATATCATACAACAAAAGCCACGTTGTGAGCTTTTCTCTGGCCTGTAGGTGACGCTGTTGAACTGTTTTTAATTCCGTATCCTCCACAACTTCCTGCATATGCTGTGTAACTACTGTCTGCTGTTTAACCATTTTATTCAAGGATCCAGACCTTTCATCAGAACACATCCTGAAAGCAGCTGTTGGGAAATAATAATGTTATTGTTGGGATGCCTTTTTATTGTAGAGGTCACTGCTGCTGCAGAGGAGGATGTTTATGTCTGTACTTTGATTATAACGTTAATCCCAGATGAGTAGAAATCTACTATTACCTTAAAATATTACACTTTAGGCCAGACGCATGGAAGATCAGACACCAATACAAAGCCATTTAGATAAATAATGGACCTATGTACACATGACCTTTGGAAGCATAGTAAATAAATACAGAATTGTCATAGACAGAAATAAGATAGCTGTTCTACCACTATAGGCTATGTTACATTCTATTAGGAACCTCCATATTCTGTCTAATATTGTGTAACATGGAAGACAACATAACTGATACCCGACAGATCCCATTGTAGTCAATAGGGTCCATTGGGATCCGTTGTTTCCATCACATGATGGCTGTGTCCCATTGGGAAATCCCGATAGAGATGTGAACACATCTTTACTAGTATGGACATTTTGTTATTTGTTACTTTAATATTTCCTAAGTCTTACTAAGTTTTATTAAATCTTGTATATAGCACCAACATATTCCAAATCTCTGTTAGTAGAATACTATAAATCCATTAAAAATCACTAAAGGGTGGCCAAATAAATAATGAAATATCACCTTTATTATATAAATATTAAAATATCACAACAGAATATAATCCCACATGTTTAGTTATAGCAACCCCATGCTCCTAGTCATGTCCCTATTAAGTAGACACACAGAGATGTACGTTGAAGGGGTTTTCAGGGACATAGATATTGATGACCTATCCATATGATAGGTCATCAATATCAGATTGGTGGGGGACGAGCCCTGACACCCCAACTGTTCAGCTGATATCAAGAACCGCAGCTGCCAGAAGTTGCACAGTGTAAGGATTTGTGCTTGCCGGAAGTGTACAGTCTCATACACTGTGTATTGGTCATGCCTGGTTACAGCTGCTCAGTTCCATTCACTTAATGCACAGTGTAAGACTTTTTGTACTTCCGGCTGCTTTAGGTGCCCACAGTCAGCTGATCGGTGAGGGTGCCGGGTGTCGGACCCCATTAATCTAATATTTATGAATAGGTCATTCATATCTAAGTCCACTTTAGGTTCCTGGACCCAGATGCGAAACCTGTAAAAGGGTCTCAACTTTACATCCAACTTATATTACAAGAATACTTTTTTATGGAATCAGATTCAAGATATGACTGCAACCTCTAGACCACATAAACATGAAGCCCTGAAAATGCACACAGTGAAGTCATTGGGCAAGAATTATGGATAAGCTACCGAGTGATATCCCCTCACAGTCCCAGTATAGTGATAATAATATACAGTGATATCTATGCACAGTGATACAGGCAGTTATCTCACAGTACACAGCTATTAACCAAAATGACATAGTCAAGAGTAATAGTCACAGTGATGTCACAGTACATGGATAATAAACAGTGATATCATAAGAAAGGGATATTGCACACAGTCATGTCACAGTACATGGATAATAAATACAGCAACATAATAGAAAGATAATACACATAATAGTGAACATATTGAGTTGCACTACATAGAGACTGTCATCACAGACATCAGTCTATGTCTCCTTATCTTAAACACATATACTGTATATACCCTAGTGACAATTTTACAAAAAGCTTACGAGGAACATATAGGAAACTCATACAAACACTAAGAAATCATAAAACTCTGTAAAGGTATTACCCTGAGTAAGATACGAAACCAGACCCAGAGTGCTCCAAGACAGCAGAACCTTCGAGTTTACAATGTGACTCCATCCACTAACATTAGTAAAGGGGTTGCAGGGTGACCCATCAATATTTGGTTGTGCAATGGGAATCGTGGCCAAAGTCGCCTCTGTCTTGGATGTGGCCTCTGTCGTGGCCTCTGTCTTGGAGAGATAATAATATAGGTAAAACTCTTGAATATGTGGTGCCATCAATACAAGTCACTATGCCAGCCTCTCTGCTCTCCGTTCAGAGAATATATTTGCCTATACCTGTATTACTTCCATTTATAAAAATAATAATTTTGCTAATAAATAATAATTTAATAATAATAATAATAATAGGGAATTGCCATAGAAACACTTATCAAATTTATTTGGAACTGAGCCTTACCTCATAAAATATCTATATTGTAAAATGTCACCTTGTTGTATTGCATATACAATATAATATGTATTGCATGTAATATACAATATGCATTCTAGCATAATATCTATATTGTAAAGAAAACATTTAGTAAATTGTATAGTGTAGGAAATGTAAGGGCAATGGACGCTGTATGGTGGGGTAGTTCAAAACAAGAGGAAACAGGCAATGAGAGATTGGAAACCAGGCAGCAGTCCCGGATTACTCCACCACCCTTTGCATGTGGAAGTACAAAGGAGAACCTGAGCTTAATGTGTGAGTCACATCTCCTCCCAGGAACTAGGGACAGCAATTCCTAGCATCTGTTTCCTTAACTATCACCCAGAGGATACGCATGGCAAATGACAATGAGCAAAAATAGAGGCAGGAGATTACCTCAAAACAAATGAGAAGAGACACAGATTTCATGTAATAAGACTTACTCACTAGATATTTCCTCTACTTGATGACCTTAAATGTCGCATTTCTCTGGTAAATTAGCTCATTTTATTCATATTCATATTGCATGGAAAATTATGAAGAAGCTTTGTAGGTGAACGTATTTCTGTTAGGTGTGTAAAATGTACGATTGCAATATAGGATGCTGTCGACTTTGCTATTATTTCATAATCTAGGGGCCTAATAGTTATACATTCATAGTTACAACGAGCGAGCCCTGGACATGTGCCACTCTGTGACTCCATGCATCAGGAGAATATATACATGCCACAAGGGTTGTCTTCAGAACTGCATGGTGGCTCAACGCTTAGCATTGTTGTCTTGCAGCATTAGGGTCCTGGCATTGGCATGACTACCAGGGTAGCAGATGTAGCAGCAGCTATGGGACTCAACAACTAAGACGTCACATTGCCATTGAGATTTAGGGTGCAATTAGTAAGTATGGATGATGGAAAACCAAATGCTCCTCCATCATTTTTCTCTGACATGCCTGCATGCGACATCATTATAACTACTTGCTTCACATTCTGTAATATACAGTGATCTTGTTGTTTGTGAATTATCCCTTTGCTGTGATGTCTATTTACTGTGACATCACTGTGTTTGTCCCTGTACTGTGACAACACTATGTGCATTATCTCTATACTGTGACATCACTGTGAGCATTATCTCTGTATTGTGATATTATTATGTGCATTATCTAGGTACAGTGACTTTACAGTGTGCATTATTTCTGTACTGTGACATCACTGTGTGCGTTATCCATGTACTATGAGATTTGTGTGTGTTATTCCTGTACTGTGACATCACTGTGTGCTATACTGTGACATTACAGTACGTATTATTCCTGTACTGTGACATCACTGCGTTTATTATCTCTATACTGTGACGTCAACGCATTTCTTTATTTCTATACTGTGACATTACTATGGGTAGTATCCCTGTACTGTGACATCAGTGTATGCTTTATCCCTGTAGTGTGACATCACATTGTGCATTACCCTTGTCTGTGACATCTGTACTGTGATATTAAAATAATTGGACACTTTTCAAGTTCTGAACTTGCTGCTTAAGGTGGTCATGGTAAAGTGGGGCCCCATTACAAGTTCTGCTATGGGGCCCCTTGGTGTTTTGGTCCTGGCTTCAAATTCAACCCAGGGTAACAGCTGCACAATCAGTATTGTGTGTATCTTTCTTTATGCCATCTTTTTATTGTGCGCTGGTTGAGACAGATTTTCGGCACATTTCTTCCCTTTCCTGCTAGCCCCTTCTCATCTACAAGTTCATTCAAAGAGCTTATATTTCCAATTCTATGCTGGGAACACCATCTTCTAATGCAGAGTCCATTTACTTCTGCTGCATAAATGTGACTACAAACCTTGTGTAGACTCCATAATGAATACTTACAGTGTAAAGCAACTAGCTCATAAATTCACTTGGTTCAAAGGTCAAAATATTTGCACTGGAGAACCCCTTTAAATGTGGGCTTTCTACATGGCCCATGGCAATTTAAGTGGCCTATGAAGTTGACATATTATTCATTCTAATATACATTTACTGTTGAATGCAATGACATCAGACTTCATTATATTTAGAATTTTATACCAGCATTAACATTGCTTTTGAGTTATTAAATAACAATGTATAGGTAAAGGTGCACATGTGGTGCTAGTATGAGAGCTGTAGATCCTGCACTTTCAGCGAACAGATTAGTATCTGGAAGTCATTGTTCATGACGATGAAAAATATCACAAGGCTTTCATCCTTAAATCAAAGTTCTAAAACACTTGCTTCTTCCTTCTCAGTGTTATTAGCCGACATATCTAAAAAAATAAATAAATAAATAAATCAAAGATCCATTGCAGTGACTGACCTGCAGGTGAGCCCCTCCATGGGCCCCTGAGCCAGAGGGGGTAACCTCCTCACCCCCTACATGAACAGTGCAAGACTCAAACTGTCCTGAAAACAGAAGAAACTACCTAGTTTATTATATACACACTGAGATGGCATCTAGGCACAGAGACAGGCAGAATAGTATTTTCCATCCTTGGTTTCTCCTTTTCAACATTGCTGCAGGGGCCCTAAAAAAAAAAATCTTCTTGCGGCCGTCTGAGAGCTATGTAAGCCAGTTTTTTTGGCTCAAAGAAATAAGAGGACCCTAGTTCATGGCAAGGGACAGTTAACAGGCTACTAAGAGTAGGCAGCTACTACTGAAACAAAATCAGTATAGACAGATTTAGCAATATCTGCAAGGGCAGTAGTTGTACAGTGGGCTCCCAGAATTAATTTTACTGGCAGGTCCAAGGCACCCCAGTCTGACAGCGATTATTTACATCACAAAAAGTAGTGGCATATTGCTAGGATGTGCCCTCATATAACAAGACTGATAATGGGTTGTCCACCCTCTTACAAAGTGAGGACAACTACCTGGTATGGACCCCGCTGTTTAGCATTGGTACTGTGGCATCTCTGTTATTACTATTTATTTAATTAGAGAATTTACTTGTAGAGTTCCATCATATTCCGCAGTGCTTTACAGACCTTGTCAGTCCCTGTCTCATATAGGGCTCACAATCTACATTCCCTATCAGTATGACTTTAGAGTGTGGGGGGAAACCCACGCAAACACGGGAAAAACATACAAACTCCTTGCAGAAGTTGTCCTTGGCAGGATTTGAACCCAGGACTCCAGCGCTAACCACTAAACCACCATGTTGCCCATATTATTGGATACTGTTGATCCTGTTGCAGTGAAAATATAATCTGGGAACTGTTACTGTGTGACTACATTGTTATGCCATGTAATTTGTCATGATATGTGTGCTGTGTACTGCCAGCAAACTACTATTGCATAATAGTAGTATTATGATACATCCACTGTGACTGAGAAGTGCACAGCCATGTAGAAGAGGTTCAGAAAATCCAGACCAGCCATTGCCAGGGTATTGCTGCCTAATGGGGTTGACGCAGATAGAGGGACTGAGACCAATTTATAAAGACTGGACTGTTGATACAAAGACTGTTTGTTGTAACAGATACTGTCCTAGATTGAGATGGTGCTGAAGAAGCCAATATCAGTACTGTGTCAGGAAAGTGTCACAGACATCAGCCAAATGTCAGCAAAGTGTCATTATTTCAAGCCATTTGTTTCCGTTTATAAGACTGTTTTGAAACCACCACACTAGTTACTTCATTTGTGAACTATGTAACTGTCAAACCTGTTACCTCCTTGTGAGTAAAGGTCTACATTTCTCCTATTATATCCACCTGATTCATAATGCCATCCCTGAGTAGGAAAACTGCTCCTACACCTCAAGGCCAAAAGATTCTTAATTTAAAGGGACACACCAACCCATCCCATTTGTGAACTAGTTACAATCACTTCCAGATCAGTGGGGCTCCATCTGCAAGGACCCCCATGACCCTGAGATTAAAGGGATTGAATTACTGGCTGCCTCCTGATGGACCCTCCCCAATCATAAGGGGATTTTCCCACCACAGCAACTCATATGATGCATATTGGTGGGGGTCTGACTGCAGGGACCCCCACTGATCATGAGAACTCCCCAGTCTGAATGGAGCAGTGGTCAGAAGGACACATCCCTGCTCCGTTCATTTCAAAGGGACTGCTGGAGATCTCTATCCCCTTTAATGAAAGCTTTCAATTAGAGGTTATATTGTTTTTCCTGAATAGGTTTACATCGGATATTCAGGTCTCCACTCTACATTTTTCTAACTTCGATGACAATGATATTGTGTGGGTTCACATTAACTTCTATGGGAATTACTACTAATATTAAACACAGAGCACACAGTAATAATAATAAAAAAAAAAATCATACTTCATTTATACCAAACATGGTTATAAATATCCAACAATAGTAAAAACAAATATGGCTATATATATTTATAACTTGCCCTGATATTTATTGACAGCATTCCCTCCCCTATCTATCTATACAGTCTCAGCACTTCCTTATGTAACACTGGATGTTGTTTCCCCTCTCTGTGTACTATTTGGTTTTACTGTTGTTGGATGTTTTTAGCAATGTTTGGTATAAATAAAGTATGATTTTTTTGTTATTACTGTGTGTGCTCGGTGGGTATAGTAATTTTGGTACTGCTTTGGCTTTTCTGCCAACAGAACGTGGTTACTGTGCTTATTATGTATGCCCTTGTTTCTGTAGGTTTAGTAGTTCTATGGGAATTACAGAAAAAGCATAGCATGGCCGTATTTGGGTTTTGAATACCCCTTAGGCTGAGTCCCCATGTTGCAGAAAAACAGCTTTTTTGTTGCAGATTTTGCTGCATTTTTTTGAGTGATTGAAAAGGAATAGGAAATATATTCCTATATACAGGTCTTATGCTTTTCCCTTCTGTTAAATACACTCCTAGCTTCGGCTAAAAAAAAAAAGAAGAAAAAAACCCCACAAAATCTGCAACAAAAAAGCAGCTTTTCCGCAATGTGGGGCCTTAGCCTCAAAGAGAACTGGATGACTCGAGAAGAATTTAGACTATTGTAATGCTTCATAAAATGGGGAAATACAGGGATTTATTTTTCCAGGAATGTGTATATCTTAGAAGTAATACTTGTAAATGAGATGTCTCATCTCAGACAGTCCCTTTTATATGTCATCTGCTGATCCATTCTAGACTGGTTCCCAGGATTCCCAACAAAACATCGCTGTGAGTCAAATCCGGAACTGTAGAACATATGGATAACCAATTGAAGCCCAGATATTAGCATACATATGTTTTATGTCTAAAATAATTCTATACAATGTAATGTAATCAAAAAACATATACACATATATATTTTCTATGTTCTTATTTGTAGTATCCATGTTCTATATCTTGTTTTGCCCTCCGTATCTCAGGGTAATAGAACCTATACAAAGCATCAGATTGTGTTTCCGACAACATGGCAATGTTCTGAGAGGTTCCTGTAAGTTCCATATTGTTGCCAACTAATGTTGAGTTATTTTTATCCCGAAAAGAAAAGGGCACAAATTGTTTCAATGACTACTGAATTACAGTAAATCCACTGGGTACCATGATGTTATATTAGAAGAAAATATGTGCCAGCCTGTTAAGGAACCTTTTACTTTGAAAGTTAGTAAACAGGAAAATAATTCTGTACCAGGCTTCTTTGACCCTGCCAATGACTGCATTGAATTTAGCAGACAAGAATAACATACTGTGTCAAGCATTCAAGTGATTCTTATCAGGGTGCTATGTGAACAAAACAAGTAATGTGAGACCATAAGGTACCACTTGTGGGAAGTCTTTAAAAACATTTTTAGCTATTTTGGATTAAGCGTGGTGAAGACATTATTATGTATTCCCATATCCCTATATTTTACGTTATAGCATGACATTTCTGAGTGGGCTATTAATTCTGTGTACATAAAACCATAGGGTTAGAAACCAGTTACTGACCATCAAAAATGTAACTTGTAGTTGTTGTGCGCAGTAGTGTACATCATTCATGTTTGTAAGTTGAGGTATTTCCCATAAAGGGAATGTGTCACCCAAAAATGACCTATATTTTTTAAACCAAGTTTTCATGTTAAATGCTTTCAAAAATTTTGATACTTTTTTTAAAATTTTCCATGTCATCTATGTTTTAAAAAAGTACTAAATCCTGCAATTTTAACTCTGGCCACTAAGCCCAATAATAGACTGAAACGTCGCAATTTTGTAATGAAAAGAATTAAAAAATCTACAATCAGAAAATAAAAAATAGGTTAGAAAAAGCAATATATCTCTTTCTGGTTTTAAAGTGGCTGTGTCGTTATGGACAATTATCCCCTAACCACAGAAAACGCTGATAAATGTCCGATCGCTGGGGGCTCGATCGCCGGATGCCCCAGTGATCAGGAGGACAGGAGACTGAAAGTCCCCCTAAGGCCTCCTAGTGAATGGAGCGCCAGTTTTGTGTGACAGGATTTTCATGGGGACAGGTTATCTTTATTAAGAGGGTCAGTCAGAAGTAAATTGGTTAGTAACGTAATCCTAGTGCCTTGTAGTGGTGTTTACAAATATGTCAAATATGTCATTCAGTTTTGAAGCCCCATTTTCATGTAAATTGCTGATGAATTAATATGCAAATGAGGGGAAAGTGCTTTGCCAAGGAATCTAGGAAGCTAGGTTACACCCAAAAAGCACTTTCCCCTCATTTGCCTATGAATTTACATGAAAATGGGGCTCCAAAGCTGAACAACAGATGAATATTTGGAAACTGTAGAATCACCTCTACAAGGTCCTGGGGTTAGGTTTATAACCATTATACTGCTGACAGACTCCCATTAAGTATTCCGGTAATTGCTATTGTGTAACATACAAGAGTACAATAGAGTAAATGTCTCAAGTATAAAACGACACCCTTTATGTCTTGCAAATATATTTTAAGGATATATTAGCAATAAAGCAGATGCTTGTACTGTTCTTGTATTATTATTAGCTGTACTAGATTAAGTGTTTGATGGCTACCATTCAATATGGTAATCCTTGACTCTATGAACCTCATCTGAAATATAATAAGCCATCATCCTCAAGCTTCAAATCAAAATTGGTAATTCAAGAGCAAATTTATTAATAATGGTAATTTAATACAGCAATTGACTTGTATTTGCCATTTATCGAATGCTAATTATTTCCCCTTTGACAAGTTGACGATTTCTTAATTACTTGAGGGCAATGGAGAGTTTTGTGGTGCAGGTGATAAACATTACGACAGTAATGATTTTTTGTCACATTTGTAATTTAATTGGGTAACACTCATGGTCTTCATTTCTAGTGTTCCTGTAGGAGGAAGCAGCCACCTACGCTGCCCATCAATAACATTCTACTTGTAAAGGCATAAGGCTTCTCTGCATGCGTTCTATCAAAAGTTTACGTATGGATAAGAATAGAACTATAGGGTCATATGACCACTATACAAAAGCTAATGCTAGGATACTTTTTAATTGCAAGTGTTGTTTCAATTTTTTTTTGCAAATAAATAGTTCAGGTGAATGGAAAGGAGCTCCTTTCCTGCTTGCAAAATTGCTCAATTTGTTGCTCAGTCCTGTCTTCACTGAATAGAATATATAGAAGTCTATAGAAAGAGGAGGAGGTAGAGGAGTGAGTGAGAAGCAAAGAGACACAGGCACAGACCTCCTAGAGTATATACAGTGAAATTTATACAGGGTTTTATTCATATTTACAGGTGCATCTCAATAAATTAGAATATCTTTGAAACCTTCATTCATTTCAGTAATTCAGTAATACAATTCATAATCAGCGTCTTCCATGATTGTGTGTCCTACTGAACCAGACTGAGAGACCATTTAAAAGCTTAGGAAACCTTGGCAGGTGACACACTGAACTTACAATACTGAACTTTTTTACAATATTCTAATTTTCTTAGATTTGGGTTTTCATTACCTGTAATCCATAATCAACATTTACAGAAATAAAACACTGGACTCCTCCTTCTTCCCCTAGCTATTGCTATAGACTTCTATGTAACCTGATCTGTCTGCGAGTCTTCAATGTGAATGGATCTCTCAGTGAATTGAGTAGTTTATCAGACAGGAAAGGGACTGACAACCGGAGACAGAAGCACTTTTCTCTGAAAACGTAGCTTTTTTGATGCAGATTTTTTTCTGCAATGTGTGGATGGCATTAACCAAAATCCCATCCACTTTCAGATACTGTAAAATGCAGCATTTTTTGCCAGGGCTTTTTGCCAGCAACGTGTGGCCCTGGCCTTAATGCCTTTTAAATACAGTCTGTGCAGACAATGCAATATTCCAACATTGGTGACGTAATGAATGAACAAAGACTGCACATCAGAGGAGTAGCTATAGATAGAGGGTACAGAGGTAGCAATCTCTACCAGGTCCTGGAGCCTGAGGGGACCCAAAGGCTTCTCCACAACATAGGTGATCACCAGTATTATCGGTAGCACATGGTAAGTGAGGGCCCGTTCCATATTTTGCATTGGGTTCCAAGAGATTCAATTTAGTCCTTGACTGCAGATATAAAATATGGCTTACTAATGATAAGTAGGTCCAAAAGAAGAGGTCATTTAAAGTCAAGACATGATATTCTGACTCCCATACAAGCCAACGAGCCAGATCAAAATGTAGTTTCATTAGAAAACATTCACTTTGATTACCTCATTGATTTCCAGACAGCAAAACAAATACCTTATCCTTATGAAATGCATTGAGCGGCCCTAATGTCATGTCTTACTTATTGACTGTGGTTCTGTGGCAACATGAAAATTCTAATATTGACCTGATCACTTTTGCTAGAACATATTACAGTACATCAAAATGCAAACATCATAAAGGTCTAGCAGTTTACATGTGTAGCATAGGTTAAATATAATAGTGCAATATACTACATGTAGCATTGTCAAATGTTCCTTTGATCTTTTTAATGTAATATAACATTTACTGATTGAAATATTTTGTGAAACCATAGATACATATGAGAAGATGACATTGGAGAGGTCTGTGATATTTGACCGCCACTGATTTCCAGAATGAAAGGGTCCTATAGAGTCCACATCTTTTTGGCACTGCTCAAAATATTCTACTAGTGGAAATATGAGACAGTATTGTCATCTAAAGGACCATTCACATTAATGGTGGACATTGTAGAATGTTGGGCACTGGACGCCGCGAGGAGGACCAAAAGAGGTAACGGAAGTTAAGTATAAATGTTTTGGGTTTTTCTTTTCTCCTCCCCTGGGCCTCCACCTATTATAATAATTTCACTTCTGCTTCTCTCTGAACAAGTTTGGACCGAAACGAACCAGAAGATCGTTTTGTCTGAACACGGGACTGAACGAATCTTCAGAGGTTAGTGACAGTGAACATACCTTTTTTGGGTGAAAGCGCAATTGTTCTGCTGAGACAATTATCTTTTAATTTGTATGCCAATTAGCTGTTTAGTGCACAGTGCCTATCCCCCCCCCCCACAGATCAGCTGTACCGAGACAGCGTGCCTGTCGGCAATTTTTACATACTGCAAACCATGTTGCTCACTCACCCTACAAACTATAGCGGAGGTTGTAGTTAGACTTCAATGGGACAGCACTGCAGTACCTACACCCGCCACTATAGTTTGTACAGCGAGTGAGCAGCAGAGCTCAATGTATGTAAACATTACCGAGAGCCGTGCTGTATAGGTACTGCTGATTGACAGGGGTCCCAGGTGTCAGACCCCCACAGATCTAATACTGATGGCCAATACTAAGGTCATCAATAGTTAAAACTGTATTGCCCCTTTAAATTTTGGTATTTATTTCCATTGCTTATATAACAGTATGTTACATGTTGTATAGTGATTGTCACTATTTAAAGGAACTCTAAACATACAAAATGTGCAAATCTAGGGTTTTCCAGGATTTTTATCTTATTATATCCATAGGATAGGTCATGAATATAATCTCAGTGCAGGTCCAACATCCATAACCCCCACCGATCAGCTGTTTTTTATTGACTGCCTCCAGTACTAGAACAGTACAGTGTACACAGTCAAAAGCAGAAGGCTCCATCCACTGTGTAGTGACAGGTCTGGGTTACAGCAGATCAGCTCCCATTCACTTGAATGACTGACATCATAATGGATTCCTGACAGACCCCATTATAGCCTCTTATGTGCATTTGTATATGATGGTGTCTGTCCATCATGGGTCCATCTTCATTTGGATTTCAGTTTTATTGTTCCTGTAATGGAACAAAAAATGGAAACACCAACAGAGATATGAACATAGCCTTAGCTATCCCTAGGAGTATGGGTGGAGACTGGAGTGACCCACAGAAAAGCGAGAAGAACAGGCAATCTCCATGCAGATGTTGCTTTGGATTGGAGTAGAGCTCAAAAACCCAGTGCTGTGAGGAATCAGAGATAGCTTCTTTCTGGCAGTGTTCATTCATGGCTACCAAATCAGACATGTCAGGGTGGGTTCACACCTGCGTTCCAGTCCGTCCGTTGCCAATCCGAGTGAAAATCTCGGCGAACGGGATTGGCATCGGATACAGACCGGTCAGCGACGCATTGGTTAAAAACCCATTCATTTGAATGGGTTTTTAAAGCAATGCGCGGGTGTCCTATTGCACCCTCTGCGCTGCGAATACTTTTTTTTTCATCGGAAACAAAGTCGGACAGGCAGGACTTCGTGTCCAACGAAAAAAAACGGCTTCGCAGCGCAGAGGATGCAATCGGACACTTATGTGACATTGTTGCCCCTATACATTTGAGTATACCATTCTGTATGCTGAACTGTATCATTGCCACCTTTCAATTCACAAGCGCTAGTGCCATTCTGGACAGATGACGTATAGAGAGTGTTCATAGCCTTTAGAAAATCGCTTTTTCAATATATTTTCATCATTCAGAAGGTCTTTATTTTTAGCATTGAGCTTATCGAGATAAATAAATGTTAAATGATCCCATCTTGAGTTAGGTAATGCCAAAGTGTTAATTCACAATGATGTCACCCTGGTGAAGACTGGCTGGAATAGACTTTCCACCATAGTAGTAATTTATATGGATAACCTTTTGCTTTAGAAGCCAAATGTCTGCGGTGATTTACCTAGCCCTTAATGCTCCTTATTTGCATTTGTAAATTACTGAGATGTTCTGAGATATTTGCATCATTGTCAAAAGATCTTCTGAAGGATTATAAACATACTGAGCGAACGCTCATACTGATGTCAATACACGGCTACGTCTCTCCAGGCCAGCTCCATATCTCATTATATCTCATCTGATCTACTAAGCAGAGAAATGGGTTTCAGATGAATCAAGTGATATATAAAATATTGTGTGAGATAATCTATAAAACAGGAAGCACTGGAACAATAGATATTAGAAAAATATTAACTAGATTGATAGTCAGGTACATAGAATTGGGAATGAACTGAACAGTTCAGTATCAGCCACTTCTTAAAGAGGACCTGTCACTAGAATGAAAAATCAACGCAGAAAGTGGGCTTCATACAGATCATGCAGTTTTTTAAATTTTGTTTCTGCACCCCCCCCCCCCCACAGACGTGAGACATGGCCTCTGTAGTAATTCCGCGCCTAGTATGCGGCTACCTCCCCATAGTCTCTGTGGTCGGTTATTTATTTATTTACTAAGCTTACTTGTATAGCGCCATCATATTCTGCAGTGCTTTACAGACATAGACAGTCACTGTCCCATATAGGGATCACAATCTACATTCCTTATCAGTATGTCTTTGGAGTGTGGAAGGAAACCGGAGCACCCGGCGGAAACCCACACAAACATACAAACTCCTTGCAGATGTTGTCCTTGTTAGGATTCGAACCCAGGACTCTAGCGCTGCTTTTCTGAGCCCACTGACATTGCGTGATTTGATAGGGCAGCCTCAGAGGGCTCAGAAAAGAAGCATCCACAGAGCCTGCGGGGAGGTAACCTCACTGTTACACAGGTTACCGTCCCAATGGAGAACATAATAGCACCCAGTTACAGAGGTCACTGTCCCAATCGAGAACGTATTACTGCCCCGATGGAGAAAGCTGGGTAATTTATATACTGGGCACGAAATTACTGCGGAGGCCATATCTCAGGTCTGGGGAAGGTGCAGAAAGAAAATTTTAAAACCTGCATGATCTGTATGAAGCCCACTTTCTGTGTATATGCTGAAATGTCATTTTTCATTCTAGTGACAGGTCCTCTTTAAGGATAGGCCCTCCTACATGATCTATCTATCTATCTATCTATCTATCAGATACATATCTTATCTATCTTTTAAATGCTTCTATCTATCTGCCTGTCTCTATCTGTGTCTCTCTCTATAATATCTATCTATCTATCTATCTATCTATCTATCTATCTATCTATCTATCTACCTATTTATCTATTTGTATATATCTATATATCTACCTGTATCTATCTATCTATGTCTCTCTCTCGCTCTATAGTATCTATCTATCTATCTATCTATCTATCTATCTATCTATGTCTCTCTCTTGCGCTATAGTATCTATCTACCTCTATCTATCTATCTATCTATCTATCTATCTATCTATCTATCTATCTATTTATCTATCTACTTGTATATATCTATATACAGTCATATGAAAAAGTTTGGGCACCCCTATTAATCTTAATCATTTTTAGTTCTAAATATTTGGGTGTTTGCAACAGCCATTTCAATTTGATATATCTAATAACTGATGGACACAGTAATATTTCAGGATTGAAATGAGGTTTATTGTACTAACAGAAAATGTGCAATATGCATTAAACCAAAATTTGACCGCTGCAAAAGTATGGGCACCTCAACAGAAAAGTGACATTAATATTTAGTAGATCCTCCTTTTGCAAAAATAACAGCCTCTAGTCGCTTCCTGTAGCTTTTAATCAGTTCCTGGATCCTGGATGAAGGTATTTTTGACCATTCCTCTTTACAAAACAATTCCAGTTCAGTTAAGTTTGATGGTCGCCGAGCATGGACAGCCCGCTTCAAATTATCCCACAGATGTTCAATGATATTCAGGTCTGGGGACTAGGATGGCCATTCCAGAACATTGTAATTGTTCCTCTGCATGAATGCCGGAGTAGATTTGGAGCTGTGTTTTGGATCAATGTCTTGCTGAAATATCCATCCCCGGCGTAACTTCAAATTCGTCACTGATTCTTGTACATTATTCTCAAGAATCTGCTGATACTGAGTTGAATCCATGCGACCCTCAACTTTAACAAGATTCCCGGTGCCGGCATTGGCCACACAGCCCCAAAGCATGATGGAACCTCCACCAAATTTTACAGTGGGTAGCAAGTGTTTTTCTTGGAATGCTGTGTTTTTTTGATGCCATGCATAACGCCTTTTTGTATGACCAAATAACTCAATCTTTGTTTCATCAGTCCACACGACCTTCTTCCAAAATGAAGCTGGCTTGTCCAAATGTGCTTTTGCATACCTCAGGCGACTCTGTTTGTAGCGTGCTTTCAGAAACGGCTTCTTTCGCATCACTCTCCCATACAGCTTCTCCTAGTGCAAAGTTTGCTGTATTGTTGACCGATGCACAGTGACACCATCTGCAGCAAGATGATGCTGCAGCTCTTTGGAGGTGGTCTGTGGTTTGTCCTTGACTGTTCTCACCATTCTTCTTCTCTGCCTTTCTGATATTTTTCTTGGCCTGCCACTTCTGGGCTTAACAAGAACTGTCCCTGTGGTCTTCCATTTCCTTACTATGTTCCTCACAGTGGAAACTGACAGGTTAAATCTCTGAGACAACTTTTTGTATCCTTCCCCTGAACAACTATGTTGAACAATCTTTGTTTTCAGATCATTTGAGAGTTGTTTTGAGGAGCCCATGATGCCACTCTTCAGAGGAGATTCAAATAGGAGAACAACTTGCAATTGGCCACCTTAAATACCTTTTCTCATGATTGGATACACCTGGCTATGAAGTTCAAAGCTCAGTGAGGTTACAAAACCAATTTTGTGCTTCAGTAAGTCAGTAAAAAGTAGTTAGGAGTATTCAAATCAATAAAATGATAAGGGTACCCAAATTTTTGCACCGGTCAAATTTTGGTTTAATGCATATTGCACATTTTCTGTTAGTACAATAAACCTCATTTCAATCCTGAAATATTACTGTGTCCATCAGTTATTAGATATATCAAATTGAAATGGCTGTTGCAAACACCCAAATATTTAGAACTAAAAATGATTAAGATTAATAGGGGTGCCCAAACTTTTTCATATGACTGTATCTATCTGTATCTATCTAACTATCTATCTATGTCTCTCTCTCGCTCTATAGTATCTATCTTTCTACCTATCAGCTATCTAATCCATATATCTTGTATCTATCTATGCATTTATCAGTTTATTTCTCAAATATACTTTAGTAAAATGATGCATATTTCTTGTCAATCCATACCATTGAAAAAACAGTCTTGTTGCAATGGTCCTGTAAAATGTGACACTGAGTTAATGGCATTTTTTATTTTATATATGAGAATGAGAATCTTTATCGCTAATTTTGGTAGTTTTACAAGCCCAAATCACATGACAAGAAGATAAAATGCAATGTGTACAATGTTACCCTGACTTAACAGTTGTGTTTCACTGAGGTCGTAATAACATAACCACACTAAATTTTACTTTTCTCAAGATAAGACAGTCTTTTCCCCTTGGGAAAGATTGCCATGTGTATAAATGATGACTTAGTAGGAGAATTTCAGCTAAGTCATAATTTATAGGTAATTTATTGCCTTACACGCATATTAATTAGGATTTGGTAAGAAGTAGGAGTAGGATAACTCAGCCCAAATGGGGAGCTCATCTGGTGTTACCTGTAGTATCTAAAGGGCTCTCATTGAGTGCTATGCATGTAACAGAAGTGTTAATAAACTGCTTCTGTCTTCTCTCCTGGGGCCCAGCAGTCTCTGACAGCCAAGCACCCAATATTTAGCTGCAGCTGGCTTATAGTTCTCTGCAAGTTTACATTCCATATGTGCTTTGTGATCTATAAGGGTATTCCAATTTTCTACATTTATGACACAAGCATATAGAAATGCTTAATAAGCGCAGTTCCTATTCTTGTACCCTCATATATTAGGAGAATGGAGGTCTGCCCATTGAAGTCTATGTGAGTTATGAATACTGTAGAGTTAAGAACGCAGAGCTACGCTTTTTCTTTAATTCCTATAGACTTCAATGGAGGGGGATTTTTACAAAGTGGAATGTGTTGGACTGGAATCAGTATTTGGTGAATGGGGGTCACCAGATCCCTGTTGTTATGATAAAAGAGTTTCCCATAGGTGCATTCAGAGTTCCACTGGTGCACCATGAGCAGCAGCCATCTTCATACAGGAACCAGACTGAGACTACCCAGGAGGGTAAACTGAGGCTCATTATCAGCGTTGTGCCTGCCTTTGCACAACTCCCACGAGGTGAGACCAAACATAGCAAATTGTTGTCCGTCCATATTTATGTGTTCCTGTGATTTCTGCACTAGGGAGCGCCCTTCTCTTTTTCTTTTGTATCCTAGAGTTCCACTGGTTGTTATTGGAAACAAACTCTACATAAGATCTTTATGTGTTTGCAAGGCTGCTCAATATTTTTATATAGATTTATCTAAATGTATACCCTGGTTTGGGGGAGTACAAGTACAGGGGAACAGCAGCTCATTCCCAAATACAAACCCCAGTATCATCAACAGCACAAGATATCTGCATACA
This sequence comes from Leptodactylus fallax, assembly GCA_947044405.1. Classification (NCBI taxonomy): domain Eukaryota; kingdom Metazoa; phylum Chordata; class Amphibia; order Anura; family Leptodactylidae; genus Leptodactylus; species Leptodactylus fallax. Next base: position 1,640,789 of record CAMRHE010000171.1, read on the forward strand.
GGAAGTGACATCAGAGAAATGCCAAAAGATGATTGGTTGGAGACAGAAGTGACAGCTTAATAAGATCTTTTGTCCAAGAAAAAAGACGCTCAACCGAGTTCAAGCCACACTGTAACAGGAGCAAGTGGGTTCTTAGAGACTGTCAGAAACGAAGGACATTTATCCACTCTTCTTGTCTGGTCCTGGTTGTAAAGTTGGATCCTGTACAGACATCCAGAAGGCCATCTGCCAGTGACCAAGTGGATCTTGAGACAGAATATATTCTGAGTCATTCATTCCTGGCTTTCTCTGTGTAACCCTTTTGCTCCTGTTACGTATGAATTCCAGGTCATGGCGTATCTTTTGACTCAAAAGATCTTCTCCAACCACCACTTCCATTTCTGTTACTTCAACCCATTGATCTTCTATTTAGATGGCCATATATGAGTGCATATGGCAGCAGCATGATCCTCTGAATTGATTGGCCAGGAGAGATCATGTGACACAGTCCACGACTATGTTTTTGTAAAGGTGCAATGAAGGGGCTGCATGATACTTTTTGAGAAATCATTGTTAGGAAACACACCATGACTTTTTTTTTTACCACCCTCAAAATAGAATAATATATAACACTTTTTAGATTCCCTTATTTCATGAGGTCTGCGTCCATGCAGAAATATTGAGGTTTGGGTTACACAAGCATCATGGCTTCCATTGATATGGTATAAGGAGCATAATATTATATGTAACACAAAAAATAAAGCATGTCCTTTATTGTGCTCTGAAAATAACCAGGATTTATCACCTGATCATTAAAAAAATCTAATATCAGATTCGTTGTTGGGTCTCACTGTAAATTCACTATTTTGTACAATTTGTAATGTGTCGTAAAATGCTTCAACATATTTGATGTCCAGTAAAAGACTATGTAAGCCCACCTTGGACTTTTAGAATGTTTGTCCACACATGTATTTGATATGTGTTTGTATTATATGATCGCTGCTAGTCAACACAATGAACCCCATTCTATAAATTATGTAGTAAGAAGACCTTTTGGAATAGAGGACAGCTGTTTTCTACATCCTAAACTCGAATCCCCAAAGGATAAAGCAGCCGACTGAGAAGAGACCCTGCACCTGCTGGATGTTACTACAACCATGATAGATAGTTTCAAGAAGACCCGACTCAGCAAGATGCTCTGTGTATCTGTCCCTCCACTTAGAATTAGCGGAGAACAGATTAAAACTCACTGTCTCGATATAAACAATAACACTGATTAAATGGATCATTTTGCCAAGGGATATGTTCCTTGAGTGGTCATTTTTCATTCAAATGCTTAGGCTGAAGAAGAGTCGCTTGCAGCACTAAATATATTGAATCACTGTTAACCCACTAAATAAACCTAGATACTAGCGCACTTTATTAGATGAACCTGGCTGCTTTATGGCTGATGCTAACAATCCCTGTGATGTCTCAAGATGCAGTATCTCTTCATAAAGTGGAAAATGGTTTTGATGAAGTTTCATTTGACAATCTACTATCTGACCTCATAATTAATATTACATTTAGATCACATTTTGAGCAGGAGGAAACAAATGGTCATAACATACACAGCTCCATAAGAGTAATCTTGCACCTTGGGCACTTTCCTATGGGCCATAAATGACTTCAGTCATGGTACTAATTATTTCTCATTTGCGTGACATCTGAGTCATTTCTAAATGTCTTCAGATTATTGGTGAGCAGTGTAGGTAATATAACTGTAAGGCATTTACTTTCCTTATCACCAATTTCACATTAATGGCTTTTTTTTTTTTTTTTTTTTTTACAAAAGTCACAGAATGGGTCAAAAAAATGAAAATTGAAATAAAAGTAGCAATACTCACCTCACCGATCCCCTCCTGTTCTGTCACTTTGGTCTCTACTTATTGGTTCCTAGGCATTTAAGAGGATTGGTCCTTGCCAGGATTGTGACATATCATGCAGTCCCACTTGAGGATGGCAAAGAAATCCAGGCAGACAGCTGGTTAACAAGAAAAGTTCTTTACTTAGATTTGAAGCTGGGGTGTAACTTGAGGGGGTGAAGAAGGTGTGTTTGCACCCCCTGCCCAGAATCCTTAGCACTGGTGTAACAATAGGCTTCGCAGTGGACACAGTTGGAACTGAGCCCATAAGCCAGGGTTTCTGTGGAGGGAGGTTGTGGTACAAAAGGGGGCATGAGCATAGTGGCTCAGTGGGTTGTACTGTTGCCTTCCAGCACTGGAGTCCTATGTTCAATCCTGTTCTCCACGTGTTTGCATGGGTTTCCTCCCACACTACAAATTCATACTGATAGGGATCTTAGATTGTGAGCTCTATATGAGACAACGTCTGTAAAGCACTGTGGAATATTACTTACTATATAAGTAAGCAAAATAAATAAATTACAATCAGGAGGGCACAGACAGAGATATAGATGTTGCTAGAATATACCGATGGATGGAGTGGCACACCAGTCTCAGTCACTCATGGGCAGAAGGAATTTGGAATCTTTCTCACCTCAGCAAAAACATTATGTTATAAGTGGCCTCTGACCAGTCTCTGCAGTTCCCACGAATTTGTAACAAGCTGCGGCACTCTTCGCAGTGGACGTAAGTCAAGGATTCTGTGGAGGGAGGCCATGAGCAGTCACATAGGCATGCCAAGCATCATGACATCATTACACTGAGGCCCAATCACAGGCCTCAGCGCTGAGCCCGGGCTGATGATATCACAGAAGAGTGCCAGAGGCCCAAGAGAGGTAACGAAAGTTGAGTATGAATGTTTTTTATTTTTTTCACCTCCCCTGGGCCTCCACCTATTATATTCTGGGGTCTAAAAAGACCTCAGAGTATAATGCGGTGGCCATTTTAGATCATCCAGAACGAAACTCTATTTGCTCAGTTTCGTCAAAAACGAACAATTTGGAATATTCGGCTCAAACCCGACTCATACGAACCAATTCGCCCATCTCTACTTGCTACACAGGAAGAAGAGGCTGGCATCCTGAAACAGGCAGACAAAGATAGCAAGGTAGCAGTCTGTCTGTAGAGAGAGTCTTGTATGTGGCAGTGTTGTGGACCTTAGTCCTTAGTGTAGTTATCATCACTGTGGTATCAGTGATATGTGTGGTCACTTTAACCACTGAATATAATGAGGGTGTCCCACCTCACCTTCTGACGCCCCTTAATAGGTAGTCACCTGTGATGGGAATGGGTCTCTTCACCACCATAATTTAAAGTTATTATTGGAGCTCTCAATATCACTGATAAGTCCAGGGATACACATCAACTTTGGTCACAAATCCTGTTGCACGACTAAAGATCACTGCGTTGCCCGATGACTTGTTCACATTCAGATGATCTCTCCTGTGGTCATCAGTATGAAAAATTGATTTGGGGCTGGAAAACCCTTTTATGCACATTCATGTTCGGGTAACTTGATGGGGGGGCAGGCACATTGTTTGCACAGGGGCCCTATATTGCCTGTGTCCACCCCTCAGCTGTGTATTTGTTACTTTGTACCACTATGAGATAACATGAGTCAGGAGGGGTACTGCGTCTCATTGTGGAAAGACCTAACTCCTTCCTACTGGAACTATTTTTTGTTTTCATTGTTTTCATTTTCTACTCCTTGGCCTAAGCATCCATAAATTTATTTTTCTGGTTATAGAGCCATATGAGGACTTACCGATGGGATAAATGTTTTTATATTTTAATGGTTCAGGCATTTTCTGATGCCGCATCTCAGTGGACATTGCTAAACTACGTGCACTGTTTATTCCATGCCATTTGCCATGTTGTTTTGTAATCTGTACATAATTTTACAAGTAGCTTGTGTACTGCTCACGTAAATGGTTTGGTTCATTGTGGATGGGAAGTATCTGAACTAGAGGTAGCTTCCATCCAGCAAGTTATGGAAAGTGAGAGGAGACTGGGAGTCTTCTGCCAGCTTCCAAGGAGGAAGGTTGCTTGTGAGCTGAGCTGTGGCAGAGAATTACAGCAAATGTGCTGCAGCCCTGAGATGGGGATAAGAGAGCTGCCTTCAGCCAAAAAGAGACATTCTGGAATTATTCAGGTGCTATTTTGTGGAGTCTAAGGGCAATTCTGATATGGGGCTTAGAGCACTGACCTTGCTGAACCACAGGACAGACAGGGCATCCTGGGTAGAGAGAGTACAGAGACTGGCAAGAATTGAGAGAGAAGGAGAGAGCCAGATCCTAGCACAGTCTGCAGGAACTACCAACCACCACTCTCACCACATACCCACAGTGGACCTCTGTAAGAACTGTACCTCCATTATTGTGGAAGCTGTTGGTTGTCTTACTGCAGTAAAGTTATGTGTAATCAGTCCTTCGCAACCATGAGCTTCCTGAGTCTTAATTCCCACAACAACATCAATAGCACTCTGAGCCCCATCTGGTTCTAAGACTGCTAGGAAGTTTCCCGGGGGAAGAATACCACTACCAAAGGTACATTGCAGGCCCCCTCAGGTCTGCCCCAGCCAAGAAGGAGAGCTGGATTCAAGTTGCTGAGAACATAGATATGATGGGAATTAAAGGTTTATTTTTTAGAATTATAATAGACTATAAGAAAACCACATGAACTGTACAACATGATGTCAAGGATTACATTTGTAAATAAAAAATAAAGCAATAAAAAGGTTAGTTCGATGCATTAACATTTCAGTGCTTTCCATGCATGATCTAGCAGATTACAAACTGCATTTGTATGTAGTTACCTATAAATGAGGTTCTTCATGAAACTGCTGCTGCACCGTTCCTTTCACACCCCCTGCCAGCTTAAAGCTGGGAACCAGATGCTTTAAGAAGGTCAACATACTCCACAACTCTATAAAAAGAAAATGTCCTACTGTGAATGTTACATACTATTTTTCACTGATAGTTTCCTCCAGTGTCAACAGTATCCAGGTTGTTTCAAGATGAAGCTAAGGGACTGGCGGAAATCAGACTAATGATGATCATGTGCATGTCCTCCCGTAGATAGTAATTGTGTCATTTTTAATATATGCATCTTTCTAGTTACTATCTAAGTCTAAGCTTGTTATGAACTACATTTTATTGCTACTAAGGGCCCTATTAGACCCAGCGATTTTATAGGCTTGCACAAACCCGTTCCTGAAAGTTAGCCTAATAGTGCCGCCGATCACCTGAGGAATGAACGTTTGTTCTTTCATGGCATGATCGCTTTACTTCACCAGGCCAAATTGTTTACTGGCAGCACATAGCCTCAGTAAGGGCTGTGCTGTAGGCAAGCAACAAAAGTACACACCAGGTTGAATGGCCACTAAGACCGGGGCCCCACATGGCGTAAACGCAGCGTTTGGCCGCGGTGGAAACGCCGCAGCAAAAAACACAGCTTGTGAATCCCATCCACACATTTCAGGAAAAATAGGTGCAGTGGAAATGCTGCAGTTTTCAAAACCGTTGCGTACGGAAATGCTATCAGTTTCCCTATAGGTATAACTGAAGCAGAAAGTCCGTAGAGGAAAACTGTGTGGACTGTCTGTGAAAGGTGCTGCGGGAAAAACCGCAGTGCTTTTCCGCCATGTTTTTTCCTGCAGCCTGCTACGTGGGGCCTTAGTCTTAAGCAATCATCACTCTTGCATGTGCATAATCTGGCTGTTCAGAACAAGCGCTGATCGGTGCAGTTTGTTGCTGGTCAGTGCTCATTCAAAAGAATCTTTGCATCTAATACAGCCTATACAATCAATACATGACATATATAATGGTCTCTCATCATATATTTAGGATGTTAATAAAGGTGTACGTGAGTGTGCATATTTATTTTGCTCGCTTATATAGCACAAACACATTGAGTAGACCATTGCAGACATCTTCACTCATTGTCCCCAATAGTGCTCACAATCTAAATTCCCTATTTAATCCCTTAGGCAGGGTTCACACTACCGTTGATGTCCGTTCTGATAGTGTCCGTTAAAAAAAGAAAAACAAAAAAAAAAAACGGACACCTATCATAACAGACATTAACGGACACTAACTGATGTTAATGTGTCCGTTTTTTTTAACTGATCCAATTAATGGATTTGTTAAAAAAAACGGACACATTAGCATCAGTTAGCATCAGTTAGTGTCCGTTTTTTAACACTGTCCGTTTTTTTAACACTGTCCATTTTTTTTTTACTGCTTTCTGAGCATGCGCAGGAAAAAAACGGACATAAAATAACGGACAGTAACTGATGGCTATCAGTTACTGTCCGTTATAAGTCCGTTACCCATAGACTTCAATGTTAAAAAAATAACGGACACTTGCTGTCCGTCAAGAATCCGTTTTTTTCAAATGGACAAAAAATAACGGACTTCTGACAGATTTGGTGTAAACGGACACAAACGGACACAATATAAAAACCCATTGAAATGAATGGAAATTTTAATGGATTTCTGACAGTTCAGCTAGTGTTTGATGCTAAAATCTTGTAACGGACAATAGCAACGGACACTACTGACTGTCACCAGCGGTAGTGTGAACGCCCCCTTAGATATTGTATTCAAAACTTTACACAACATTTAAGTGTTTTTTTTTTTTTTTGTGGGGGGGTAGTCTTCTATTATCCTTCCCCTAATAGGCATCTGCTAAAATACAGAAATCCTTTTCTAATTTGCAGTAAATAAATAAAATAAACAAAAAAAAAAACATAATTTGTATTGCCAATTGTGTAAAAAATGTTAACTATTACAATGTGATGTTCTTTATCCTGTATATTGAACCCAGAAAAAACAAAATATGTGAGAATTTTTTTTCTTTTTAGCACCCCCTTCCCCTCCGCCCCGAAAAGGGATAAAAAGTGACCAGAAAGTTATGTGCACCATAAAATGGTACCAATAAAAGCTATATCTTGTCCCACAAAAAGTGCCCTCACGCAGCTTTGTCAATGAAAAATAAAAAGGTTATGGGTATCACAATATGATGCCCCCAAGCAACTTTTATTTAATAAAAAGGGTTTTATTTAGTGAAAGTTTATAAAACATGAAACTTATATAAATGGTATCATTGTAATTGTAATGAACTCCTGAAAAAAAAGTTACCGTGTTAGTTTTAACACAGAGTGAACGTAATAAAGACGAATCACAAAAAGAAATTATTAACAGTCCCCCTAAAAACATTAATAGAAGAAATTAAGAAAACATTATATTTACACCAAAATGGTGCCATCTAAAAATAAAATGAGCAAAAATAAGCCCTAAAATATGTATGTTGACATAAAAAGAAAAATATTATGGATTTTGGAATGCAGAGATGGAAAAAAAACTGAAAAAACTGGCATAACTTTAAAATGGTTTCCCATGAATATAACCACGTATAAATTTGTAGACAATTTTGCAAATATAGATAATTAGACATTTTGCAAATTTTTAAAGATTTTTTTCAATTAATCGTAAGCTATATTCAGACGACAGTGAATAATGGTTGTGTGACATCCTTTTTTTTTTTTTTTTTTTTTAACAGACATCACACGACAGTATTAAATTCAATTTAATTGAATGGGGGCTATACACATGACCATTATTTTGCCAATCCGTTGAAAGGGGGCATGGTTATGGGAAACCATTTCATGTTCCAGTTTGAGGAGAGCTTGTCAATTTTAGAAAAAGATCTAATGGTTATACGTTGCACAATTTCCTATTTGCTTGGGATTATTAGGCTGGGTAACGAGACTTCTACTCAAAACTATATTCTTATGTAATTAATAAATATAAATTAATTATTTTCATAGATTTATATTAGAGCATTATCACTATACCACATATAGGTTAGGTTCTGAAATAACACTATATGGTCAAAAGTATTCGACCTTAGCTCTTAATCATTGACTTTAGTCCCATTGTCAGCACCTAGCCATACAGTCTATCTTCACAAACATTTGAGATAGGATGGCTCCTTTTAAAGAGGTCACTGAATTTGAGCATAGTACTGTAATAGGCTATCACCACTGCAACAAGTCATATTTCCTACATATTCCATGATCAACTGTGGGTGGAGGATTGAAAAGTGGCGAAATTTAGGAACCACTGCTGAGTCATGTAGTGCTGATGCACGTAGGGCATAAAAGGTGAAAACTCTCTGTTGACCCAATAACTGTAAAGCTCCAAAGTAAATCCGGAATTATTTCAACAGAACAGTTTGGAGAAGGCCAATTTCTGTTTCAGCATGACTGTTCCTCAGTGCACAAGACAAGACCTATAAAGGCTTGGTTGGGTGAGTTTGGTGTGGAAGAACTTGACTAGCTCACATAGAGCCCTGACTTCAACCCCATCAAACAACATTGGGATTAACTAGAACAGAGATTGCAAACTAGGCCCTCTCATCTAAAATCAGTGTCTGACATCTCAAATGCTTCAAAATCTTGTAGAAATCCTTCCCAGAAGAGTGGAAGCTGTTTTAGCTTCAAAGCGGGGCCAGTTCTATAATGATGCCTATGGATTTAGAATTGGCACGTCATAGGTGTCCCAATAATTTTGTCCATTTAGGGTATATTACACCACAAATTGCTTACTGTGGTGGATTGGAATGCACAATAGTAATCTACAAATTGAATACATGGATACTAAGAATATGGTACATTTTTGTGGCGTTATACTTGTACATAACCCAGAATGCTACATTGTGTATTTCTGTAATGATACATCAAAGAATTGTCCGTATTCAGTGATTGCCCAGTAAATCCTACAGGACATTACTTCTATTGGTTTAGTCATTAGCCACAGGCCAGTCCGCACTGACTCAGACCCAGAAAGAAATGACTGTCTGAGTACAGCCATAAAGTTTGTTGCAGTAGGCTGGGAGGCAGAACCACAAGACAAGGGCAGTTGAACTTTAATTTATTTCTTTAATGTGATTCCTGTGAACTAGCAAGTGTTCCCAGGCTACAATAAAACAGAATCCTTGGTGCAATATTCGAATTCATTCTTTTCCTTGTAACCCTGACCTTGCTACAGGCCCAGGGTACAAAAAAATTGTCCTGATAGGTAGTAAAGTGCACTTAAGTTGGAGAATAATGATATAAGCTCTAGACCAAGGAGTGACTTGAAAGAAGGCTTCGTCTCTGTCGGTGTGATGGCTCGCTTTCACCAATTTCTTCTAAAATAAATTTAATTTTATAAACTGCTCGACATTTGGAATAACCACGATAGTATATATGGTGCATGTAAGAATATATTTGTCAGAATGTGCAGTTGCCTTCTCTACAATTTAGTTCTCCATTGTTCATAAAGGACCTATCATTATAGTTTCTAAAAAAAGATCAGTAACTGTTTTTATTTATCTATTAAAAATACACAAGATATTATATACATACATATACAAATTAAATGTTACTAGGAATGAGTATACAGTGGGGAAAAAAAAGTATTTATCCAGCCACCAATTGTGCAAGTTCTCCCACTTAAAAAGATGAGGCCGGCCTGTAATTGTCATCATAGGTAGACCTCAACTATGAGAGACAAAATGAGAAAACATATCTAGAAAATCACATTGTCCGATTTTTTAAGAATTTATTTGCAAATTATGGTGGAAAATAAGTACAGTAATACCTCGTACATTCGCGAGGTTAGGTTACAGAGCGGGTCGCGGATCGCGAGGAATCGCGAATGTTTGGTACAAGCGCTTACAAGCGCTTACAATGCCGATTTCTAATGTTTAACCCCTAAATATCAATAAACTTTACCCTACAGTACTGTACAGTATACTAAAGTATACTGTACAGTACTGTATATTAATACATTCATTAATTTTTCTTATACACTCACAGTAAAATGAAACTAATTACCGGGTACGTAACGAACAGGACGCTACTACTCAATAGCGAAGGTGTTTTTTTTTTTATTAAATTTCACAGATCTGAGAAAAAAAGAGCAAAATCTACATATGTTAGTTGCCAAAAAAATATTGCGAATCTGTGAATTCGCAAATTCGGAAACTCGAGTGTACAAGGTATTACTGTATTTGGTCACCTACAAACAAGCAAGATTTCTGGCTCTCACAGACCTGTAACTTCTTCTTTAAGAGGCTCCTCTGTCCTCCACTCATTACCTGTAGTAATGGCTCCTGTTTGACATTGTTATCAGTATAAAAGACACCTGTCCACAACCTCAAACAGTCACACTCCAAACTCCACTATGGTGAAGACCAAAGAGTTGTGGAATTACACCAGAAACCAAAAAATTGTAGACCTGCACCAGGCTGGGAAGACTGAATCTGCAATAGGCAAACAGCTTGGTGTGAAGAAATCAACTGTGGGAGCAATAATTCGAAAATGAAAGACATACAAGACCACTGATAATCTCCCTCGATCAGGCGCTCCATGCAAGATCTCACCCCGTGGGGTCAAAATGATCACAAGAACGGTGAGCAAAAATCCCAGAACCACACGGGGGGACCCAGTGAGTGACCTGCAGAAAGCTGGGACTAACGTAACAAAGGCTACCGTCAGTAACACGCTACACCGCCAGAAACTCAGATCCTGCAGTGCCAGACGTGTCCCCCTGCTTAAGCCAGTACATATGCGGGCCCGTCTGAAGTTTGCTGGAGAGCATTTGGATGTTCCAGAAGAGCATTGGGAGAATGTCATATGGTCAGATGAAACCAAAGTAGAACTGTTTGGCAGAAACACAACTCATCGTGTTTGGAGGAGAGTGAATGCTGAGTTGCATCCAAAGAACACCATACCTATTGTGAAGCATGGGGGTGGCAACAGCATGCTTAGGGGCTGTTTCTCTGCAAAAGGACCAGGATGACTGATCCGTGTACATGAAAGAATGAATGAGGCCTTGTATGGTGAGATTTTGAGTGCAAACCTCCTTCCATCAGCATGACAATGATCCCAAGCACACCGCCAGGGCAATGAAGGAGTGGCTTCGTAAGAAGCATTTCAAGGTCCTGGAGTGGCCTAGCCAGTCTCCAGATCTCAACCCCATAGAAAACCTTTGGAGGGAGTTGAAAGTCCGTGTTGCCCAGCGACAGCCCCAAAACATCACTGCTGTAGAGGAGATCTGCATGGAGGAATGGGCCAACATACCAGCAACAGTGTGTGTCAACCTTGTGAAGACTTACAGAAAACGTTTGACCTCTGTCATTGCCAACAAAGGATATAGAACAAAGTACTGAGATGAACTTTTGTTATTGATCAAATACTTATTTTCCACCATAATTTGCAAATAAATTCTTTAAAAATCAGACAATGTGATTTTCTAGATTTGTTTTCTCATTTTGTCTCTCATAGTTGAGGTCTACCTATGATGACAATTACAGGCCGGCCTCATCTTTTTAAGTGGGAGAACTTGCACAATTGGTGGCTGACTAAATACTTATTTTCCCCACTGTATATAGTAAAAACCACAATGGGGGAAATTTACTATGAGCAGCTGTTGATTTGCTGTTTCATTTATTCCGATTCCTGGTGCAAAGTATATTAAATCCGTGAGATCAACTGAGCAAAAAGTAAGAAGAGCAGTAAAAAGTTGCATCTTAGTGCAAAAAAAGTCACTTTTATACATCAGTTAGAGTAAATTGTTTCATAAATTTTCTCAATTAGCTTTTGCTTCTATGAATGAGTAGATATTGATAAAAACTGTGATGAATATAGAACCCAATACATACCCCAAACCTTGGACAAAGGGTAGCTTCCCATTTCTCACTTGTTGCCATTGTCATACCTATCAATGTAGGGAACCCTGTGAAAAGTAACAATACAACAAAGGAATAGAATAGACCAAGTAAACTTAGTTCACTATACAGAAGAAAGCCAAGTCGTGGCACTGCACTTATACACATGCCCAATCCCAAAGGGAAACAATAGGAAGTCACTGATATTAATCACACTGGTGGTTCTCTGCTTTAATAGGTCATCTAGACAAGCCTACTGTAGAGTAAAAAGAAGCAGCACTTACTCATAATAAAATTCATGTCTTTGTAAAAAGTGCTAGGACACAAAACAATGGGTGAAGGCTGATTCGCGTGTATACCACATTTCTTATAGCCCATTGTTTTGTGTACCAGCACTCAAATGCCAAAATGCTGCTTTTTACAAATACGTAATTAAAAGAGCATTTTATTAAGGGTGAGTGCCGCTTCTTTTACCCTACAATTGGCTTGCCAGGTAAACCTAGAACTACACAATTTTCCTTGTAACTTCATACTACACAGCATTGGAATCTCAATCCTTGGGACATGCAAAGCCTCAACCTAAAAACACCCTTTTTATATAAACCCAGTCTGCTTCGGGTCCTGTTTGCTGGATGGGTGGCAGGTATGATAATCTACAAGCTACAAACTTAGCTTCAAAAACTGTACTATAGTGAAAATAAAACAAAAAATATGACAGCATTAGTACTAAATGTTCAGGGTGCAAATTCCACACAGAAATTGTGTCCTATGTTCCTATAGACATTGCCTATTGCTACCCTATTTGTTCTTAAGAATTGAGTTCAACAATTTTTAAAAGACATTTGAAAAAAATCATTAATTGTAATAATGGAAAAAGATTTTTTTATGTTTTTGTCATTCTGCCACTAAAAGTCTATGACTAGTAAGTTTAATTTGTATCGCTCTTGACTACATGATGACGGTCAACAATCAATGTCAATTGTAAAATAAATTGCTGTAAATTAATTTATGCCATATTTTAAATTATATAAAATTCATTAATTCTACTGTTAGTTCAAAGTCTCGTAAATACCACAGAATACAAGCGCTCCTTCAAGGCTGTAAAACCAGACCATTATCTGAAGTCTTTTATGCTCTTAGACTCAACAATGGCAAAATAAATTTCATAACATATGGTTGTGTAGCGCGAGACTGTGATATTTTTGTGTTTTCATTCTGCTTAGTTATATTTTTCAAATAAATGGGAATGAATATGTTGTTACTCGGCCTGCGTGATGGATTGTAGCATTCAAGCAGTGTGAAATGAACTTAGGTGACATTTAAGTTTCTCCTGTGGTAGGCTGCACTTTAAAGAAAGTAATAAAAAAAACATAAGAGCAAAAATATAAATATAATTGAATGGGAATAAAAGTTTCACTTCCTTTTCCTGTTAATGTACGCTATGCATTGCTGTACAGTTCTATAAAACTCCACATGTTAGGGATATGTCTCAAAGGCCTAGTTTTCTCTATAATGAGCCTTATTTCCTAAACCTTTGAAGTGTGACATTTTATAAGGAATTATATTTTTTCTATATTAGCAAACAAAATAAACTGGTTTTATGCCCCAATAGGTATACAAATTGTATAAGCAATTAACAGCTCTTAGTGACTGGAGGACGAAACCAAAAATTTGTGCAATCTGCTATGAAAGTATTTTATATTATTATTTCAGTTATTATAGTCCTTATTGTTGGTTTTGTTCTGTAAGCTTTAACATAATAGTAGTAATAATAGTAATAATAATAATAATGATTTTAATAATAATGCTAACCATATAATATGTAATATATAACAAATCATTACCAATTATCTTAAATCTAAGCTAAATTTTTTAAATAATACATATGCATTTTAAATTATTATGAAAAAATAAATGATTATTTTTACATTATGATATTTCTACAACGTATTTTTATTTCTTTATTTTTAAAGATTTTCTGGCTTTAATAAATCCCCCACTGCTCCAGTGCCGAGAGTCCCATATTCCCCTGCCAATCTCCATTTATATTGCTACAGCTGTTGGTTGACATCCATTTTTGACTTCTTCTTGACTTGCATTGTTGGATGATGGATGTTGACTGATTCATGTAGAATGGACTTTTGGATTGGGTTATACATTATGAGACCTTTCTGCTATTTACAAACTCATTCCTTTTTTTAGTGCTGCGCTAAAATATGACCAGTGCTATCCGTACAAAGAGCACTTGACCACTGCACCAGTGCATGACTGCAGCACGTGTTGGTATGGCACATCATATTGTACCATATTTTTTAGAGGTAGAAAATCTCATCATGAGGAAAGATGTTTAAAGGGGCATTTCCACCTTAGAGTGCTATGGAATATCACTATATAAAATTTTGGTCAGTGGGGTCAACCTCTGGGACCCCTGATCACGCTAAGGACTCAGGTCCTTTTCCATTTTTCCCTGCATAGCGGCCCTCTCATCTACCCACTGTGCATGGAAAGCCAAGGCAACAAACACCAGAAATAAAAAACACATGCAACCACATTTAGTTTCCAACTTTGATGCTTTAATCTTATTTTTATTCATATGTACAAAGTGTCATCTTTACACAATAGAAATAATTTATTAGGACTGGCATTCTGTACTCCAGTCTTAATCAAATTCCTGTCCGGTGTGATATGCGCCTGAATTATTGTGTTCCGGCCTCATAATAATTTAGGTGCACTCCCATGCATCAGAATTGAAATCTACGCCAGTCAAAAACTGGTGTAAATGTCAGGTATAACACACGCCAGCTTTATGGCCAAGTAAATTTGTCGTAAAAAGTGGCAAGTGGGGGACAGAAGGAATACTGTGGGGCATTTGGATTCAAGAAAGGGCCATGCACTAAAATGCACCTCACTTACACCCAGTTATGCCATAAAACTAGTGTAGATGAGTTTATTCTTTCATGCCATTGGACTCAGGCATGACGCAGTGTTTTGCTTCTTTTATTAAAGCATCTCTTTAATATTTTTATTTTGCTGTGATGGTTTCCTTTTTATTCATATGTACAAGGTGCCATCTTTGTACAATGAATCACTTTGAAGAATAAAGGCTCAAAAGCTTGAAAGCGCCAAGGCTGTCTCCCTTAAGCGTTCTTTCATCCCATTAGACTGCAACATTTTGGCTTTCTTTTAGCATTTCTTTAATGCTTCGATTGTACTCTGATGGTTTAAGTATGAAAACAAAGATGTTGTGATTTTAGTATCAGCAGGACACTGAAATGGTGACCACATTAAATACCCTCTTAATCCTTTGCCAGCGAAATATTGTGGAAAACCCCTGCAGTCTGCTGTTCCTGTTTCACAAGTGCTGGACCAGGATTTCTTAAACAGTTGCATATTCGTGTAACTATTGCCTGGAATATATGGGGTTTTTTTATGAATAAATTTGAGTTTTATGTATCATAGATTTCTATTCCAATTTCAGTACTGGTCGACATGTTATAAAGATGGCTCCTCATATAATGATTAATTATGGAGCTCTTCATATTATTGAAACTTATGATTTGATGGGCCACTGGTCAACAGTTAATGGGCAAAGGCATGAAGTCCAAGGTATCTTTTGCGTACATTGCTGGACATAGTGTCTGGTAATGGTATACTTGCCCATATTTGCTGGTAGAGGTCCAAGAGTTCTGTTGTGTGAAACATGCCTCAAAAATTTTTGTGTGGCCGCACTCCCTTTATGCTAAAGCTCCATCCCTTTAGGAGGTGTGTTACGCTATTTTGGGGGTATGACATGTTCCCTTTCTTGTGCCATGGACACAATGTGTTCGTCATGCCCCTTTTTGTGATGTGACCAGTGCATTAAGTGCCCATGTTACGTATATTATGACCAGGAGCCTGGTGGATTCTCCAGGGCTCAGGAGATTTGTGTATTCTTCCAGGATGCCAGGAGGTCACCCCTTTTTGTAAAAGCCTCCCAGACAATATGGGTATATACAGTATGTATAGAAATGTACTTATATTTTGAAATATCTTGCTTTACTTATAACAGATATTGCATAAATTATAAAGTCACGCTCTGCTTCTCTAGGTTTGCAGGATGACATGACAAAGAATCATAGGTTTGTTGTTTGTCCCCCTACATCAGATCACTATACACACCCTGGTATAAAGAAGACAGTGCCTAGAATCCAGAACACTAGCACAAGCCAACAAGCAGTGGTGGGAGATTTCAGCTCTGAAGCTTTCAAAATTGTGAATGGAGCTGTGGAGTAAAATACAGATGATACCAAGTATTGGAGATAAACAATACAATAATAAATTAACAAATTTACTAGACTGCTGTATTTCTGAAGTCAAGGAAAGGGAAAAGTTTATTAAAAATACAGTCAATTTATATGGCATTTATACAAAGGCTAATTTCCAGTGTTTTAACCTTGATACCAAGTTCTGGTAATGCTGTGATATCTCTCATTCATCTAGTGCACAATAACTAGTGGTCAACAGGTAGGGCTACGTACAGGGGGTCTAAAAAATAATTACAATGTACAGAAATGGAACCTCTCAGTTAGGCTACATGCACATGAATGTTGTAAAAAAACGCTGTGAAAAACGATGGAGTGTCTGTTATTTCCTAGTTGTTTTGCATCAGTGGGACACAACCGTTTGCACGGATCCCTAATAGACTTGAGTCTATTGGCGGATCGTTGAAACAGACAAAAATAAGACATGTCCTATTTTTTGACAGTCCGTTAAAATGGATCTTTAAAAAAAAAAAATGGACATGTGAACCTCTAAGTTCTTCAACATTGTTATTTAGATGATTATATTATTTAGTCTGTATTTTAGATTTTTTGGGACTTGGACAATCCAAGATCATTGGGCAATTTCAGATTAAAATTATGTGGATATATTTGGGCCACATGCTGGATCAGAAAGATGTATAGTATGAACCATTTACTTCCAAGGTTATGTTCACATGGAGTTTTTTTGCTGGCTTATTTTTGAGGCGGAATGTGCCTCAGAATCTGCCTAAATATAAACATCTCAAAACTCCCCCATTCATTTCAATAAGAGTCAGGCAGATTTTTCCTCTATTTGATTGAAATGAATGGGAGGCAGAAAAAAGTTACCATTTATTTGAAGCATTTTTTTTGCAAAAACCCACTCCAAAAACTGCTGCAAAAAAATGCTAACATTTTTTTCTGCCTCACATTTATTTTAATGGGGTTTGCAAGAACGAATCCACCTGAAGATAGGTCAGGACAGTTATTTTTTCCCCTGAAAAATTAGCTAGAGGAAAAAAATGTGCTTCTGGCTCCCATTGAAATGAGTGGGAGAATTGGGAGGCGTTCAGATTTCGCCTCAAAATCCGCCTGCAAAAAACTCTATGTGAATTTACCCCTAGACCAAAGAACATTTACTGTATTGTAACCCCATTTGGTCTTGGCTCTCTCCTGTGGGTTCACTTACCTTACCTTTCTTTTTTGAGTAATTTTACCACATTTTTAATACTCCTTGTCCATTTATTGTAACCTTTGGTTGGACAATGCCCATAAATATTTTGTTTCCTCTTGTGGGGTTGCTTGGCTGGTTGCCCAAGAAAATACAGAGACATAGATTGAGTCAACAATCACAGCGTGCGATGAGTAAACACTTCTTTTATGATGTGACCTGTTTTTTTATTACAAATTAAATAATCCCAGTGATATTTTTTGTATAAAACAGAGCTGAACAGAGTGTAATAAGCCACATCAAGGTAGAAGTAAAGCAATGGTGAGGACAGCACCAGCTTTTCATCATGTTCTCCACCAACCTTGGTTGATAAGTTCCATATGATCGTATTTATCCGTTTCAATAATTTGTTTTATTGGCTGGCGTTTCTTCAAACATATATTGGAACAGAAAGACAATGACACACACATCAAGAATATTGCGATACACAGAGGTCATTTATTTTTATGGCTTAGTAAAGTTTCAGTGTCTTGCTTGGTAATGTAATAACTCAATGGAATGGCTTGATGTCTGTGTTTAGGTTTTAGTTGCATTAAGCTTACCAACTCTGGATATAAAGAAGGAAAAGAAAGCCGATTATTCACCAGCATGAAGGCTTCAGCCACAAGAAGTTTTATGCCATGACAAAATCTTTTAGTTTATATTTTTGAAATATTATATGTTGGAAAAATCGAAACACAAAAATATACTTTATCTTTGACAAAGTGTTATGATCAGCTGTGATGTGTCATTCCTGATCATTGCTGGGTGTAAAACTGCTCAGGAATCGAATGACAAATGATAAAACACCGCTGCAGGATATGGCGATGGCTGATACTTTTTACAAGGTCAGAAGGGGCCTGGATGGAAGTAAAAATATCACAGGTTATAGGAACTACAATTTTTGGGATAGGAAGTTGATCCAAGGATTTAATCCAATTGCCATATTTCGAATTAGGAAGGATTTTTTTTTTCTTTTAATGGAGCATTTGCTGGCCATCTCATGGGGGTCTTTTGTCTACTTCTGGATCATCTTGGTAGGTTTATAGGTTGGACATGATGGACTTGTGTCTTTATCCAAACTTAACTTATCAACCATGTTACAATGTTATTTATTTGTTGTTCATTGCATCTTACATGCGGAAATGAGTGTCAGTCGACTTGCTATACCATTGATAGGTGCTCATTATGGGCAGATTATCTGCCTATGTAAGAGGACTGAGTGATATATTGCAGAGTGTAAACAGTGATATCCGTCTGCCCACCCATGCATCCACCGCCTGCTTTCTCAGCCTGCCTTCTCCCCTCTCGATCCTACACTGTGTGGTATTCCGCTCCAGATATGACAGCTGATGGACCCAACCTGTCTATCAGCAGCCGTATTGGGACCACAGCAAACAAAGCTGAAGTGTCATGACTCCCCGAAGTTCTTTACAAGACCCGCCAAGAGGTTATGACCCACGATTTGGTAACCCAGAGTATAAGTGATTGAATGATCACATGTTCAAACCCCCTATTAAACTATAACTATAAAAGCATTTATCAAGTATGTCAATCTTTGTCACGGGAAGAAATAAAAATGTCTGAATTGCACTTTTTTGTTGTTTTGTTTCCTCCTCTCAAAAATGTGAATGAAATGTAATAAAAAACTCTTATGTACCCCATAATGTTACCAATAAAAACTACAACTATCCCCTTATATAGCTCCCTAGACAGAAATATAAAAAGTTATGGGTGCCAAAATATGGTGATTCAAAGCAAATATTTTCAAAGTTTTTTCTTTTTTTACAAGTAGTGAAGTATAAAAAACTATAAATTTGAAATTTGCCAGAATCATACTGACCCAAAGAATGAAGTTATAACATATCATTCTAGCATTTCACTGCATAGTGAACACCATAAAAGCAAAATACCCCAAAATTGTTAGAACTGCTTGTGTTTTTCCTTTTCTAACCCACAAATGTTTTTTGTTACCATTCTGCAATACATTACATGGAAGATTAAAAGGTGCAGTTGGAAAATACAACTTGTCCTGCAATAAAAAAAAAAAATCACTTCTGCAGTGATGTTGATGGAAAACTAAACAAGTTATTGCTGTTAGAATGTGGGGAGCCTGTTACATTCTCTTTTGCCGCCTTTATAGTGGGATACTGCAGAGCAGTCTGTTCTGTGGTGTGGCTGCTCAAAGGTCACATGGACACCTATTTTTTAATAAATTCTATCGGGGCTGTTTTGCTGTGGTGTATATTGCATAGGGATTAATGTCACGGTGCAATAAAATGCACAACATGTTTCACTGCTTAATGTGGTATTATTAGGAAATTACAAGTTATAGCCACTGTAGCCACAGCAATAGGACTACATTGGGCACTGTACAGTGATATAAGTAGTATACTGTAAACTGTCTATCCTACTGAACCATAGGAGCTCGGTAAGACTGCTAGAACTGTATCGGCAACAAATGTGTGCAACTCTGGACTAAAATACATGTTAACCCTATAAGGACATATTTGAGGTTGCTCTTCCTCTTTCCCATGGCAAATGTGTTTTAGAAGTATTCTAGACTGACAGCACAACTTAATTCCTCTAGTCTTTCATAGAATATTTTGTAAGCTCACGAGCAGCAGTACGCAAGGCTTCCTTCGTGTAGGCTGACCATTAATCACACCTTCTGTGCATTCGCCTTGCCAAATAATGTACAGAACAGATGCAATCTCCTTGTATACAGCTTTCATAGCACTTACCTTCTCTGAGATTTCTGTAGACAATGTCTATGTTATGAATGTGCAAAGGCTAGGTGAATGCCCAGCATGATGCACAGTTATTGAAAGTGCAAAGCATATGTCCACCTGCCACCTGCTATTTTATATTGCCTTTGAGTTTATTAAAGGGAAATATATAAAAAGTGATTTTTTTTTTCTACTATTGGACAAAATGATTTGTGAACTTAATACATAAATCTTATTTGTAATAAATAGTTGACTGCAAAAAAAACATGTCCAAAAAGAAAATCATGTCTGGGTTCTGACAAGCGCCAGACAATAGAAAGTTCCTACATTCGTGGTCATATCCATTGTCAATCAATCAAGACAAAAGATGTCATCATGAAGATGATTAGACAAAATCTTAAAAAATTGCTACATTTTTAATTACTTATATTTGTAAAAATGTTTAACTTTTAATTGTCTACAAATGTAAATGTTGCTATGTTATGTTATATTATGTTATGTTATGTCACGTACAGAAGTAAGGTCAGTTTACACAAACATGAAAATATATTTTATTATGAATAGACTACTACAAACTAAATTTTATTTATTTGGCCAACTAGATGAGTTACCCTTTATTCACATGACAGTGAAAATCGTCCGTGTGACAGCCACACGGCCACATTAATCTGACTATTCACGGGCTATTCACATGACTGATATTTTGATATAGGTCATGCTCTATTTTAGTCCGTTTTCACAGATCCCTCCATACAGCAATGTATAAGGGGTTTGTGAAAACAGGTGCATCTCAGGTGTAAAATGGATGTGAAAAATTTACATTTTTCACAGCCATTTTCGCTCATGGTCATGTGAATTTAGGTTTAGGCCATTAAACTCAAAAGTAAGACTTGTCACCATGAATAAATAGTTATTTATCTCTTCGCACAGTTAAAGAGGACCTCAGAGATATATGGCATTATATACTGCTAGAAAGCCGACAGTGCACGGAATTTTTTGCACACTCAGACTAGAGGGGTACAGGGCGGCACTCGACTCCTACAACTCAAAAATACGGGTGCACGTTCACTTAGGGAACTGACCAAACTCCCAAAATTTAGCAATATCCAAAAAAAGAGTTTGTGACGACACTCTGAAGTTGTGTCTGCTTAAAGTATTTCTTAACAATTCAGTGTAAAATTCCACGTTTCTGGAACACGTCCCTTCATCAAGCATTTGCCCAGAAAAGGATAATGTAGCAGCAGTGGCGTAACTAAAGTCTTGTGGGCCCCAGTGCAATCTTTTGTCCAGGGCCCCCTATCTCATCCCGTGAATTCTTGATAGTGATGGTTATGAGTGCTAAGGAGTTTAATCAACCTTAGTGCAGTTAGGGTAATCTGTGGCTCTCCTTGGCTTATGGGCCATATGGAATCTGCAAACTCAATACTGATGCCAGTGCTTATGGGCCCCCTAAGTGCTTATGGGCCCCCCCTGGGATGCGCCCCAGGGCTGGAGATATCGGTGCCGTTAGTTTTGACATTGATATCTCTCCACTGTCAGAAGGGCCAGCCTTACTGCCTAGCATCATTGTTGGGCTGTAAGGAACGCTCCCCCATAGCCTTGTACTATTGGGGTGGGGGGGTGTTCCTCACGTCCAGCGATGACGCAAGGCTGTAATAGTGTATTATGCTGTTTGGCAGAGGATCGGTTTGTGAATCACGATATTGGAGCAGATTTCTGCATCCCAGACCATCATCGTCTATCACCTCCAACAATGACAAGTATACAGATTTTTTATTTTACTTATTAAGTTTAGATTTTTTAAATTTCCAATAGCAAATCCACATGAGAATCTGCACACCTTGTACAAAAGAGATGTAGACTGACCCAGAGCTCTCTTTTGGGGCTGAGGAACAGCACTAAGGTACACAAAATCCTAACGTTACTTTACATCAGGACTTAGCAGGATGAAACAGTGGGCCAGTTTTAACGGGGGCAGCCTAGGTGGCCCAACCAGGTATAAATAAGCTTGCACCTGACAGTCTTTATTAGAGATGGTCAAACCGACTGATATCAAGCCGGGTAGGATCTGATTATTGCAAATTGTTCGTTTTTTTAAAATGAAACTGAACAAAGGGAGATTCGTCTTTGGTGAACTAAATAAAACAACATTCATATTCACCTTCCGTTACCTCTGTTGGGCCTCCTTGTGGCATCTGGCGCTCTCCTGGTGAGATCATCTTCCCGGAATCACCACTGAAGATGTGATTGGGCCACCAGTGGTCACATGTCACCACTGAGGCCCAATCAGAGGCCTCAGTGGTGACCCTGAGCGCATGACATCACCAAGAAGACAGAGAGAGAGCCCTGGATGCCACAAGGAGGCCCAAAAGAGGTAGTCTAAGGTGAGTATGAATGTTTTTTTTTTCTACACCTCCCCTGGGCCTCCACCCATTATACACTGGGGTCTGGAGAGACCCCAGAGTATAATAATGTCACTTTCACTTTGACATTATTGTGTTTGCTAGAAATTGGATAGAGAGGTTCCTAGGAGCCCTAAGAGTGTTATGCACTACTATTTAAGCCAATATAAGGTGTGGATCGAATCAAGCTTGATCGACAGGAAACAAATCTTAGACCCGAGCCACTCGAACCTGAAACAAATCCTGAGAGGTTTGCCCATCTCTAGTTTTTATACGGTTTTAAATCTTGAGCTGTGTTTAGTTTGGAAAATTATTGATTTGGACAAGAATGGTACATTGGACAAGGAATGTATTTGTAGAAATATCTCTTTAACACCAAACATAAAAATGGGATTGTAGATAGGCACCTTTTTATTATCAATAGACTCCAATTGTGTTCTAGATTGCCCAATGATTTGGCCACCCAGATGGGCCAGTATACTGACCTTGATATGGCCTGCCGTCAAAAGACCCATTTATCCCTCGTCTTAGTTAAAGACTCAAGAAGTGCTCACAAGCATTACATTTGCAGGAATACATAGCGGAAATCGCATCTGGAATACCTCAAATCAAAATGAAATAAAGTCAGCCTGACTTGTTTTGATCCTACAGCAGATGATGTGTTTGCTAATGATGCAGAAGCACTTGTTAAGTTCAGGAAACAGGATATAAGGATAAGTCAATTTAAAGAATTTATAGGCATACTAAAAACATACTATTACCTTCAGCATGCAAGGGAATACGGGGTGAAACACAATGCTGTAGAGATATTATGACAAAATAATTCTGAATTGCCCTTAAAATGAAGTTAGAAGTATAGTTTACATTTTTGAAGCAGCATTTCAGGTATTTTATGAGATGCAATTAATTCTGGTAGACTCCAGTTTATCCAATAGCGTCAGGTATCTACACAACTTATCCAGAGCCAAGCATTTCTGCTCTTAAATCATAATGATTTTTGGCTTCCAGAAGCTTCCTCAAAGTCTGTTAAATGCCTACCTTTGACCTTCTAGAGATGGTGCAAACAGCTGGAGTATTTGGGGTTTTGTGGCATAATTAAAAACAAATTTACTAAGAGAATAGAACTTTTGTAAGTAGGAAGCCTGCTACCGGTGAGGAAGGTGAACTTGCTTCTACACATGAGATTTATAAAAATCTTGGGGAACAACACTGACCATTCTGTTCTTACCTAAGTAGATTGAAACTGTGTAAGTCATTCCAACAAAGGGCATTTTTCTACTTTTAAAACAATTCTTAAATTGGTTATAGTATAATAAATGAAATCCAGAAACAGTTTTAGACAAACAGGTCCTTAGGAAGAAATAAAGTGGTTTGCCTTCTACTTGTTTTTTTTGGGCACCATTATTTCACAAGTAAATTTTAAAAAATGTCTAAAATATTGATAGCATATTGTTAGGATGTGCCAACAATACCTGATCAGTGGTAAAGTGATGTGATGCTTTGTTTTTTGGGAAACCATATGGTTGGCCATTGACTATAATGGGGTAACCGTGTGGCCTTTGAAAAAGCAGCACAGAATCAAAGAGGTTCTGTAAGTAATCTAAATATCCACCCTCCTATTTCTGTACCCAGCAGTCATCATCTCTTCTGTGCAAGGCTTGTGTGGGAGATTCTGTACATCATCTGCAGGGGTATTTTAACCTGACACTTTCCTTACTCAGATGCAGGTAGAAAAGAGGAGGCAGATGAGCGCTGGTCCAGAATAAATGTAGTCTTTAATCCAATTGAATAAAACACACAACGCGTTTCGGGACAAGCCCTTTTTCAAGTGTGCATAATAAACTTTCCTTACTCAGGCACCTGTAATTGCATTAGTATTCTAGGCTCTGTGTTCTCAGAACTCGATCCCCGTACCTTACCCTGCAGATTATCTGGTTTACTGATTTTGGCTTGGTTATCTTCTCTCTTGCTGATTTCACTTTATCTGTGACCTCCTGGATTCGACTGTAGCCTGGACTTCTGAAATTCCCCTGCTTTTGTTCTAGGTTTTTGTCGTACTCTCCTGGTTTTTTACTCTGGCTTGTATATTACTCTGTCTGTGTCTGCCATAGGGTTTCTGGTTTGGTTTTTAACCTGCAAGTGCAGCTATTCTGGCACCTTGTTCTGGCATTGCAGCCTGGGTTGCGGGCAGCCTAGTCCATCCTGTCTTTCGGCAGGCTCTGGTGAATAGCTCTGGGTGAGCTAGGATCTGCAAAACAGAATGGTGTAGGATTTTAGGTAGCTTATTTATCTGCTGTCTGCTAGTCTTGTCAGGTACCTACAGCGTATTAGGAAATTACTTACATAACAATTCCATTACTTTTTAGGAATTGCTTAAGCGGTGATTCCATAACAGGTTCAGTACTTTGCTAATGTTCCTGCCACTAAATTCTAGCAAAACCTAGGAGTTACAGGAGTCTAACCCTACTGATCTGACATGCCTTAAGTGAGAAATCTTCAAAGCCTAATTCCAGCTAATTATTATTCAGATTTTAAGATCAACCACAGGCAGGTACATGGGGAATGGTATACCTGGAGTGTACTATTTTATAGTACAATGATGTTTTTCCTGCATAGTGTATGTCCCTGACAATTTTATTTACTGTATGTAGGCTGGCACCATATAGCATATTTATGGTAGGAGTCATAGGCAAATTGCATCAAAGAATTATGTGATGCTAGAGGTCCAGGTGGACAAACCACTATTACTGTTAGTTGTCCTGTGCATGGCTATACTAGGGATGAGGACAAAAACAGTAAAACAGGGGCCTTGTAGGATCTGCTATAAAAAAAGAAATCAAAGCCAGGCTGGAGTTAAAAAAAAAAAAATATATATATATATATATACAGTTGTGCTAAAAAGTTTACATACCCCAGCAGATTTTTTGTTTTTTTGGCCTTTTTTCAGAGAATATGAATGATAACACAAAAACTTTTTCTCCACTCATGTTTAGTGGTTGGTTGAAGCCATTTATTGTCAAACTTCTGTTTTTTCTCTTTTTAAATCATAATGACAACCAAAAACATCAAAATGACCCTGTTCAAAAGTTCACATACCCGACTTCTTAATACCGTGTATTGCCCCCTCTAACATCAATGACAGCTTGAAGTCTTTTGTGGTAGTTGTGGATGAGGCTCTTTATTTTCTCAGATGGTAAAACTGCCCATTCTTCTTGGCAAAAAGTCTCCAGTTCCTGTAAATTCCTGGGCTGTCTTGCATGTTCTGCGCACTTGAGATCTCCCCAGAGTGGCTCAATGATATTGAGGTCAGGAGACTGAGACGGCCACTCCAGAACCTTCACTTTCTTCTGCTGTAGCCAATGACAGGTCGACTTGGCCTTGTGTTTTGGATCGTTGTCATGTTGGAACATTCAAGTACGTCCCATGCGCAGCTTCCTGGCTGATGAGTGCAAATTTGCCTCCAGTATTTGCTGATAACGTGCAGCATTCATCTTTCCTTCAACTTTGACCAAGTTTCCTGTGCCTTTGAAGCTCACACATCCCCACATCATCAGTGATCCACCTCCGTGCTTTACAGTAGGAATGGTGTTCATTTCATCATAGGCTTTGTTGACACCTCTCCAAATATAACGTTTATGGTTGTGGCCAAAAAGTTCGATTTTTGTCTCATCACTCCAAATTACCTTGTTCCAGAAGTTTTGAGGCTTGTCTCTGTGCTGTTTGGTGTATTGAAGGCGAGATTCTTTGTAGCATTTGCGCAGTAATGGCTTTCTTCTGGCAACTCGACCATGCAGCCCATTTTTCTTCAAGTGCCTCCTTATTGTGCATCTTGAAACAGTCACACCAGTAGCTTTCAGAGAGTCCTGTATTTCAGCTGATGTTATATGTGGGTTTTTCTTTGCATCCCAAACAATTTTCGGCCCAGTCTGAGGTCCAGAGCACTCTGGAAGAGGATTTCTTCCAGGATATCTCTGTACTTGGCCACATTCATCTTTCCTTCAATTGCAACCAGTCGTCCTGTCCCTGCAGCTGAAAAACACCCCCATAGCATGATGCTGCCACCACCATGTTTCACTGTTGTGATTGTATTGGGCAGGTGATGAGCAGTGCCTGGTTTTCTCCACACATACCGCTTAGAATTAACGACAAAATTTTCAATCTTCGTCTCATCAGACCAGAGAATCTTATTTCTCATAGTCTGGGAGTCCTTCATGTGTTTATTGGCAAACTCTATGCGGGCTTTCATATGTCTTGCACTGAGGAGAGGCTTCCTTCGGGCCACTCTGCCATAAAGCCCCGACTGGTGGAGGGCTGCAGTGATAGGTGACTTTGTGGAACTTTCTCCCATTTCCCTACTGCATCTCTGGAGCTAAGCCACAGTGATCTTTGGGTTCTTCTTTACCTCTCTCACCAAGGCTCTTCTCCCACAATTGCTCAGATTGGCTGGATGGCCAGGTCTAGGAAGAGTTCTGGTCGTCCCAAACCTCTTCCATTTAAGGATTATGGAGGCCACTGTGCTCTTAGGAACCTTGAGTGCTGCAGAAATTCTTTTGTAACCTTGGCCACATCTGTGCCTTGCCACAATTCTGTCTCTGAGCTCCTTGGGCAGTTCCTTTGACCTCATGATTTTCATTTGCTCTGACATGCACTGGGAGCTGTGAGGTCTTATATAGACAGGTGTGTGCCTTTCCTAATCAAGTCCAATCAGTTTAATTAAACACAGCTGTACTCCAATGAAGGAGTAGAACCACCTCAAGGAGGATCAGGAGGAAATGGACAGAATGTGAGTTAAATATGAGTGTCACAGCAAAGGGTCTGAATACTTATGACCATGTGATATTTCAGTTTTTCTTTTTTAATAAATTTGCAAAAATATCTACATTTCAGTTTTTTTTTTTCTGTCAAGATGGGGTGCTGAGTGTACATTAATGAGAAATAAAATGAACTTTTTTGCTTTTAGCAAATGGCTGCAATGAAACAAAGAGTGAAAAATTTAAAGGGGTCTTGAATACTTTCCGTACCCACTGTATGACCTGTATTAGTCAATAGCAGTTCTCAGGTCCTTAAATATTCAGTCATATCACATGTATCAGCCAATATTATTTATTTATTATGCTTACTTATATAGCGCCATCATATTCCGCAGCGCTTTACAGACATTGACAGTCACTGTCCCATATAGGGCTCACAATCTACAATATAAGTTCACACTTAATTTACCAGGTTTCCATAACAACACAGCCATAAATAGACTGTACCTATACTGGACTGCCTTACTGGATGTCAGCATTCATATTAATTGAAACGTTTTTAAACTACTCATGCCTCCTGCAGCAAAACGTATGGCTGCTGCTCGAGCTAATGAAAACTCTTAGCAGACCCAAGCCCGTCTCCAATCTGAAAAGGAATGTCACAGACAACAGCGAGCAGCTGAAACTCCCCAGCAAATCCAAGCCCGTCTCCAATCTGACAAGGCATTGTCAGCCACATGCACACAACTGCACTCCATGTTTCCATAACAAACCAGCCATTTTTCTTCACTGCTGTAGGTCAGCTTTAAAGGGGTAGGGTGCTGTGGATGACACTGTTACACAAGGTCACATACACACAGCTTTACTTCAGGTTTTCCATAACAACCAATCGCAGGTTTTTCACTGATATCCAAACAGAGATACACGTGATCACATGACGCTTATGGACCAATGGAAGATCACAGGTTCTTCTTGACATACACACAGCTTTACACCAGGTTTCCATAGCAACCAAGCTATTTATGACCTGTATGAGTCAATAGCAGTTTGCAGGTCCTTAAATATTGTCATATGACGTGTATCAGCCAATATAAGTTCACATTATCACATTTACCAGGTTTCTATAATAACACATCCATAAATAGACTGTACCTATACTGGACTGCCATACTGGATGTCAAGTGCAAAACTGGCCAATTCTTATGGGGCCACTACACAAACAAAAAATGAAATATACCCGTGCAAAGCCAGGTCCTTCTGCTAGTATATAATAATTTATAGATACATTGGGGGAATTTATTAAGACTTGTATTTCCTCTGCCAGTCTTAATTCATTCCCCCGATAGTGTGAAATGCTTCTAAATTATTAAGAGGCTCTTCAGGGACTGGGGCAGATTTTAGGTAGAGCTCACTGGTGTGAGTTATAGTAAATCTGTTGGACTGAGGCATCCCTGCCCCAGCCTGCCTTGATCTCTGCCCTGATCTGCCCCTTTGTCTATAAAATTGCAGACAGGTTGGAATATGGAGAAAGTGGCATATTTGTAGCATTTTTTTTGCCCATTTGACCATGCACCAAAAATGCACCAGAACACATGCCTATTTTAGTATATTTGCACCATTTCTTCTTATACCACACTCTTGTATTGTTGTTGGACTTCTTTTGTGAGAAAAAATAGTAGACTTCTCAAAAAAAAAAAAGTACTGCAGCTGTATTCTTATTTTTTACAGCTGGGTTACAGAACTGTATAAGGCTCTATGTGGCGTAAACTCTGCAGCAAAAACGGCGGCATTTTACAGTCCCTGCAAAGTGGTTGGAATTCCCATCCACTTCCCATCCACACATTGCAGAGAAATACATACAGCAGAAATGCTGTAATTTCCAAAACTATTGCTTTTTTGGAAATCGCAGCATATCAATTATACCTACAGAAATGCTAGCTGTTTCATTATAGATATAATTAAAGCAGAGTGAAACTCTGCGGACTTTCTGTGAAAAGCACTGCAAGAAAAATTGCGATGCATTTCCGTTATGGGTTTTCTCGCCGCGCTTTTTCGCTGCAGCCCCTACTTGAGGCCTTAGCCTAAAACACACTGCAGCTGATGCAGAACTTCTTATTGAAAGAGGTAGCACTACAAGTCAATTAGCAATGGCACAGAAGAAGAAACTCGTGGTGCCTTTGATGTGCCACTTATGTCTATATATCAAATTTAATTTACATGTCAATGGACTATTTCCCTTTAATTTCCTTCATCTTCTGATAGGAAGTGAGTGGAGTATTGTTTATTAAAAGTTACTATCTAGAACCACAATATATTTTAATTTAACTTACTGGAAAACAAATGTTTCCCAATAAACTCACAACCTAGTTGTATCTTGCGCTTGTATGTTAATAATTGTTAATTCTTGCTGGTATTTTATGATTTTTTTGTAAATGTAATTTGACAATGAAACATCAACGGTTTTAATTCTCCCCGTGTGGCCTTTTTTTTTTATTAAAACCCCTTCATTTTGCCTCGCTTTATTGAGAAGAGACGAACAATTATCTATAGAACTAAATTTTAATGCATAGCCATAAAACCAAATGACAGAACTCTGTGGCAGTTCACCTAAATATACCTCCCTTGTGGTCTATTGATATTAAATATTCTTCTGCCTCCTCAAAACATTTCTGATGTCAGAAAAATATTGGGAAAAGTCATGGCAATTATATACTTCTAAGAAATATCATTATGTTTGACCAATATTATGATAGGGTTACAAGAAGGCGATGATCACGTTACATCTAACTATGCATTTGCTGTATTGTCGGGCAAGATCCAGAGTATTTTACAAAAATATCCATAGGGCTTCATTCAGCGGACTGATGTAAAAAAATATAGCATTTTAGACAATTGCTGGGTTAGAGTGTTTCAGAATACCTAGAGGGGTTAGCAGCTGTAGGCATATGTACTCAGCACAGGGCTCTCTCTAATGTTAAAAATGCTGCAGCTCCAGGTAGTCCCTCGCTCTCATGGACCATGTAAACACAATCGAAGGGGAGGAGGCACTATGGGGGAAAGCATGAGACATGGCGTCCTCATGCTTTGCCCCACAGGCAGCTGAACATAGTAAAGTAGGTGTTTGTTCATTTCCACAAGGCTGGACAGACTTGTATGGGTTTATACAACAAAAAAGACCGAGCTATGTGCGGGACATCCTCTCCCTCCTCAAAGGTGGCTTACTGCAGATCACTCTGGGGAATGTGTCCAGCCAAATCTCATAACCACCGGAGAAGAATCATCTTTACACAAAAAAGTAATGGACAAGAATCTCATTTGAAATAGAAGTTTAGTCAACCCGATAATTGGTTACCGTTATGGTGTGTGTTATATATCATTCATGTAGGGGTCACTATCCTTACACTTATTGCATGACACACCGACTACTTCATCATTGACTTTTATTCAAAAATCATCACACAATACAGAAAAGGTTACTGAGCCCTGGACTCCCATATTCTATATGTGTCATTCGTGATCTGCCATGTATGGAGCCCCATGTATTTAGGATGTAATACACTTTATTATAGGCAGTGTCCACCGCTAAGTCTACATTTAGTTCTAGTGGCAGGGGTCATACTTATCATGGTCGCTGTGTATGGAGGAATCCAGAAACCACAACTCCAAAAATACCAAGCACCACAATATGTTCTTTTCAGATTTTTTAATGATTAGGAATAAGCAGCATTGTGAAGAAAATATTACTGGCCCTTTAATAAGTTGCAAAATGGTCACAGTGACTCTCAGGTCAGGCCTGGGGGACATCACAGGACTTGCTGTGGTCATTCAGACCAGTCCACCATTGTCCTGAAGTGAGAGCCACTGAACCCAGTGATCCAGAGGAAGGCGAAACAACCCCCCGGAGAGTTATACCTCAGGGGGGAAAAAATTCCTTCCTGACCCCAGATGTGGCGATCGGATATCTCTCTGGATCACATCTATGCTGCTGTATATTGTCTTGTGTATACATAAAATGATATACTCAGTAGATCTGACTGAATAAGTAAGGAAAGAGATGTATATAACCTGCTCCTAAGAGCTTACAATCCAATATACAATAGACTCTCTGCTCCAAGGAGCTTACAATCTAATATATTATGGACAATCTTCTTCTTAAAGCTTATAATATAGCAGAAGAATAGATATTTTGCTCCTACGGCTTCCCATATAACTTAGCTGTCAACTGAACTCTTGTTAGGTCAACAGCTATTACTCCTGTCTTGCTATACACATGCACATTCAGCAGGGTGTGCATGTGGTTTTAATGGGGAAAGGGCAATAAATCACTAATCCTGTCCCTCAACATCTGCCATTGGAGGAATGATCAGCTCCTAGCACACAGTCATGGCCAAAAGATTTGAGACACAAATTTTGGTTTTCACAAAGTTTGCTGCTTGAGTGTTGTTAGATCTGTTAGTCCGATGTTTCTACGGTTACTGAAGTACAATTATATGCATTTCATAAGTTTTTACAGTTTTATTGAGAAATATATCAAGTTTCTGCAAAGAATCAATATTTACAGCGTTAACCCTTATTTTACAAAATGTCTACAGTTCTCTCTGGCATGCTGAGTATCAGCTTCTGGGCCAAGTCCTGACTGATGATAACCCATTGTTGTCAAATAAGTCCTTGGAATTTATCACAATCTGTGGAGTTTATCATGAACAGAAATTGTGATAAACTCCAAGCACTGAATGAGGGTAAGGTCCTTTCAGAAGGGGAAAGGAAAGGGATGCCAAAAAGAAAGAAAAAAAAAAAGAAAAGAAAAGAAAAGTCTAGCTATAGGTTGCCAACTGTCAGGATTTATCCCAGAAGTTGATATCCGGCATGTCAGGGCAAATTGCAGAAGTCTTGAAAAATAAGAGTCAAATATGGAGTCTTTGTATAATCTTGATGTATTTGTAAAAATGTAACATTTTAAAAAATTCTTAGACTTGTACTTTAGTATATCATAGAAACATCTGACTACAAGATCTGAAAGCACCAAAGCAGAAAACTGTGTGAAAACCCAAATTTATGGAAGGGAATCTCTCTCCTTGGGGAGAGCACCAGTGAAGATGTGTAGAGTTTTGAATTCCCTTTTGCCTTCTACTAAGCATCTACATATCACAAGGCATTATGGGAAAAGGAGCTGGGAAGCTCATGCGCCCTCTGTTGGATGTAACAGATGCTCAATTTGCTTTTGACCCACTGAGTCTTGAGACAGCAAAAGGGATTTTAGCCAAGCCAATTTAAAAGCCAAGCCACTCACTCCAGCAGCCTGTTTATTCTGCAGTCTCACTTTGACCGACTCACTCACTCCGGCCGCCTGTTTTTTCTGCAGCCCCACTCTGACCATCTCATTCACTCCAGTGTTCTCTACTTTTCACCAGCTACACTCGCCCTTCTCAATCACTTCGGCCACCTGTTTATTTTGTAGCCCCACTCTGACCACATCAGTCACTCCAGCCGCCTTTTTCTTTTGCAGCCCCACTTAGACCTTCTCACTCACTCCGGCTGTCTGGTTATTCTGCAGCCCCACTCACCTTTTGAGATAACCCGTTTAATGTGTTATGTTATACTCTGCTACTTCTCTTTGGTGATTAATTTCTAAGTTATGATATTAATGTAAAGTGACCCTTTTGTGTTAATAGATTTTACTTTCTGCTTTTTGTATTAATTGAAAACACAGGATTTTAGACTTGCTGTTCTGAGAGTTACAACTCACAAGTCCTTAGTCACTCCCTGATGCAATAGATGATGGGGATTATTTTTCTCTTGATTTATTATCCATACATTTTGGGTGAAACTACCTCACAACGGATCCTTCCATCAGGAACCTCCTGGTCCATATGTCCTATAAGATCATAAGGATGCCATAGACTGGAGGCTCCACTTGCAGCCTCTGTGTCTGCTGAACTGCTCAGACTGCTTTTTATGTTATGTTGTTCTGCAACTCCCATCATGTCCTGACAGCAGAGTAGCGCATCCTGGGAATTGAAGTCACTTTTGGGCCCTTAAGTCAGAGGGCCCCACAGGCTTCTATTTTCTTCTCTAGTATATTTATGTGGTTAGATTTGAAAAGTCATCACAGTCCCTAATAAGGATTCCATCTACAGTGGGTACAGAAAGTATTCAGACCCCTTTAAATTTTCCACTGTTTGTTTCATTGCAGCCATTTGCTAAAAGCAAAAAAGTTCATTTTATTTCTCATTAATGTACACTGAGTACCCCATCTTGACAGAAAAAAACAGAAATGTAGATATTTTTGCAAATTTATTAAAAAAGAAAAACTGAAATATCACATGGTCTTGGGAACGATGCAACACGTTTTTCACATCTGGATTTGGGGATCCTCTGCCATTCTTCCTTACAGATGCTCTCCAGTTCCGTCAGGTTGGATGGTGAACGTTGGTGGACAGCCATTTTCAGGTCTCTCCAGAGATGCTCAATTGGGTTGAGGTCAGGGCTCTGGCTGGGCCAGTCAAGAATGGTCACAGAGTTGTTCCAAAGCCATTCCTTTGTTATTTTAGCTGTGTGCTTAGGGTCATTGTCTTGTTGGAATGTGAACCTTCGGCCCAGTCTGAGGTCCAGAGCACTCTGTAAGAGGTTTTCTTCCAGGATATCTCTGTACTTGACCGCAGGTAACTGGGTTACTCCAGCAGGTAAAGGCCTATTTTAAAAAAAAAAAAGCATCGGGGGCCCGCGGGGCCCCGTAATGTCCCGGGCCCTGTGGCATCCACTACCACTGCTACCCTGGTAGTTACGCCCCTGCTTCAATTGCAACCGGTCGTTCTGTCCCTGCAGCTGAAAAACACCCCCATAGCATGATGCTGCCACCACCATGTTTCACTGTTGGGATTGTATTGGGCAGGTGATAAGCAGTGCCTGGTTTTCTCCACACATACCACTTAGAATTAACGCCAAAAAGTTCAATCTTCGTCTCATCAGACCAGAGAATCTTATTTCTCATAGTCTGGAAGTCCTTCATGTGTTTATTGGCAAACTCTATGCGGGCTTTCATATGTCTTGCACTGAGGAGAGGCTTCCTTCGGGCCACTCTGCCATAAAGCCCCGACTGGTGGTGGGCTGCAGTGATAGTTGACTTTGTGGAACTTTCTCCCATCTCCCTACTGCATCTCTGGAGCTCAGCCACAGTGATCTTTGGGTTCTTCTTTACCTCTCTCACCAAGGCTCTTCTCCCACGATTGCTCAGTTTGGCTGGACGGCCAGGTCTAGGAAGAGTTCTAGTCATCCCAAACTTCTTCTATTTAAGGATTATGGAGGCCACTGTGCTCTTAGGAACCTTGAGTGCTGCAGAAATTCTTTTGTAACCTTGGCCACATCTGTGCCTTGCCACAATTTTGTCTCTGAGCTCCTTGGGCAGTTCCTTTGACCTCATGATTCTCATTTGCTCTGACATGCACTGGGAGCTGTGAGGTCTTATATAGACAGGTGTGTGCCTTTCCTAATCAAGTCCAATCAGTTTAATTAAACACAGCTAGACTCCAATGAAGGAGTAGAACAATCTCAAGGAGGATCAGAAGGAAATGGACAGCATGTGAGTTAAATATGAGTGTCACAGCAAAGGGTCTGAATACTTATGACCATGTGATATTTCAGTTTTTGTTTTTTAATAAATTTGCAAAAATATCTACATTTCTGTTTTTTTTTCTGTCAAGATGGGGTGCTGAGTGTACATTAATGAGAAATAAAAGGAACTTTTTTGCTTTTAGCAAATGGCTGCAATGAAACAAAGAGTGAAAAATTTAAAGAATTTAAAGGGATCTTGAATACTTTCCGTACCCACTGTATATCATCAATGTGTAACAGGTAGGATAGTGGATTTTTAGAAACAAGGTTCTTAGTCACATATAATAAAGAACAACACAGCTGGAAATAACAGTAAGAGTTCTTTTCTCTATACAAATAGCAGGAAACAAGTTACAGACTCAACTGGAATTGAAATGCAGGCATAGGTACTGAGAGCACAGTCTCCTAAATGTTACAAACTGTCCATTGACAGATGGCAGTGGTGGCTTTTCCCTTTAGGTTCTGCTATAATATTATTCTTCGCTGCATACAAGGGTATTAATCCCTTCCTAACAGTTAACATAACCATACATCATAATGTAGGGTCAGGACTATGGAGCATGCTCAGGAGCTGAATCTGCTCTATATGTGGTGCGTACTAGCTTTGTTATACAGTTGCTCCCAGCATTAAAAATAATTCTAAATTTGGAATTTTGATTCCGCAGGCAATAATGATTGTGGCATCTGAGCAGTTAGAAAGAGAAGGTGGGTTTCACAGTTCCTTGATCACCCCCTTCCCCAATCCCATTGGGGGTCATCTAGGTGCTCCTATTAGAGCCAGCAGTAGGGTGCAGTTGAATGCCATTAAAGTGATTGTGCGTTGGGGAAGTGAAAAAAATGTAAAAACAGTTTTTAAAAATATAAAACAATACACAAATATTAAAAAATAAGTCACCCATTTTCTTATTTTAATTATAAAGCGAAATAATAAAAAAATAATCTTGGTATATTGGAAATATCACATTATTTATCCCATACAGTGAATAAGGGCAAAATAAAATAAAAAAAAAAAATAGTTCACCTCTCCTTCCAAATAAAATTGAATAAAAAAATTGTATGAAATAAACCTGGCATTCCAACTGGGCCAACCCTTCTCATTCAAGTCGTCTGGCTCCTTATATCTGGACATCCATATTCCCAATTTGTTTTCTCAATCCTTTCATCTTATAAGTAAGCAAAATGAATAAATTAATAAATAAACTAATTAATTAATTAATTTGACCCTACTTGTACAGGCTATTAAATCTAGACTCAAAGAGAAAGAAGTTAGGAGTCTCCTGGATGTCACACAGTACTATGAGTCCTCTCACATCATCCATATTGTTGGTTGATATCGCTCTACATAAGCAATGGGCCTCCTTAGAAGAACAACAGAGGCATGGGTTCCTATTGATAGGCTCCGCTCAGCTTGGCAGTCTTTCCCTAAAGGCTCACTCTCACTAACTCTATCTCCATTATACCCAGTCTTGAGAAATTATTCCTTCTCCCAACAACTGTAAAAGTGTTCTTTAGAAGATGGGTGGCTCATAACAGATTCAGGGCCTCCCACTTCCTGGATGACTATTATGGTTCTCCTTGAAAGTCTTGTCCAGCTTTTTTAGATTTCTGTACTGTGGAGTCCTGGCACACTCGCTCATTCTGTCATTTATTGCAATCACTCCACTGGCCTACACTAGGGCTTATACTCCATTTGACTTGCTTTGGCTAAGTGAAGGTCTGGCAAGAAGTTATCTCCCTCATAGCTACTCTTTTCTTCTCTCCTCCCTGACCAGGATCCTAAAATATACATCCATTATTAGGAAACTGATCTGGAGACTACATTCACCAGTGTACAACATGGCAGCCTCTTTCTCTTCACTCACAAATTCTCTGCTTCTAGCTGTTGTAATAAAACTGGGTACAAGTTGCTGTCTCATTGGTACAGAGTTCCCTCTTGGCTGCATAGGATGTTTTCTCAGTCCTTCTCATTTGTTGGCATTTCCAATGTTCTGTCTTGTAGCAGGGTTATTTTCTTTTTCACTTTTTTTTGGAAGGGCAGTGTAAGGATGGTGATTACTAAGATTTAGTAGCTTGGTTGGAACACTGTTGCTTCAAAATTCCATCTGCCTTTTTAAAAAAAAAAACTATATAAAAAAATGTAATAGCTGTATTGGTGACCTGAAAGGTAAATTATAAAATATCTATGAAACAAAGCCATAGTGCAATAAAGGGTTTCCATTCCTGCAGGCAAATGCTAAGTATTCTTGTCTGCTGTGGCTCAGTATCAACACAGACGTTAGACACACCATCAGTACCGGATGTATTAGGAATAATAGTTAGTTACCGATCCTGGTGAGGCAGTTGGGTCTGCATATAGAGTCTTTAATAACTGTTTATTAGCCAAGCAGTAATTGTTGAGAATATCCACTGATCATGGAATGTTACAGCAAATTGCAATTTACAAAGAACTACAAACATTTTTTATGCTCTTTCCATACATGCACAATCGGCCCAAAGGCCAGTTTGGAAATTATTGTTTTTATATGAAACAAGGAAGTAAATAGTAGCCATCTAACTGCTTATTCTCCAACCAAGCTTCGAAGAAGGTCAGTAAACTTCTCAGTATATTTTTGGAGTGTGAGCCCCGGGAGGTAACCCAAGCAAACACGGTGAAAACGTGCAAATGCCAAAATAGTTTTTGGTGAAATGTAAATCCAGGACCCCAGCGCTGCAAGGCAATAGAGCTAATGGAGAGGAAATTTTCCTAGATGACATTGATGATCTTTTGTTAAAGAAATCCTATCTGCTGACCTGGACAAAATCCACAGTGAGGTTACATGCTAATGTTATTAGGATTTCCTGTTACTATGCAATACCGCACGTCCACTTGTTGATTCTTTCTTTCCTG
Source organism: Leptodactylus fallax (assembly GCA_947044405.1). Taxonomy (NCBI): domain Eukaryota; kingdom Metazoa; phylum Chordata; class Amphibia; order Anura; family Leptodactylidae; genus Leptodactylus; species Leptodactylus fallax. The sequence goes on from CAMRHE010000171.1 coordinate 1,678,298, forward strand.
TGATGCACTAGTTATTCACAAGCTATGTAAGAAATGACCACATAGCTTTTATTTGACATAATTATGCCCATTATGTTTATGTAAACTTAATAATAGAATAAACATATATTTTTTCTAGAAAGTGAATCACTCCTAGTTTTAAATGCCCTAAATATTAATTTGCAGAAGGATTTGCTAAAAGGTTGTTGACAACTCCACACGAAACTGCTGTGTCAATACTTATTTTTCCTTACTTCCTTACTTTTAAACTGATGTCATTGGATACAGATGGTAAGAGAAGAAAGGGCACATGGCATGACTCCTGGCTCTGGTTTGGTTAATAGAAATTTGTACAAATCTCATGTAACGGAGGACATGAATATGGTGTTGGGAAACTGGATTTCTATAGTACACATCACCTTTTAACCAGAACTGCAGCCAGGCTTTCCTTTACCCAGCGCAAAGGATCAGTTTACTGCCCTTACTCTGTGTTTGAATACATAAAATATTTGTTCGTGCCCTCCCTGACCACCAGCACCCAGATTTGTGCCTTATATAACATGTTTGCACTGTTGCAAAAACATAATGTGTAATTATCCCTTTAACAGGCTGAACCACTGTGGAGTGGGGGGTGAGAGTTGGTATGACCCACCTACAGAGATCTGAAAGGAGGAGGAGCCCGGGAATCTTCTCCTATCCTTTGAAAAGTGAGGATGTGTGGAGTGTGAGAGAAGACTGAGCCAGAACCCAAGCTAACCCATAGGCAGTCCAGCTGGCACAGTACTGTGATTCCAGCACTCAGGAGATGGGAATTATCCCTGCTTGCCTTATGTTACAGAGGAGAGTGTGCCAGGCATAAATCTGATGATGAGTTAATGTATATGGGCCTCAGAGTCATTACTCTGCCAATGCACCAGGTAATCTTCCTGATCTTTAACCCACAGTGGGAACCGATAGAGATTTTATAGACTTTTTGTTAGAGAAAAGGGTGTACTAACTGTCAACTCAGCCCTGGCCTACAATGGTAATGTTCTAAGAACTGTACCTCCACAAATTGGATGCTGTTTTACCTGGTCCTATCTTGAGTAAAATTGCAAGTTACCTTGTTTTTGCATACCTCTTGTCTCCTGGGTCTTATTCCTGTATGACCATCATGGGCACTCCAACCTTCATCAGGCTCAGGAAGGCTGAGCACAACTAACTTCCTCCTTGGGAAACACTACCCTGCAGGCCCCCTCAGCACAGAACGACACCAGGAGGAGAACAAGAGAAGTTGGTTGAGTTTCTAGGCACTGTGACCACTGCAAGAAGTACTTAGACCCCTGGCTTTCATCAACGGGTTGCTGCCAAAGTTTGATTTTCTCCGTGCCAGGTCTGTCCACATTGTAGCCATCATTATTAATGAGATTTTCAGGAAAATACATTTAGCATAACCACAAACAACAATATACATTATAATCCAGGGGCTGTAACTGCTTGAGACCACTCTGAGCAGCATTGTTTTATACTAATAAGGCAAGAAAACCATTAACAAATGAATGTTTTCCATTAGGGTTAGTGTAATATAAAAGTGCCGTTGAGCCTGATCTGCTGCCGCCTAATTTAAGACATGTGTTCTGTGGGATGTAAAGAATGTTTCCAACTGAGAATTGTGCAACCAGTTAGAATTATGGGTCGTCACCAAACTGAAACACATTCTTGTTTTTATGGCCAATGCTTTTCTCTCCTTGCTAAATTCTGCTTAATCCCTTCTGATTTTCTTGGATTTTCAGCAGTTTAAAGGTAAAGCAGAGAGACTTTTGTTGAAGGGCTCCCAATTACGCAATAATCCCCTGTTATAAAGCATGTTCCAAGGTAACATTACATGAACATTTCTATTTTATGTAGGATGCAGCTGGTGTAATTGTTCAGGAAACAAAGTCATAAAACAGCGGTTAATAATTTATTTCCCATTGACCAATATGCTGTCCATTATATTTTTATTGTCATTCACACAACCACTTCCACATGAATTGTAGAAATGGCCAAATGGATTTATGACCTAACTAACTAATAACATGCCACTTAAGCCAGAAAAAAAAGACAATCATACGGTAAAGCCATTTAAATCCATAAATATCATTTTATGTTCAAAGTAAAAGAATGTATAGAGAAGGAATGGGAAGTCAAGGTAGAGCTGAACAGAGTCACATTATATCATGTACATATGATAGTGGAACCAGAACATGATACTGCATGAAACTGGCAAAATGAAATACTGCTGCAAAAATAATATTGGAAACTTTTTTTTATAGGGGGCAGCATGTGCTCCTATTTAATGCTGGAGGCTTTTGAAACTACCATGGAAAATCGAGCTTATGTTGGACATATCAGTGTATTAGATTCCACAATGGTGTTTGCTTTCGCAGGTAAGAGTTTGGTTCATTGCATGTGGAAAACCCTTCAGGATAGTTCTTGCCTTAATATTCTGTTTACTCTACTGTAGTTGTCTCTGTAAGTCTTCAAGACATACACATACAGATACACACAGCTAAATATACACACAAGTAACAAAAACACATGAATCCATATAAATATGGACAGACACACATGCATAAACACACAGACACATATGAAGATATACACAAATACCTACATACACATATATATGCACACACACACAAGAAACACACATAGATACACAGATACGTGCATTTACATAAATAGATACACATAGACGTTTTTTAGGCACTGTTCACACTGATATTTTTAGGTTTCAGTCAATGGTTATGACATTTTTGTACCAAATATAACACATTCCTGACAGATCCCAGTATGAGTCAGTGTGATCTGTCAGGATTCATCAAGATTGTTAAAAAAAAAAAGTGTACATAGCTATCATGACTCCATTTTTAATGGAAGCCATGACACTAGTGTGAATAAAGTCTAAGATTGTCTAAATAAATATAGTACCTGTATCTGGAGAAATAATGGGGAAAATGAAAGTGTCATATTGCTTCTCTTGCTAGGCTACTTTTACCAAATTATATTACTTTGCCGTATTTCTTTGGTTTGCAGCTGCTAATAAGAGCTCTGTATGTGACAGGTTATGGCAGCCATGCTGCTTATAATGCGCTTTATATCTAAGAGTAAATTGTTGCACTTGCTGCAGTATTCTGTGCACGTTTGCAAACTTTTATATATGTGAAATATCATTCCTGCATAAGAGAATGGAATCATTTCTGTTTAGAGATAAAATATCTTCTACAGTCATGTGGAGACGCAATATCAATGACATAAGAAAATTCCAAAGAGAAAAGAAGTTCTGTCCAACTCCAACTTCCCTGAAATTCTTGAAAATTTGCCTAATATGTCATTTTGCGTTATTTGTCTCATAAAAAACTACAAATTTTCAGTTTATTATAACTGTGTTATAAGTTTGGTCAGAATTACTCATTGTCAATGATTTAGAAATAGATAATAAGATAATAGTTTAGGGAAAAGTGAAATGAAGAAAGAAACATGCCAAAAAACGTCAACAATAACAAATATAATAAAGGAAAAATATTATTTTAATAATAAGAATATGTTCCATTATAATAACAATAAGCTGTAAAAACTTTATATTAAAAAATAATAATAAACCAAATATTTTACCAAATGTATACAATAATTGTTCTTCACTTCTATGGAAGCTCCTATTAATTGTATTAATTGCTTTGCTAAAAGTAAGAATAAAAAATAAACCAATTAATAATGATAATGATTATCTATCTATCTATCTATCTATCTATCTATCTATCTATCTATCTATCTATTCCCATGTGTTTATGTGTGTGATCATGTGAATAGATAGATAGGTAACATGCAACAAATGAGATTCAGTAGTGAATGAGTTAAGGTGCATGAGAGTTAAGGGAAAAAGGGGCTATATTTAATTTATATGTCATATTTATGAACGCTGTAATATTAAAGAGCTAGTAAAGCCAGTATTTGACATGAATATATATCACGTGTTATGTATTACTGAGCTAAATAATGTACATGAAATAACTGGAGGGTTTCTGCTTTCCTATATATGACAATCAGAGCCTCTTTTCTTTACTGCAGAAGGCTCACCACAGAACCCTAGGTCACATACAATCTGAATATTGCTTCAGTAACATGGAAGGCAAAATTCTGCTGCGTTACTTGAACCACAGAAGACCATTTAAGGAGTAGCAAGTAGGTTGGGTAACTACAGCTACACGATTTGGAGGGCAACATCAGAACTACACAAAGAACTTTTCCTTAAAAATATTACTAAATATAAGTTCTTGAAATATTTTGGTAATAATATAATATATGTAACTAAATATTTTAGTAATATTATTTTGCATGGAAATTTGGGTGAAGTTGAACATGACAACCACTGCAACTTCCTCCTGAATTGCCCCTCATCTTCCCACTGAGCTATACAGAAAATAATTTCCTGGAATATCTACCCCTATGTACAGTAGGTTTATGTTAATAAAGATTATTCACTGTAGGATGAAAAGTTATGTACCTATCATTTTTGAACCATAGCCAAAAAAAGACAACCTGTCATGTGGAAAAACCTGAAATCTGCAAGCAGCATGTCATAGAGCATGAGGAGCGGAGCAGATTGATGTATGGCGTTGTGGGGAAAGATTCAGTATAACGTGTATTTTATTCATTTAAACCCCTGCTCTTTCTATGCTTAGGAATCCAGTTTTTAGATATCTTTATATGCATACCCATATAGTAAAGGCAGTTGTTCACTGAATGGGACCACCCCCTGGACCCCTAAGCATAGAAGAGTAGGAAATTAGATAAAAAACTCCTCGTTTTCATGTTGCCGATTTTCTTTTAAATTGTCATTGTCAGTTTAAGAAACTTAGCATAGATGAATAGTACAAGTGAATCCTAAAAACTTTGAAATACATCTTATCAGGGTAAAATGCTTCTTTGTTGTTTTATCAGGCTGTCTCGCCTTCTTCTCTGCTACACTAAATTTCATTCTGAAATCTCTGCTATACTGATTTGAGACAGACTGCAGGTCACCTCAGATTACACATTCCTATAAAAGTTTATGGAGAGGGGAGAGAGGTGAGCAGGAGTAGATGGAAACAGAAGCAGAAACAGATGTTTAGGGTGCAGCTAAATAAAAGTCTATGGAGAGGAGAAGGGAGAAGGTGTTAAGGGAGACAGAAGCAGAGACAGGTGTTTAGGCTGGAGCTCAATAAAAGTCTATGGAGAGGAGAAGGGAGAAGGCGTTAAGGGAGACAGAAGCCGAGACAGATGTTTAGGCTGGAGCTCAATAAAAGTCTATGGAGAGGGGAGGAGAGATGTGAGCAGGAGTTGATGGAGACAGAAGTAGAGACAGATGTTTAGGCTGCAGCTAAATGAAAACTTGCACAAGTATATTATTCACATCATTACATGTCAGTACTTCTCTATATATGTCCTACATTATCCTGCGAATGTTTCTGAGTGAAAGTTAGTAAGCAGATTCTCCTCTACTAACCGTGAGCAGTGTATGGCTGATAGTCTCCACCCACCAACTAAGGGAGAACTACAGATAGAACCTGCCGAGGGGACAACTGCAAACTGCTAATATAATGGCCAGAAATACTGTTACTCCTCTTGTACACACACAGCAGCTTCTCCTGAAAAATCACCTGTAACAGTATGTACGCTTTTGATGTAACAATTGTGCTTACTGTTGAGTTCAATGGTATACGTCTGTCTTTCCTTAGTGATGTCTGCAGGAAGATCAATTTTCTTTTTCATTCACTCTATAGCTGTGTAAGGATAAGGAGATGATTTAGAGCACTGCATCATAAAAATATATCTTTCCTATAAAGATATATTTTGTAGAATTAATCGACACATAATTTTGGACAAATTTTAATACTAGAAGCCAAAACTACATTTGACTTTCACACTTTTTTGTATTATTATCATACATCTTTATATATTTTGTTCTGTTTGTATTTTTTTTATGTTTTTTACTCCTTCGCTCCTTTACTTTGATTTTCACTCTTATTGTACAATATGTAGACATCAAATTTTCACTAGGTTTAATAAGAATGACAGATCTGTGGATCACATGGCATTCGGATTTCATATATTATGTTTCTTATTATGACACCCTTAGCATAGATTACTGTACTTTCTTTTTTATGCTAATTTTAGCATCCATGAAAAAGAAGAAATCCATAATTCTATATATACGGAATAACTGGAATAACAGTTTAAGCTCACTGTTCTCTTATGTTGATACCTATGCTGAAAATGACGGAGACATGTCAAGGTACTGCCGGTGTACTGGGATTCTGCACCTTTAAATGTGCATGCACATCTGAGATTCTCCAATTTCTGCCACTGAATCAGTATAATTGGGAATGTCATACACAAGATTGTGAACTGTATATGACCTTCGGCTGCTGAGGTAGAAGAGTAGGGAGGTGGCATAGCTACACAGACATGCTTTATATGTTTTGTGCCAGCTTCTCAAGAAATGATTCATTCCTTGCCCTGGTGCCTGGCAGACAAGCCGGCATACTCCATAAATTAAATGATGTGCTGCATTCAGCTCGGCATATTCATTGCAGGCAATATTAATGAACAACTTTTGCTTAAACATAGTGACTAGGCAAATTACTTTCAATGCGCATGTGAATTTATACATTGTTAATTATGTGAATTTACTAGTTTCCAGTGCGAGGATGGTAGTGATGATGAGCATTATTATAGGAGACTGTAACTTCTTTACTGTTTGGATTAATTAATTGGAGAACGGCTATAAAAATGTCTTCTGGTTTAAGACAAAAGTTTTACATTGTAAGAAATGTTTATGTTCCTCTGTTTTCCTTGCAATGCAATGGAACTGGATATTATCATGTGGTCATGTAATGTTGATGCTATCCTGAGCAACATGTCACACTATAGAGCTGGATAGTAAGATGTTCATAGTAGTTAAAGTGCAGCTTCTATAAGGGAATATAAAACTAATGAAAATGTATTTACGTGTTTGGTGGGTTACAGGTAAGTAATGACCCAATACTTCTATAGGGGGGACAAGTGACCGGGCTACTGTATGGCCCATACAGTGGCCCCTTCAATATTCCCCTCATACAGTGGCCACTTCACTGGTTTACTGGTCCCCCCCATATAGTGGCCCCTTTACTATTCCCCCCATACAGTGGCCACTTCACTGGTCCCCCCATATAGTGGCCCCTTCACTTTTCCCCCCATACAGTGGCCATTTCACTGGACCCCCCATACAGTGGAACCTTCACTATTCCCCCCATACAGTGGCCATTTCACTGGTCCCCCCCATACAGTGGCCCATTCACTGGTCCCCCATACTATAAGACAGGCTATATAAAACTAATAAAAATGTATTTACATGTTTGGTGGGTTACAGGTAAGTAATGACCCAATACTTCTATAGGGGGACAAGTGAATGGGCCACTTTATGGCCCATATAGTGGCCCCTTCACTATTCCCCCATACAGTGGCCACTTTACTGGTTTATTTGTCCCCCCCATACAGTGGTCCTTCACTATTCTGCCCATACAGTGGCCATTTCACTGGTCCCCCCCCTTACAGTGGCCCCTTCATTGTTCCCCCATACTGTATGGGGACCAGTGATGGGGTCATTATATTGTGTGGGGGCAGTGATGGAAACTAATGTTTGAGCCAAACCTGGCCTATTTATTGCAGTCGAGATCTCAGTATCACAATAAATTTAGAATAAATTCTAAAATCTCAGTGATTTGATTTTGGTCTGCAAATATGAAAGGCAGGGCAGTTTTGGTAAAAACTTGTTTAGACTTATTTGTGTTCTGTATGAAGAAATGAAAAGTATGCAATTTGCAAAAAAAAAGTCATAAAATAGTTAATTTGCATTTAATGTTAATGATTAAAAGAATGTCAGGCTGACTAGTCGGTCCCAACACATTTTCTCCTCACTAAATCTGTCCCTCTGTTACGTCCGCACCTGTTCAAACTTCTGCTCCATCCGGCTGCGGCGCAGGAAGCAGGTCCTGCTGTGATTCTTTCCTTTGGGTTCTTCTGGTATTGTCTGAACATTGTCCTATTCCCTCACCTCCTTAATTGATTTTACATTACACTCTTCTCCTTTACCCTCATGTCCCTCTGCTCCACTAATAGTTAATTTTAGCCTTACCTGTGTGATTGACAGCCTATTGTCCTATCAAGTCTGGGGCGGGTTCTTCCTTCCTATTTATAATTTGCTCTCATTCACCTGGCGCTTGCTATTGCCTCGTGCGTACTGGCTATTTACTCTTCCTGTTTATTTACCTGTATTCCTATTCCTGACTTCTGGCTTTGACTTTGACTATTCTCTTGGATTTTGATTCTGTACTGCATTTATCTACTGTTACCAAACCCTTGGTTTTCTGACCTCTCTTTAGTTGTTTTTTGTCCTGTCTGCGTTCTGTGTCACTTATATTAAGAAGGGATCGTCGACCAGTTGCTGCTGTCACCTAGGACAGATCAGGCAAGTAGCCAGGGACAGTGGGAGGGGTTCAGCTTAGGGTTCACTGTCTTGTTGTGCCTTGTTGTGCCCCTCCCCCCTGGGTTCACCAGCAGCTACTGGGGAATCGCTCCTCTACCAATTCCCTTACTCCCTCTTTGTAAAAAGCTTGGACACCCCTGACTTATAGTATTTCTAGATGGCGCTAGAGACACTTTTTTTTTTTCCTTGAAAGAGAGCTAATTTGCATGCATTAAATATGTTAATACTTTAAAAATCTATTATTAATTCCAGAGCACCAATGGCATGGCCTATCTACAGTGTAAAGTTAAAAATTTTGAAGACAGATTGAGGAGTACAATTTTTTGCACAAGTTGGGTTTTGAGCAAAAAATTGTGACAACCACCTTGTGATTTTCCTTAAAGGCGGCAAGCACTATGGTGTGGACCATGTGCACTGTCAGATTTGGGATTATTTACTCCAGTTTAGTTGCATAATTGATTCAGAGATGTTGTAGGTTTCAGTGGAGGCGCACGGCCCCACCAGAGTAGAAGGACTCCTCGTCATAAATGAGGTGCATCCTTCGTTCAGTGATCAAGACTGGTATACTAAATGTCAGTCTTGATAAATTCCACTCATAGGGCAGACAACCTATGGTCACCTAGTATATGGCTCTATTGTCCTGATTGGGGACCTTTATACCAACATTTTACATATCAACAGATTATAGACTGTAACATCCAATGGGATTTTGCACTTGATGCCAGGCCATAATTTGTAGTAAAAATATGGAGCGCATTATCCTAAAAAAAAACTGTAATGAAGCTTCTTCTAGTACAGTCTGCAGAAATGGATGGATCTCAGTTTCATGTACCTCTAATTTCTAGAATGGAAGAAAATTTTAAATTAGATTAAATATAATAATAATATTAATACATTTTATATATATAGCGCCAACATATTCCTCAGCACTTTACAAATTGTAGGGTTCAAGTACAGACAAAAAGATACATTACAGAGAAATAGTCAATTCACACACTGGGACTGAGGGCCCTGCTCGCAAGAGCTTACAATCTATGAGGTAGAGGGGATGACACAAGAGGTAGCAGGGGCAGCATCGGAGGTAGCATTGCTTATACAATGGTCAGACAATTCTGTAATAGAGGTTACTGTCATTACACATAAAAAAGCTGTATGAGCCGTCACCAGTCGTGTCCTTTAACGTGCAGATGGTGCCTGGACATATAAAGTTACAGTCTGATATGGCATCATATCCTGTGGGGTAATATCCAATTAATATCATACATATGGGTTTTTTATTATTTCCTGAAAAATATTGTGAAGAAACCAAATGTAAATATGGCATATTCCCATTTATATTTATATAGGACAATCCAATATATTGTAAAATCAAAATGTAAATATAAAAGAAGACAAAGATTCTGGAAAGTCACTGTCCAATACTGTGTGAATTGTTCCTATAGCAACAGACGGATGTCACGTACTTTGTTTTGTTGCTATTGTCTTCCTTGTAGACAAACTATCATGTTAATTGCTGGCGGAGGATACTGGGGCTATAAGTGACCTTGGAATGCAATTAAGTGTAATGCAAAATAGGAAGACAGAGTAATTGGATAGAACTCTGAGCAAAGTCAACAGAAAGTCATAAAATGGTAATCAGGAGTATAGAGAGGCTTATTTCATATTCACAAAAGTCTCCGGCATTCCAGTCTGTAAAACTATTACAAAGTCACATGGAAGGGATGAAGATATTAATTGTATTTGCCAGTTCATGTCTTGTTTTCAGGATTGAACTCTAGCCCTTGAACTCGGCATAGAATGTTTTTTCTTTTTTTCTCTTTTTTTATTAACATATTACAAATGTTACAAGGAGCCAATGAATGATTTAAGGTTCGACAAGAAAGGGAAAAGTAATTTTGAACCTTTGGAGGATTTATATTTATTTAAAAGGTCATCTAGCATTTTCTAATGTAGCTGATCTATTTCACATAATGATTAGCATTATGGTTATTGCTCACATAAGTCTCTGTGATTGATTTTTGAGATTGAGTTGCAATAGAAGTATATACCGTGTATTATGGATGTGTTTCTGCGAGCAGCCTTATTGCATACTGTTAAATAGCTATTTTTGTTGCAGTAGACTAAATCCATTTACGAAAGTTATTCCATCACCATGATTTACTTCTATGAAGTACACAGCTATGCATTGACTTTGCAGTCAACATGAATCTTTCCACTGAACAAACTGTATGAGGTGTAGACAGGTGAGATACTGACCCTCCTGTTTCGGCAGTTGGGTTGGTTCAGCCCCCTTACTCTTGGGCCTTTTGGCTCTGAGTTTGGGGACAGTTTCGGAGGACCCATTCTCTTTTGAGATAGGTTTTGCGATAGACCGCATCCTTTGCACGTTTTTTCAGTGGCACCCGTCACTTTTTTCCGTGCACTGGTGTTTCGTTGGCACAGCTTTGAGACCTTCGATAAAAAAAAAGGTGTAGACAGGTGAAGGTACCTTTCTTAGTAGAAGTAGACATTGAGTGTCATTTGTAGCCACCATTTTGCACATGAAATGTCAATACTACATAGTACCTGTTCCAAAGAATAGAATACAACTCTCAGCATTTCTTCACAACCTGTGACTACTAGAGAGCCACAAGTTAAACACCACTTGTGTAAAAGTGTCCATACACCTTCAAGAACTCACAGTCAACAGCTATCCCTCCTTACGGCGGATGCATGTATTTTTTATGGAGGAGAATAGGTTCCACTTATCAGGGCTCAGCAACTGAAAGCAATATGCAGAGAGAGTGTTGTGGGCATGCTTTGCAATATGTACAGAAATCAATATAAAACAATAGATTCCTTTTAACCATACTTGTTAACATTTCCAGGCGGCCATCAAAAGAAAGGACATTGTGACATAGCCCACACCCTTTTCTGCTGCTTGTGCCCCTTTTCCTGCCATTCAGGCCTCCTTTGTTGTGTCACGTCTCTTTATAAGTCGCCACCAGCCCCCAAATGTAAATCTGGGTATGGGACTTCTACTAATGATGTAGTATCCCGGCGTCATGCACATAAAATATATGGGCAGCGCTACTCAGGGGATTTGACAAGTCTTCTTGGAGTCTACGAGAGTTTCCCTTTTTCCAGGAGCATCCCAGACATTTAACTTAGCACAAATTTTAGTTTAGAACTGCCTCTTACGATATTCCTGCATTTATGTTTTAGGTTAACATGAAGCTTAGTTACAATTTTTGGCTAATGCAGAAATTTCCTACTATCCGATTAGATTTTGATCATATTTTTAATTATTTCAAATTTATTCTGTCTTCATTGAAAAGTCTCATTTACATAATGACATTTGTAACAGCATAAAAACTAAAATAAAATCAAAATTAATAGTTTTATATCTACCTTTGACATTATCTAAGAATATATTTTATTTGGGTATGTAGCGATAGGAGGTGCAGAGGTTGCAATCACACTTGTGAGCCCTGGAACCTAAAGGGGCCAAGCATGACCCTTTGTCCCAAATGAGAAGATCAGTATTATAAATTAAAATTGTTAGGCCTGTTACAGATTTTATTTTGGGGCCCAGGAACTTTAGACTGAGGCCAGATATTGTAGAAAATCTGCTTCTTTGGTTGCAGATTTTGCTGCAGTTTTTTGAACCAAAGTCTGGAGTGTTTAGCAGGAGGGAGAAGTATAAGAACGTCCTTTATATTTCCCAATCCTATTGAAGCCATTCTTGGCTTTGGCTCAAATGCAGCAAATCTGCAACAAAAATGCAGCTTTTTCACAATGTGAGGCCTCGACCTTAAAGAGTAATTTTCACCTTTTTTTAAATACACACGTGGACAAAATCGTTGGTACCCCTCATTCAATTAAAGAAAAACCCACAATGGTCACAGAAATAACTTGAATCTGACAGACTGGAATTTGCCAAACTACATGTTGACAAGCCACAAAGCTTCTGGGAGAATGTCCTATGTACAGATGAAACAAAAATCGAAATTTTTGGCAAGGCACATCAGTTCTATGTTCACAGATGGAAAAATGAAGCATATCTTAAAAATAACACTGTCCCTACTGTGAAACATGGAGAAGGCTCTGTTATGTTCTGGGGCTGCTTTGCTGCATTTGGCACAGGGTGTATTGAATCTATGCAGGGTACAATGAAATCTCAAGACTATCAAGGGATTCTAGAGAGAAATGTGCTGCCCAGTGTCAGAAAGCTTGGTCTCAGTCACAGGTCATGGGTCTTGCAACAGGATAATGACCCAAAACACACAGCTAAAAACACCCAAGAATGGCTAAGAGGAAAACACTGGACAATTCTGAAGTGGCCTTCTATGAACCCTGACCTAAATCCTATTGAGCATCTTTGGAAGGAGCTGAAACATGCCGTCTGGAAAAGGCACCCTTCAAACTCGTGACAACTAGAGCAGTTTGCTCATGAGGAGTGGCCAAAATACCTGTTGAGAGGTGCAGAAGTCTCGCTGACAGTTATAGGAATTGTTTGATTGCAGTGATTGCCTCAAAAGGTTGTGCAACAAAATATTAAGTTAAGGGAACCATCATTTCTGTCCAGGCCTGTTTCATGAGTTTTCTTTTTTTTTAAATTCTGTTGAAGCATGGTTGAAAAGCAATGTCTGACTTTCATTTGTTAATTTTCATAGAATTTTTATATATTATTACTTTTGTCAGATTCAAGTTATTTCTGTGACCATTGTGGGTTTTTGTTTCATTAAACGAGGGGTACCAACAATTACTTTTTATATTAGGTATGTAATAGGTAGAGAGGTAAAGGACAAAGGATCTAAGGTCCCATCTGTCACTCATGTCCATAAAGAATATGAAGCCCCTAAATAGTGGATCCATGGAGACCATATGATATGATATCGTAAGATGCTATCACCTTTTATAGCCTTCAACATTCTTTGCTTATATGATTTTTTTACTGCCACGACTGAGAAGAGTGACCTCTTCCAGTTTTGGGATATATGGATTTGCGCCAACATCACTATAATCTAGAGTGAGACCTTCCGATTTATCTCCCAGCAGACAGATTGATGAACTAAATGGCAATCTCATAACCAAAACTGTAATAGTTAAATTAGTTATATTTTTCCAAAATTGTATTACCCTATGACAAGTCTACCATATATGCCGATGGGAACATCTATCTTCACATCCTCTTAAATAGATGTTAGGTACACCAGGATATATAGCATATAGTCTGGCTAGCACCATATAAATTCTGTGGATAACTTTTAAGGAAGTCTTTGTCTAGGTGGTTTGCTAATAGGTGTACATATTTGCCTCAAATTCTTGAAATTCAAGTTGAGTCTCCAGATCAGGCTTCATTCACATCTGGATCAGAGTCTCAGTTTGTGTGCGTCCAAAATCATCGGCTCAAAAAGTCCTGCAAGTCTGACTTTTTCGCACAGTTTAAAGGAACAGACACCTGTCAGGTCCCATTATAGTTGATGGGGTCCATCGGGCTCCGTATGTTGCAGCGTTCCGCCTACCCATTGTTCTGGTCCTCCAACAGAACAACGGATAGGCTGACACTAGTGTGAACCTAGCGTCAGATTGCTATTTTGCTATGAATGGTAGCTAAACTCAAGAGGGGCACCATTCACACAAGTACAAGGATCTTAGTGGTTCTGAGACAGAGGGACTCTTTTAGGTTCCAGATCTTTTAGTACTCTACTCATTTTATCTATACACATAGCTGAAAAGGTGTAATATAGATAGCTCTTTCCTGTGTATGCCAGCCACAGGATTAAGCCTTTACTTTATGACCAAAGCTTCAACATTGTTTATTTCATATTATTACTTTATAGCTATGTATACTCTGTGCATGTAATAGAATCATCTCATAAATCTGTTACATTTTCCAATGTCTCATTTCTATTTTCTTACTTCTTTGTCTCCAAACTGTCTGGGTTTCTCTAATGTTATTTTAGAAATGCTATTTTAACCTCCTGTGCTGATTTCACACTAACCTATATGTATCCAACTTGTCAGACTATATCACATCTTCAGCTTTTACTCTTGTAACTATATACTTTAACTATATATCACTGTCTTTGTCCACTGTTTAAAGGATTGTACAATTTACATTCAGCTTAGAAAGCACACTTAAACACTTGTAACATCAGTCCCATGTACTCCTCTCCACAAGTACTAAGGAACATCTCTATCTGGTATAACACTTAAAGGGGTTTTAAAAACAAAAACCTGTTCAACCCCTTGATATATATATCAACTACGCCATACTTGGTCATCTCCACCAGTCTGTGAAATTGTCAGAGACCACCACAGCGGTAGCACAGGAGTTTATAACATAGCCTCCTCTTTGGCTATTTTTTGAAAAAAAATTCCAGACCCTAATATATGAATGGTTTTACTGGCATTAGTATGTGTGACAAGGACATTAGGTTAGGAACTCCGCTAGGGACAGGCTCTGATATGAATGATAAAAGGCTTAGTACAACTGTTAGAATTGACGAAGGTAATTCCCAATAACAGCTGCTAGGGAAAGGGAAGACAGAGATAGTGAGCCCTAAAACTAGGCCCACCCTGTGTCCCTACCTTTTTCCCACAAGTGTCCTAATGACAGGTACAACTGGACGACAAACCCTTCTCTAGATAAGTGATTCACAGAACAGGACAAGACAACACAACACAGAAGAGGAGTCAGCAAGCCAAGGGTCAAACCAGAGAGACAAAACAGTACCAAATCACGATCCAAAAGAGTAGTCAAAAAGCAGAGGTCAGTAAATACAATACAAGAGCAAGGAAAAATGCTTAGCAAGGTCAGAGACACAATAGCCAGCAACCATGTGTGGGCTAATGGCCAGTTTAAAGAAGTCCAGAACCCGCCCCAGGCTTGATTGGTAGATAAGCACACAAAAGTTAACCCTAACATTGCAAACACAGAATGACAAGAGTCCAGGAGCAGGTAATCATGAGCGGACATTCCTCCTGCGCCGTACAATGCAGCCAGAGGATGGCGCAGGAGTTCGAACGGGTGAGGATGTAACAACAGCACTGTGTAATGTGATGGCAATGAGAATAATAAACATGTTAAAGAAAGATGGTGAAGTGGTTTTGTCTTACTAAGCATCTCCCAGTGCTTGGCAGGGAAGTCAATAATGTGTAGAGATATCGCTAAACAGTTTCTGTAGAACACATGCAGAACAAGGCAACACACATAACTGAAGTAAATATCCCAATGAGTACAGACAGATGCGCTATAATAAGCTTACGACAGATTCATACTAGCGTTCGGGTTTCAGGTCTTTGAGTCTGCTTGGGGACCTGAAAAATGGAAACCCAATCCTCTTAATAGACTACAATGGGGTCCGTTGGGTTTCCACCCAGTTTCTGCCTGAAAAATGCAGAGAGCAAAGTCCTACTTGCAGAGTTTTTCTTTCCACATTTTTCAAGTGGAATGGGGGATGGAATCTGCGAACAGTGAGCAAGCGCAGATGTGAACCCAGCCTTACTAACACGTGAACATAGGTCCCACATAAAATAAAATTCCCCAAACACTGATTGATAGAAGTTTGTTTACTACACACTTCAAAGGACCCCAGTTGTCAAAGGACAAACAGCCTACTAGCCCCCCTCTTGTACACCTTGTCCGCATTCAGTCTCCAGTCTGGTATACTGTTATAACTTATTCTTGAATAATATGGAAAGGGTATATGTAAACCTATTACTGACTGTGCCAACATCTGCAAAATGACTAGCACATTGTATTTTTAGGGTTGTATTTTGGGGTACAATATTTTGTTTATCTTTGGGGTCACTGCAAATAAACCTGCAATTCTGCCATAAATTTTTGTGTCATGTCTATGATGTGTACTCTGTGTTAAAAATTATTTGGTACATTTTTTCCAGTTCATCCCAATTATAGCGATACCAGATTTATTTAGGTGTTGTTAGATTTTACCACTTTTACAAAGTAAAATGCTTTTTGATTAAATAAAGAATTTTCCTAGAAGCACCATATTCAGACACCCATAACTTTTTCATTTATTTGTTGATGGAGTTACGTACGGTTCTTTTTTTTTTTTTTTGCAGGATGAGCTGTAATATTTATTAGCACCATTTTAAAGTATATACAATTTTTTGCTAACTTGTTTGACTTTTTTGTAAGAGATGAGGTAAACAAAAAAAAATATATTTTTTGATAGTATGAACTTTTACGCTCATGGTGATACCTAATATGTTTATTTTTTGTTTATATATTTGTTTATAAATTTTTAGTATTTTTGTTGAATTTTCCTTTTTTTTACTTTCATACAAATATTTTTAACTGTCCCACAACATGGGACATGTATTACAGTACAGTACTTTACTGTAGATACGTATTAGGTCCTGTTTCTGATAGGACCTAATTCACTTCTGTACATGACACCCAGAAGACCATTGGTAGACCTTCGGCTGCCATGGCTACCCATCAGAATCCCACAATCTTGTCCCGGTTGAGTGCTGAGGGGATGAGAGAAGGGGCTTCCTCCTCTTTAGCCACTTAGATACCATGATCAATATTAATTACAGCATCCAAGGACTGCGTTGGGTGACCATTAGTCCCTGATTCTGCTTGAAATAAGCAGATTGGGTTTCCATTTTTCGGGTCCCCAAGTGGACCTGAAGAACGGAAATCCCACCACTAGTGTGAACCTAGCATTAATATGCCAGAATAAGAGTATTTTCTGACTCCAGCAGAGAGTACTATGTACCAGTTGTATAATACAGCCAGAAAACAACAGTGATACAGCAGGCATTGCTTTTGTGCCTGTACTATTACAGACCTGAGTAGTAACTATAGCTTAATGTAATATAATAGTATGTCTCTGAGCTGGAAAGGGTTAAAGTGAAACAATTCTAAAAGAAGATGCTCCTCTGTGTTGCAGTCTAACAATTCATATCCTAAATTTAAATATCTTTATGGAAAACCTGTTGCTTTTGCATCACATATTGATATCGATACATTTTATTATGCTTATAACATGGGTTATATTAATTGTATTTAATAAAAGTTAATTTTTATCAAAATGTGACAGAGGCTTTGTGCCTGTGTAGTTTTGTGATATTGGTAAGACACGACATGACTTGTTTAAAATGTTTTATCTTGTTAGAAAAAACTGGGAAAAATTCTTGCAGAAGTTCTAGAGTGAAGAACAGGAGGATTGTGCACTTCACTTAAACAGTACCAAAATAAATTCTGGTGACAGTTGTAATACTTGGAAAAATTCCGTACAATAAAAACAAAGCTTTCATTAACTGCTTGCCATTAGTCCTTTGACCATATACGTCATGGGGAACAGCAAATAACTCTGCAATGACGTACTGATACATGATTGTATAGTTACAGCTGCATGAAATTGTGCAGCTGCAGAAGCGTGGAGGTAGCTGTCAGTGACAGCCAGACTTCCTATAGAGCAGGGGTCCCCAACCACCGGTCCGCGGACCAGGGCCGGGCTGTTGGGGGTCTTTTGCTGGTCCGTGGGGTGGCGGGCTGGCCTCAGTAGATGCGGCTCCTGGCACATTATGTGCAGAGCGGAGGGGCGGGGCGGTGATCTGGCCACAGTGTCGTGGCTCCTGGCATAGCTCTTGGTGGGGACCTGGTCTACAGCGCTATACACCAAGGTCCCGCCAGCAGCCCCCGGTCTACAGCGCTGTTTGGTGTATAACGCTGCTAAGTAATCCAACTCCCTCCATAACCCTGCCCTCATATGACCAACTCTTCCCCCCCAAAACGCCCCATCCCCGCTGGGCCGTAGTGCAAAAAAGGTTGGGGACCACTGCTATAGAGAAGGCAGTGATGGTTTACTTCTGATCACTGCATATACAGAACTGAATGAGCGCTATAAAAGTCGCCATGACGCAACTTCCACTGGCCCAGCGATTAGGTGACAACCGGGTGTCAAAGAACTACATTAGCTGCTGGATCCTCGAGGACCCAGAGACTCTCTGCAGTGCATGTGAGGAGGCTGTAATTCTCCTAGAACTGGGGTTATTATGTTACAGGAAAAAAAAAATTATGTTAAAATGCCCCCAAATGTCTATTATGACCTTATAGGGGGAGCAATGTGTAAAAATCAATCAATAAATAAAAAAAACAAATAAAAAGAATACCACATAAATTTGTTTCACCTATAAAAATAACCATGACAGAGAGGTAAAACAATTTTAAAAAATTTAAAAAAAATATTTAAGTAGTGTTTTGTGCTTTAAAAAAAAACCTTGAAAAATGTGAAAAAAATGACATAAAAAAAAAAAAGCCCTATGTATCACCAACAAAGAGATGCAAAAATTATTTGATTAACCCGAATGAAAAATTTTTATCACTTGGCATGTACCAGAAAAACGGAAAGTGTCTTGTCACGAAGGGGTTAATAGAAAGATATAAAAAAAATGCTATGGCACCTTAAGGGTTATGCAGAGATGTAGCTTAAAACTCCTGAGCACCATTGTAAAATCTGTAACAGTTCCAACTATGCGTCATTTATAATATACCCTCTACAGCTACTCCCCTGGTATTACGCCATGGGGTATATTTTGGGGTCTTTTCTGGCCCTCTAATTACCTTAACTTGTTAATCAACTTTTAACATGATTATTGCTATGAACCAATTGCAATAGGAAGACATATCTGTTAATCTGCAAGGCAATATACAGCCATGCGACACTGAAAAATGAATAGTTCATTAGTCTCAGTCTAAACAAATTGGGTATTGATTCCAAAACAATGTGTTCATATTAAAAATGTGTCGATTCACTGGTAGAAAAGCAAGGGGCAGGGTGACAAAAGGTTCAGACAGACGAGAGAGACAGGGAAAGGGAAACACAGAGACAGAGACAAATGGCAGGTGTAGTAAGAGTGAGTGTCGGCTCCCAACCCACAAACACAAAATTAATTAAATTATATAGTCAGAAAAGAACTGGGAATTAAGACGTAGCGGAATCCTTGGACATGGCAGCTGATCGCTAGACAACACTTGTCTGTTTGATCCCATTATTTTTATTATAATGAAAATTTTGTATATTACAGATGAGGCATCAGTGACTGTAAGAAGTAATATATGAGTCTTCATGATAATGTCCTTGTAGTCTTTGAGTTCTGTTCTTAGTTACGACTCTTAGTAGTAGTGTAATTGTTGGCAGTTTGCAAAGTACAGGCAACTCTATGGAATGCTATACCTTAATAAATAATTGATAGCGATCGTTATTATATTTTATTAATACATTTTTCAAATATCCCAAATCAAAGCCTATATAACAGTTCAAAACTGTGTTCACAATTCTGGCCACCCAAGACTTAATCCGCATTGTGGTTGTTTTGTGGTTTTTGCAGCAAATTGCAGCAAAACTACTTTGTGCAATGATCCCTGAGCCAAAGGTGTTTTTTTTTTTTTTGCTTTGAATAATAATAAAAGGAGAAACTGTAGCAACTTTACTTTGTGCAATGATCCATAGGACCTGCACAGATAAGGTCACATGATTATATGTGTGCAGGTCTTGTTACTGTTAAAAAACAGGCACAGCTTAGGTCATGAACATATCTGTGCAAGTCCTGATGCCAGAGGCGAGCAGCAAGGGAGCAAGAACTGCTGTGCACAAATGTTGTGGACGGTATTCGTTTAGGGGGTCTGATCTTGGGTCTATATTTAGGCATCCACATTTGTGTAATGAGTCTGTCCAGGAGCCGGGTTTGGGGTCTGTATTTATTCTTTGGTCTATATGCTTACATGTCTGTTTCAGTAAGTGTTTGTATATCACAAAAAGTCTTAGTATAACCCAGGCCTAATAGACAACTAGGTGTTACTATACCCCTTGTCAATTGAATGTGTCCCTACACAATCTGATAATGTGATGGTTGGACAGTGTCAGTGTTTTTGACATGCAGAATGGTAATGCCCAGTTTGTGAAAGATAGCACAGAAAGTTGGTGATTTTTACCTATAGATGATGTCTATATAAAACGTACACTGGTGCTCTAAGATGTACAAACTCTTTAAAAATGAATGTGACAATTCTGTATATGTGTATTCTGTATATTGGGACCCTATCTTCACATCTGATTAGAGTGCTATCTATACCTCATTAATTCTGTATATTTGTATTGAGTGGCCCATTGGAGGATATGCAGTAACAATATTTGGTTGATATGCCTTGTAACTTGACTTCTTCCTGATTTTCAAAGCCAAAAATAAAGCACCAATTCATAAAAATATACAATCTTTATTGAAACATATGGACAAAACCCCCAAAAAAGTTAAAAAAAAGCTTAAAAGTACAAAATTCACAAAAACACATTCATGGGGTATGTTCATAATAGAACATTCACACCTAAGCCAACCTATCCTTCCCAACACATCCTCTCATCGTGTAGTATATTCTTTGGGTGATCTTTTTGCAGAGACTATGTTATTTTTCATAATATTTCCACATATTGATGGCTATTGCATCTTTTAGGACAAGTCTCTGCTTATTAGTTTATGCATGCATGGGGAAGAATTTATATACTTAGGTTTGGCTAGATGGCGATAATGTTTTATTATGAAAATACCCCATGAGTGTGTTTTTGTACATTCTTAAGTGTTTTTAACCTTTTTGGGGTTTTTTGTCCATATATGTTTCAATAAAGATTTTATATTTTTGTGAACTGGGATATTCTTTTTTCTTTTTGGCTTTGTGATAGTTTTTTCTGCACTCTTTTTGATATTCTGGCCGTTATTTACTGATTACCTTTGTGCTTTTGGAGTGTTCTTCCTGTTTTTCATTACCTCTGCAAAGGGACTTGAGACCATTTATACACTCAGTGGAAATATTGAATTGTTCTCCGTAATTTTTTTTTTTGTTCTAAAGGCATAAACCTGCTTTTTTATTACTTTTACATATGAGTAATGTTATAAAGGTTTATATTTTTTTTGGAGACTTTTAGAGCAAATGTTCAATAGGATAGCTAATAGTCCTGAAACCTTTTTTTTCTTTCTATGATCCATGTACCAAAACATTGCTGCTCACTGCCAGAACATAGGACGCTCGGCAGATGATACTAAAATCAGAACTGTGAAATTATTGCAAGAATATTTTGTATGGTTTGAGATTTTGGAATCCGTTTTGCAAAAAGTTCATGTCCTGGAAAATCAATGCATTTTACAATTTCCATGCTTCCTAATCTTTTTATCACAGAAAAGTCTGAAGAAGTCTGTAAGACAACCCACAGGGCACTAGGAGATATAACACTATTTTTCTACAGCTTCTTCTCCAAGCTTTTACATTGAAGTATTTTTCTCTTACAGTATCTTATTATTTTACAATATCTGAAACCAGCAGCTCAAGCAAGTTGAGGTTCATAGAAATCAATTTCATTATTTTTATACCTTAGATCCTTTTTTCTTTAATAAAACTTTATACTGTAATTACATTTTGCTGGATGAAGCAGTCAGCAATGTGATTTAATGCTAGAGTCTGAACTTAGGAAATCATTTTGTAATGAAGAAGTATATGAAGTGTCTTTGGCCAGCATTTGGTTGATGTGGTGTGAGCAAGGGCCAGAATGATAAAAAGAAGGCCTGAAAATCCAAGATTCATTTGTAAAGAGCACTTTGTAGATGTCCGTGACATAGCGGCATCACTTGATGATCAGTGGGAATTCAGTGTATGCCAGGAGAATGAAAAACATGCCACTTGGCCTGTTGCTGTGCTGGGTTCTGTGCATCCATTAATGCTCTGCTGTGGAGGAAAATAACTGAGGTACTTTTGCCCCTTTGTTTTAGGGATTTATGAGGGTGCCAAAGGTCAGTCCCCCATGATCTTTACCGCTTGGCAATCTTAACCTCTTGTACTCTGTGGTAATATAGCATGGGCCCAAAATGATGCTCACAGGTAACAGCTAGGATTGGTAACAGTTCTGATGATAGTATCGATTGATGATAGTACCATTTAACCATAGTTACTCAGAACCACGGCATCTAAGCCTAAATTAGTTTCAGTGGTGGCTGAAAGACAACTGGCTGCAGCAGGGGCATCCCTGCTGTGCCCTTTCCGCAGTATTACAAAATGATTTCTACCCCCTCTACCAAGCCCCCTCAGTCACTGGAGCAGATCAGCAGGCTTAATCTGTGCAGAATTTGTACAAGTGTTTATGTCATGATCATGTTGAAAATAAATCCATGATACACAGTAATAGCAACTACATTTCTTGTTTTCTGTTAGCATTAATTTCTAGGAATAGTGTTAAAGGGGTTGTTGAGCTGTGTAAACTGTCTTAAAAATCCTTAGAAGTAATAAAAAATATACTAACTTGACTGCTCCTCCACTGCTCCCATTCCTATGCTTCCTGGTCCCCACTATACTGTATACTGATTTCTAGCCAGAGCCATAACTTGAAACTCCTGGGACCGAATGCAAAATCTGTTATGGAGCCCCTACCTACCATGTGACATTCAGAATAGTGGTATGTTATATGTAAAAGAGAGATGTTTTGGAGCTCCCTCAGCACCTGCTAACTCTGCATCTTCTATAGCTACGTCCTTGCTTCAAGCGATGATGTCTCAACATGGGCATATGACGTCTGCAACCAGTGGTGGCCAGTGGAACATCAATGCAGTCAGTGGTCACATCTTTATATTGGGACACGCGCTAGATTTCAACAGATACAGAATTGGAATAGACAGCAGTAGGCAATCGGTAAGGTGAATATTGCTATTTTATATATATACAGTATATTTTATAGTATATATATATATATATATATATATATATATACAGTACAGACCAAAAGTTTGGACACACCTTCTCATTCCAAGATTTTTCTGTATTTTCATGACTATAAAAATTGTAGATTCACACTGAAGGCATCAAAACTATGAATTAACACATGTGAAATTATATACTTAACAAAAAAGTGTGAAACAACTGAAAATATGTCTTATATTCTAGGTTCTTCAAAGTAGCCACCTTTTGCTTTGATTACTGCTTTGCACACTCTTGGCATTCTCTTGATGAGCTTCAAGAGGTAGTCACCTGAAATGGTCTTCCAACAGTCTTGAAGGAGTTCCCAGAGATGCTTAGCACTTGTTGGCCCTTTTGCCTTCACTCTGCGGTCCAGCTCACCCCAAACATCTCGATTGGGTTCAGGTCTGGTGACTGTGGAGGCCAGGTCATCTGGCGTAGCACCCCATCACTCTCCTTCTTGATCAAATAGCCCTTACACAGTCTGGAGGTGTGTTTGGGGTCATTGTCCTGTTGAAAAATAAATGATGGTCCAACTAAACGCAAACCGGATGGAATAGCATGCCGCTGCAAGACGCTGTGGTAACCATGCTGGTTCAGTATTCCTTCAATTTTGAATAAATCCCAACAGTGTCACCAGCAAAGCACCCCCACACCATCACACCTCCTCCTCCATGCTTCACGGTGGGAACCAGGCATGTAGAGTCCATTCGTTCACCTTTTCTGCGTCGCACAAAGACACGGTGGTTGGAACCAAAGATCTCAAATTTGGACTCATCAGACCAAAGCACAGATTTCCACAGGTCTAATGTCCATTCCTTGTGTTCTTTAGCCCAAACAAGTCTCTTCTGTTTGTTGCCTGTCCTTAGCAGTGGTTTCCTAGCAGCTATTTTACCATGAAGGCCTACTGCACACAGTCTCCTCTTAACAGTTGTTGTAGAGATGTGTCTGCTGCTAGAACTCTGTGTGGCATTGACCTGGTCTCTAATCTGAGCTGCTGTTAACCTGCGATTTCTGAGGCTGGTGACTCGGATGAACTTATCCTCCGCAGCAGAGGTGACTCTTGGTCTTCCTTTCCTGGGGCGGTCCTCATGTGAGCCAGTTTCTTTGTAGCGCTTGATGGTTTTGGCCACTGCACTTGGGGACACTTTCAAAGTTTTCCCAATTTTTCGGACTGACTGACCTTCATTTCTTAAAGTAATGATGGCCACTCGTTTTTCTTTACTTAGCTGCTTTTTTCTTGCCATAATACAAATTCTAACACTCCATTCAGTAGGACTATCAGCTGTGTATCCACCTGACTTCTGAACAACACAACTGATGGTCCCAACCCCATTTATAAGGCAAGAAATCCCACTTATTAAACCTGACAGGGCACACCTGTGAAGTGAAAACCATTTCAGGTGGCTACCTCTTGAAGCTCATCAAGAGAATGCCAAGAGTGTGCAAAGCAGTAATCAAAGCAAAAGGTGGCTACTTTGAAGAACCTAGAATATAAGACATATTTTCAGTTGTTTCACACTTTTTTGTTAAGTATATAATTCCACATGTGTTAATTCATAGTTTTGATGCCTTCAGTGTGAATCTACAATTTTTATAGTCATGAAAATACAGAATACTCTTGGAATGAGAAGGTGTGTCCAAACTTTTGGTCTGTACTGTTTATATATATATATATATATATACTATAAAATATATATTAATTTTTTTTTTCGATTATACATGGCTGGACAACCCTTCTGAAGTTAAAATGTTCCAGTATGAATAGTCTAAAGGTATGTTTATTTCATTGGGAACAGAATTCTGTTATTCTATTGCTAAGAAGCAACTTGTACTGATGTACAACTATACAGTCCTCACTGCCATGATAGAACATTGTGTTGGATAAAGAGAAAATGCCACAAGCCTTTCAACATGACAAAACAACGAAAACACCGACGTCCCCCTGATGGATGAATGTGGACCCGAAATTTAAATTTAAAATAAAACAAAACATCAGTAAACTAAACTATTTCAAATAAGCTACTTGTTCCATTTAAAAAGACTGATGACTGCATGGTCTCAAACTGCAGCCATGTAGATGGCAGGTAGTGAATCAAGGCTTGTGATGAATGAAAACTGTAGCCAGAAATTGTAAATTACTGAATGCCTCATAGCTCCTTCTTGCTAATCTCCTCTGGTGCTGGACGGATAGGAATTTGTTCACATGTGCAAAAAGCTAAAGCAATAGTCCAAGAGAGCGTTCTTCCTACATTTTCATTTGTATCTTTCACTCTCTATGTCAATGAAATATTAGTCCATGGTATTTGTGATACTAGTAATTCTATTAATCACAGTGGAAGGACTTAGTGCGAAGCGGTAATGAAGACCCTAACTAATGTCACTTCAGGAGTCCACATGTCTACTAATTTGGATAAATAGTAAATAAACAAAGAGACAATTATTTCCTTTTTATTTATGGGACTGGTTCTTTTTTAATTCTAATCTTTATTTAAACTATTTAGGAAACTGTCAAATGGAGGATTTTCTTTTCCTTCCTTCAAAAATCAATATCTAATCCAGACATGAAGACTAATCCCATCTCATATGTTGTGTATTGTTGTGTACCATGACTGACACAGCTGATCTACCCAAGCTTATAAAGTATTTAAGCCTAAATATCTATCCACCTGCAAATCATACTGTCTTATACTAGATTTAAATATGTATAACTTGCAAGACCTAGACCAATTGTGTGGCAGGGATCCCTGTATACTAGCTTCTGTTTGCAGTCGCCTCCTTTACGTTTCCATGACCACCAAAAAACAACTCAACCTGGGTCTGCAAAGCCTGTCAAAACTTTAAGGCACAGACCCAGTCAGAGATCTGCCTCAGCATTCAATCGAGTATAGGTGGGGTATTTAAAGACTGCTGAACGTCAGTTTTTTGCCTGTGATTTTCTAGTACAAGTGGGCTCTTACTCTGCTGAGAGAAGGACTTTTCCTACTGATCTCCTGGTTCTGACTGCTGGTTATTTCTCCTGATTGACGCCCTTGGCTTCTGACTTGAAATTGGCTTTGACTTCTTGGATTCAATTTTTTTGGCTGGGACTTCAACTCTGGTACTAATTCTTGCTACTATTTACTCTTCGGTTATGACCTTGGCTATTTTGTTACTCCCTTTGTCCTCCTATACGTAACTGTTTTTGTTCTTTATTTTGCTAGTGCACTTGTTGTCTCCTTAGTTTTGTGACCTGGGTCGCGAATGGCCAAATCCATTCTTCCTTGTAGCAGGCACTGATGAAAACATTAGGGGTGCCTTAGATTCCATACTCCAAAATTGTGTTTGGCAACTGGTAGCAGTTTACTAGCAGAATTCTTCCTGGGAGTTGCAAACTGCAACTCCTTACAAATATAGATGCGCCTGTTGGTTGTTTATCTCTGCAGAACCCATGGTTATAGTGACCGTGGCATCTAAGAGGAGGGATATCTCTTTCAATTTATTGTCTCCCCTGTGATGGAATTGCAGGGCACCGATGGGTTTCCATGGTAGTCGCGGACCCTGCCAGAGTCAAGCCCTACTAGGATGCCTGTCTTCTTTACATTTCAGTACATTCCCACTGCAGCGTTTTATTGAGATGATCAAAAGATTGCATTGTCAAGTTAAAAAAGTGTTCTGAAATCAAAAACAATTTTGAAGAAAAAAGCAGGCAGTCTTGCCGATTTTCGAATCTCCTGTACAAATGAATGGAGAAACCCATGGAAGTTGTGGCCAACATTGGCCTACATTATAAGGGTAATGCACACATGAACTGTAGCTGTATCTTTCTTCAGACAAAGCATCATCATATTTATCATGATATACAGTTGAAACCAGAAGTTTACATACACTATATAAAAAGACACAAACGCATGTTTTTCTCACTATCTGACATGAAATCAGAATAACAACCAATGAAATTTATTCAAAATAATGAAAAAAATCCCATAAAAAAAGGAAAACAGCAGACAACAAAAAAAAAAGAAATATGGGAACAAAAAATATATATTAAAATGTAAAAAAAGTATTTATTATAAATAATCAAAAATAACAGCAATGTATAAATAGGAGAGACAAACTGCGGTCACTCCCTATACTGTAGTATACCGGCAAAAAGCATACACATAATAAAGACAGATTTTATAAACAGCAGAGGCATCTAATATATAATAAGTCAATCAATGTCCATATAGTAAATGTAACGCCCACTGTCTGTTTATATATATATATGTGAAGGGTATTAAGCCATAAACCACAATCAATGAGGATCAAAAGATAACATTAGAAAAAGCAGACCAAACACATACCTAAAGTCATGTTGATATAATATAAGATGAATGTAAAGCCAGATACACAATACAGGGAGGGAATAGCGCTAACGCCCGCTTCTTATTCTTTGCTGCGTAGGAAGCAGCACATCTCACTACAGCGCATGCGCTGGATTTGCATGCGCTATAGTGAGAAGTGCTGCTTCCTACGCAGCAAAGAATAAGAAGAGAAGGATCTCTTCACACGAAGGGGCGTGCATCAATAAGAGGAGGCGGAATAGTGGATATGACGGTGCTGTGCTTGGAGCTCCGTGCACAGAATTGGCATATAAGTATAAAGTATTTATTTCAAAAACGGTGTCTGATAAAACCTAAAGAAAGGTAGGAATAGAATAGCCTTTCTAAAGGCTATTCCAACATGTCATTAGGCAAATTGGCCTAAATCTAATGATAGACTCCCTTTAAGATCTGTCCCCTTAGCCAAGCCCTGACCCCCAATGGAAACGCCCTTCTGACGGTGAACGGTGAAACTAAGACCACCGATATCTCCAGCCCCAGGGCACATACCGGGAAATTCAGTGCACTGTCGGCTTTCTAGCGGTATGTAAAACCGCATATACATGAGGACATAAAAGGTCCTCTTTAAAGGCAGAAAATGACCTATTTTACAAATTTTATGTTAGACATATTTTTAAAGAATTGTTGGTGAGGTTTTTAAAATTTTTCCATGTTATCTATATTTAAAAAAAATCCTGTAGTTCTGACTTTATCCACTAGGCAATATAATTATGATGAGGCATCCAGTTTTCTGTAGGAATTTTTTTTTTTTGCAGCAGCAGTCCTCTCACTTATCAACACACTGATGATCACAGCTATCATGTATATGAAGATACAGAATCTCTCAGTCACAAAAGAGGATTTCACAGCTTATCTACTCCCCCTGTTTGCAATGACCTCAGCCCAGGTCACAGAGCATGCCTAGAAAACTCTCTTATACAAGTGAATAGGATCTGCTCCAGTCCATTGTATCTATGGTCCATGGTCCTTCTATAGGAAACAGGAAGTCACAGAATGTTTTAGGCTTAGTGGCAAAAGTTGGAATTGCAAGATTTTTAGGATTTTTTTAAATATAGATATTAATTTGGAAAATTGAAAATATCAACAAAAATTCTTAAAAATATGTTTAAAATAAAAACATGATTTAAACAATAGGTCATTTCCTGGTGACACATTCCCTTTAAGTACAACACCAAAATAACTGACAGGCTCCCATAGCTGATCTATATACTGATTCTATGTCATCACCACTATGCTCATAAAAGCCACTGGTTAGTCTTCTGTTTATAACTGACCCTCAATCCTGAATTATTTTTTGGTAACAGATGGTGGTCGTCCAACCTTCTCTCTATGATCCCATGGTGAAGATGTCGATTGTGACTTTGACAGCAGAAGTGAAAACTGTTGAATGGCGCAACTACACACTTGTTGATTTGGGCTGCCATCACCATATTACAACTGCATTGCGGCATATTCATTTACAGAAAGCTATGGCACCTCTGGGATGCAATAATGGTATATGCCAACCCCCATCCAGATATTATGTAGCCTGGGCCTAAATGATAAGATTAATTTATACTTACTTAGGGGTTCATGGTGAGCATAAACCTTGCAGAAACGAAATGGTTTTAGCCTTTAGCGATTGCTACTGTAAATATAGCAAAAAAGTAGATCCATTTAGTTTTTATTTTTATCTCTTTTAATTGTCTTGGTATCTTAATCTAAACTAGCCATATGTTTAGTATTAATACTTAGCTCTCCCTATGCAATACTTTTCAAATGCCATACCTCTTCATACATCCCTTGTGTCTAGGACCATCTAATGTTTCAAACATATAATAAAAGTGGAAAATGTTACATTTGACTAATATTGGATTTCCCCCCCCTCCAGTAAATGCCATGCGGCTCATTATATTGCTTGCCAGCACTTATGGTGTTAAGTTAATATACAGTGCATTGTAGGAACAGTTTTCTGATTTTATATCTATGGGAATAACCTTTCAACAAAATGTGCCTTTACAGCTCTTCAATGACGAGATCCTTTCATGATTCTATCATTGACTGTATAATAAAGGCAGACTGCTGACTTTTATATACACTTTTATTTTCATATAACACATTCATGAATACACAAATAGTAAAACTATAAAAAAGAAAATACAAAAGGACCAAAGTGGGAATTATAAAAAAAGCACATAATGTAAAAAATGGAGAATGAATACTGAGTGGATAGTAAATATTTAGTGCTTTTGTACCAACTGTACTTATTTCAGAATAATTTTTATAACGTTACCCAACATGTTGTAACTAAACTATATTTTGTGATATGTAGGTGTGCTGTGCCCATTAAATAGATAATAAAGTCCAAGCATAGACGCATGTTGTGAATTGATCATTTAAAAAGAACCGAAATCTGTGTATTATGCTAAAAAGGATATTTTTATATTCGCTTCCTGTAATAGGGTAACATCATGTCCCAAAAAGGGGATTGGAATGTAAATACTGCTCAATGTAAAAAATGAAAAATATTCAGCTGTGTAAAATGTATGAGAACTACACTAGCAAGGTTTTTTCTTTTTTATGGCAGTTTTTACACAGTATAATGCAGGGGGCGACCACATAGGCATTCACAAAAAAGTTGCAACAGCACTCTGCTAGCACCAAGAACATTACTGCAAATAGCTAATGTATATAGGGATACCTACCTATGTATATAAGGATACATGAATAAGGTTTACCTTTTGATCAAACTGTAATTGTAAGCCCACCTGCTTTGTCAAGGTGACCTGTGTTAGATGGGTCCTTACACTAAAATGACTCACCTCTTAGTATCCTCAGTGTATCCTTATATACAGTAGGTATATGCAGTAATGCTCTTGGTGCTAGCAGAGTGTAATTGTACCTTTTTTGCATTTGTATTGCAGCCACAGTAATGTGCACCTGCAATTCTTGTTCACATTTTTGCAGTGCTGAGCAATTTTTGTTGCACTTAAGCATTCAGGCACTGATCAGTAGAGAGCCCACAGTCAGGTGACCAATTTGTGCACCAAAAGTTGAAGTTTAAAGGGAGTCTATCACCAGAATCTAGAAACCTAGCAAATAGATGAGCTCAAAAGAGCTCATTTGCAGATTGACAAAAACAGCGATATCTCAGCCACGGAGGCACTGATTCACAAGAGGAAAGCAATGTTTGATTCAGGTGACTCTCAGGCTAGGTTCACACTAGCATTAGGTCTCCGTTCGGGGATACTGTCACCCCATTCCACTTGAAAGATGCGGAGAGAAAAGTCCTACAAACAGGACTTTTCTATCCCCATTTTTTGGGCGGAAACCAAACGGAAAACCAGTCTATGGGGTCTGCGGGTTCCGCGGGTAACTGCTTTTTAAGTGGATTGGGTTTCCATTTTTCGGGTCTCCAAGCGGACCCAAAGAACGGAAACCCGAGCGCAGGTGTGAACCTAGTGTAACCTATTTATCTGTGGGCTCGGTTGATATGCTGGGTTCTGCGGACAGACTCCCTTTAAATGCTGACTATGGCTTTCCTGTTTACATCTGACAGTGTAATGGATTACTACTTGCTCCACATGCAGTGCAGTCGTTAAACTTTCTCATCTGATGATATGACTGTACCAGCAATGTTCTGAACCATGATAGGACTTACAGGAATCACAGGAATTTCTTTTTAGTTAAAATCCCTTCTCAAATTGGTCCAAACTTTGACAACTTTGAATTAATGAATAGTACAGGTTAAAATAATATATCTTATTGAAGAAATATGTTTTCTTCACAACTTTTAAGGCTGAGTTACTTTCTACATGTTAGCCTATGAAGAAGGGAAGGGTAGGATGAGGCTGCTAGAAAACACACTTAGATAATTGCTGCCGCTACACTCTGCTTCACTGTGCCTGTCTGTGCCTGTCCGGGTCTCGGCGCCACCCTCCACTCGCACGCTGTGGCGAAGGAGGCGTGTTCGGTTTTATTCCTTGCGTAGGTTTCTTGCTGCTCAGTCTGAACATGGTCCTAGTCGATGTAATGGATTTCCAGCCACACCCGTGTTCTGAGCATTTCTCTCTGGTCTGCATAGGGTTAATCTCTTCCTGGCCTGTGTGATTGACAGCCTGTGTACCTATCAGGTCTTGGGGCTGGGCCCAGACTTTCTATATACAGGATGTCACTTTCTCAGCAAGTCGCTGGTTATTGCACTGTCTTTGCCTGCTCTCCTTGTTATATTCCTTGCTACTTTATTACCTGATTCTCTGACCCTTTGGCTTGCCTTTTGACTATTCTCTTGGATTTTGATTTTGTACTGCATTGCTTGTTTGTTACCGACCCCTTAGCTTGCTCACTTTGCTTCTGTGTTTGTTTTGTCTTGTCCTGTTCTGTGTGTCACTTACCCAGTATATGGCTTGTCTTCTAGTTGTCCTTTTACCGTTTAGGGTAACTGAGGCAATAGGAAGGGACAGTGGCTGGGGTGAGATTAGGGCTCACTTGTCACCTTCCTCCCAGACCGCTGCAGTAGTGTCAGGGTATTGCTACATCTGGCAAGACCCTAACAGAATAACTGGCCCATAACATTCTGCCATTTCTTCCCATAGGATCAGTATGGATCCTATTCAGGGCCTTGCAGCCAAGTTGGAAGGTTTGGCAGGCCTGGTAGCTGAGCTTGCTAAACAGGTGCAGACCCTTACTGATGCCGCTGCAGCATCCCGAGTTGTTTCTGCCCCTTTTAGGGTTAAGATGCTACTCCCCGACCGTTTTTCAGGGGATCGTGAAAAATTTGAGACTTTCCAGGAGTCTTGTCATTTGTACTTTCGGATTAATCCACATGCATCCCAGGCCCAAACGGTGGAAGTAGTTATATCCCTCCTACAGGGGGATCCACAAGCTTGGGCCCTTAAACTCCCTCCTGGGGCTGAGGAGTGGATTGACCTTGAAAATTTTTTTTTGTCTTTGGGGTCTATATATGCTGAGCCAGACCACATTGGACTTGCAGAATCGCAACTCCTCACTATGCGGCAGGGCAAACGCTCTGCTGAGGAGTACTGCTCAGAATTTCGCAAGTGCAGTGTAACTGCAGGTTGGTGTGAGTCAGCTCTAAAGGCCCACTTTAAACAAGGCTTATGTGACCGTGTTAAGGAGGTCTGGGTTGGTCACCCAGATCCCCCTACTCTTGAACAGGCCATGACTTTGGCTGTCCGTATTGACCGTAGGATCCGGGAAAATGTTAAAGAGAGAATAGGGTCTGCTTCTTCCAAGTTTTCTGTCTCTCCCTCACTCTCTCCTGAGAAACCTGTTATTTCTCCCATGACTCCTGGTGAGGAACCCATGCAACTGGGAGTTATGGACGCCAAGATGCAACGAGAGCATCGTCTCAGGAACAACCTCTGCCTGTACTGTGGTGCTTCTGGTCATTTCATCCGTGACTGCTCGACCAGACCTCGCAGACCAGCAGAAAAGTTTCAGTGCCTGAGTGGTAATCAGAAGAACCACTCAGGCAACCAGGTATTTGCTGATATGACTGCTCTGCACACTTTAAATTGTGTTACTGAGGAGACTGTCTCGGCTGCTAAAAGTGGGAAACACCAGGTCAATAAAAAAATGTTTGCCTGGCCCACCAGTGTCTGTGGTTGTGCAAAAAGACCCTGAATTTAAGGCAGAAAAAATACTGGGTCCTACTAAAACTGGTTTATCTGGTGAGGGTCCGGTGGCCCCTCTTAAAGGGGGGGATACTGTAACGTCTCTGACTGTCCGGGTCTCGGCGCCACCCTCCTCTTGCACGCTGTGGCGAAGGAGGCGTGTTCGGTTTGATTCCTTGCGTAGGTTTCTTGTTGCTCAGTCTGAACATGGTCCTAGACAAAGTAATGGATTTCCGGCCACACCCGTGTTCTGAGCATTTCTCTCTGGACTGCATAGAGTTAATCTCTTCCTGGCCTGTGTGATTGACAGCCGGTGTACCTATCAGGTCTGGGGCTGGGCCCAGACTTTCTATATACAGGATGTCACTTTCTCAGCAAGTCGCCGGTTATTGCACTGTCTTTGCCTGCTCTCTTTGTTATATTCCTTGCTACTTTATTACCTGATTCTCTGACCCTTTGGCTTGCCTTTTGACTATTCTCTTGGATTTTGATTTTGTACTGCATTGCTTGTTTGTTACCGACCCCTTAGCTTGCTCACTTTGCTTCTGTGTTTGTTTTGTCTTGTCCTGTTC
The DNA here is from genome assembly GCA_947044405.1 of Leptodactylus fallax. Classification (NCBI taxonomy): domain Eukaryota; kingdom Metazoa; phylum Chordata; class Amphibia; order Anura; family Leptodactylidae; genus Leptodactylus; species Leptodactylus fallax. The sequence continues at coordinate 1,712,092 of CAMRHE010000171.1, forward strand.
TGTGTGTCACTTACCCAGTATAGGGCTTGTCTTCTAGTTGTCCTTTTACCGTTTAGGGTAACTGAGGCAATAGGAAGGGACAGTGGCTGGGGTGAGATTAGGGCTCACTTGTCTCTGTCCTTCCTCCCAGACCACTGCAGTAGTGTCAGGGTATTGCTACATCTGGCAAGACCCTTACAGCTGTTTTAACACTGCTATATTTGTAGATAAGAAGCTGCTAGTGCACAGAATGAGGAAATAAGTCAATTAACTAGCTGGAAGCAGCCTACTACCCCCCTTCTCCGTAGAGCTAGATATGGAGAAGGAATCTTATGTAAACAACAGGCAGACTGAAGCTAAGGACCAGGACGTAAAATGGTTTAGACCTGGAGGTACACTTTTCTACTGCCCTTATGCTTTTTATTAACACAAGGTTAAACTGTATCCATTTCCTCTTTAAAATTCAGGGCAAACATTGCCTTCCTTCCTCTCCCTACTGAATGACAGGTTAAACAACCATCCTTCCCACCCACCTCAGGATTGCCAGGCTAAGAAAACCACCCCCACTGAAAAAAATATATGTACAGTAGAGCTTTTTTTTGTTTTTTTTTTTAACTTTCCCATTGAAGACATGTGGGCCCAGGCACATTTCTTGACAATTTGCTGTCAGCACTTGCCACTGCATGTGCCACATTGTAGCACTGGCTGCTGAAAAATAGTTCTAAAAATAATAGCCAAGATTTGCCAAGAGAAATTGTGATTTTTTTTTTCATAGGGATCGTGTTCCAAATCTTACAGTCATTCTATTAATGAGTACAAAAGCAAGGTGGGTGGCCGTGGTTATGCTTCTGGGAAGTTACAACCGAGTAGGAGAGTTCAATTTTAGCAGACTATCTTTAGGGATAGAAAAACAGCTTTATATTTCAGAATTATTATTTCCCAAAACCTGCGAAAATAGAAGTTATATAAAGGTGATTAAACTTTAAAACTTTTTTTTGAGAATATTCTTTGACATTTGGGACAGCCAGCACCTGCAATGGTCATTAAAAGTAATGGTGGTTTACACCAGACCTAATGACTTGATAGTTTCATGGAAATACCATGTGGCCAACAGCTCAGTTTTATAGAACAGTTGAGGTTTTCTCATATTTGTTTCTCATCACCATCGATGTGTGATCTCATGACTGTACTGCTGTGGTTTTTATTAAATATCAAGAAATTAGGATAATTTTTATAGCAATATAATGAGCAGAGGATGAATGGTGCGGAATAATGGTAGGCACAGTCTAGCATGGTGGTTGGCTGGTGGTTCTAAAAATATTCACAGATTTATAGGCATGGGAGCATATTAGGGTATGTTCACGTGGTGTAATTTGGTGCTGATTTTGAGGTGGATTCTGCCCAGAATCTACCTCACATTGTATCCAAATGGAGACAGAGATCGAAGCAGGCCACAGAAAAAAACTGTCCTGCTCGATTTTGCTGTAGATTCTGCAACTGATTTATCTTCAGAACCTGCGGCACGAACAACTTTACTGATCAGCCCCATTCATGTGAGGCTAATCAGCAAGTAAGAGCCATGGTGAAAAGCTGGAGGGTTGGACAATGGAGAGGAATATTAGGCGGAAGTCCATCTCAAATTCCTGTTCACTTTTCGCTGTGTAAACATACCCTTGCAGCATCCCAGAGTGCCACTGCTTTAAGTATTTGTCTTTTGTGCCTCTGGGTTGTGTTGGTATGTCCCGTCCTTTATGTTATATGTTATATGACACTGTTTTGCAGCTTTCCTATTGTTTTTCCCCAGTGTTTCAACCTCTTAACTTTGGTTCAACCTTGGCCAATCACAGGCCACTGGGCTGGGTTGTAGGAGACCTAGGTCTTTTGGGTGTCCATTGGTCCTTAGTTCAGTTCAGTCTAGAGTGCTAGTTGAGAGTAGTGACAGTGTGCAGAGGATTCCTGCAGCCACTGTGGACACTGTTCTACTACTACTACCCCCCTTTTGGAAGCTGCTGTTAGTACCTGTTCCAGTTGCTGAATAAAGCTATTCCTTGTTCAACTGCACTTCTGGCGTCCTGAGTCGTGCCTGCCTTACCATCAGGGCCTTTCCGACCAACATCACACCGGCTCAGAGAGGAGAGGTCCCCTCTCCAACTGGAAGCGCCCCAGGGAAAACTACTACCACCACCATCAGGTAGTGCTGCAGGACCCCCCTCAACGGTGTCCTGCCCAGGAGTGGGGCTGGGGGCTTGGTGGAGTGTACTCAGCTTAGCAGGTGGCACATCATCCGCCACTACAACTCCCATCCTCCGGTCTCCTCCATCTGGGTTGTGGCACTCTTACTCATGGATGTTACTCCAGTTCAGTACAGCCCTTAGTTACAGTATGTACAACAAGGCTATTTACAGTCCATTTGCTATTTACAATCCCAGTATTAACAGCTTCATTCTGAGGCAGGTATATGCCACAAGCCTTTCCTTAGCTATTTTTTTCACTCTTCCAGCCAGGGGTTTAGGCTCAGGCCATTGCATGCACTCCTTCTTGTTATTTTTCCTATTGGCAGGAAGTCCTTTTACCTCTACCCACTGTGAACCTCTGTGTGATAGTTCTTGTCCTCTTGCCATGCGCTATATAGATAGAACATTCATCTTTTCTGGATGAAGATGAGTTGTTTTTCTTCCACCTCAGGGAGTAGGAGGAGGAGGGGCACCCTGGCAGGGATGTGTGACTAAGCACAAGCCATAAGAAACCATGTTTGCCTTACCACTATGTCACAGCTGGAAGTCAGCTAACAGAGCTGGATGTTGGACATATTTCTCCAAGTTTTCTGGAAACAAAGACTCTTAAGTATTATTCTGTTTTTCTCCCTTTATTTTTAAATCTGTTTGCTTGTGTGTCATTTGTTACTTTTCTTTTATATATAGCACTGAACCCCCTGAGTATTAAATTGTTACATTTAAGGATACTTTTGTGTTTGCTCTACTGTTGGAGAGATGAGTGTATATGCGAGTAAGGTCTCCGCTGAGCCTGTCAAGTCAGTGGTGTGTGGCAGTGTGTATTTGTGGTGCGTGGACTGTGTTCTGGTGTGATTTACGCTCAATTTGCAGCCTGAGTGAAGGGTGAGTGGAAGACTGATGGAGTGGACCCCTGACAGCCGCCCCACTTCAAGTGCTAAGTAGTTTTATGACAACTCCTACTACTGCTTCCAAGAGTGGGTAACACTAGCTGCATCACCATTCACATTATACAGGGGTCAGTACCTCTTTAGCTAACCTAGACTGGCAGAGTCTAGAGAAACGTCTTCAGTAAGGATGCTGTCCCTTGCCTATATATACATATATACACTCCTTGAAAACAAAACATAAAAACACCCAGATAGGAATGTGGGATTGCTGTAAAATTTGACATGCAGATTGCAGGTGTGATCTGATTAGACCCTGGGTCTTGACACAAGACAGCGTAAAAGAGCTTCCCCATGGGCCTACAAAAAGGATCTTAGAGACAGTTTCCTTGTCCACCATCCATTCAAAGGTGTCACGTTCTTTACACACCCCTGTCTATGCTGAGAGAATTTACAGGCACTTAGAAGAAAGAAATTTGGTGCCATGGCACCCATTATGTATCCTGCCATTTTCAGACAAGGACTGGAGCTTAGAGGAAAATTGGCAGGGAGAAAAGAATGAGGCTTAAGATGTGACAATATGCTCCATAATTCTGGTCCAGATTTCTTTCACAAACTGAGCCAACTAATAGGTGGACTAAGCTCAGACTAAACAACTTGAAGCTGTTTCTGATTTTTCATTGGAAAAATATTTTTGTATCTATTTTTTCGTATATCATGCTGCAGCAGTTTAACCAGTTGCAGTAGGTTGGGTTAGCTGCTATATCTGTAGATATATATTTTATTGTTAATGTCCTTCATAATTTTATAACATCTGTGGAAGGGACAATGCTCTGTTTTTGAAAAATAGGGGATGAAATTACTATTACCAACATTTCATACTCTGGTCTTATGTTAAAGTAGACTGGATCAGAGGTGCATGCCAAATGCTTATGCAAAAAAAAATTTCATACATTATAATACATCTTTATAGTTATGGAAGGCCCTAACCAAAACTTAACCCTAACTTCTGGCTAAACTCCATCCATTCTTCTTGTCACTTGTAAAAAAAAAGTGGCAATGGAAGCGTAAAAGGGCAACAAGTCAATCATTTTTGTGCAAAAATTTTGCAAGGCAAGTTTCATTTTTTTTGTTTATAAAAGTGGCATAGAACCAGTGCTTTCCATGACCAGGTCAGAGTAAAACTACATTATATAATTCTGCTTGCCTGCAGCCATCACTAGGGGAAGCTCTCTGGATATGGATTCATGCAGCTAGTGTAAAAAATGCTATATAGTGAGTCCTCCTGTGAGTGGTTTTAGGAAAAGGTTCTAATTGTTTGCTGGAAATTGGAAGTTTAGTTTAGTGCATGGACCCCATAGAAGTTACAGGGTTCTGCTGAATCTTAGGCTACATTTTCTGTGCTATGAATTCTATCTAATGTTGAGCGTTGATTAAGGACTGATCTGATGAGTCAAAATCTGAAATATTTGGATGCAACAGAAGGCAGTTTGTTTGCTGAAGGACATGATAGCGGTACAATAATAAGTGTCTCCAGGCAACCTTGAAGCACGGTGGAGGTTCCTTGCAAGTTTGGTGCCGCATTTCAGCAAATGAAGTTGGGAATTTGGTCAGGGTTAATGATGTCCTCACTGCTGAGAAATAAAGAAAGATACTTCTCCATAATGCAATACTATCAGGGAGGCGTCTGATTAGCTCCAAATCAGTGGTGTAACTAGGAATGGCTGGGACCCAAGGCGAACATTTGACATGGGCCCCCCCCCCCGAACCGGTTACGGGTCCCCAAACAGTAAAATATGCTCAACAGTGGCCCTCATACAGCATTATATGCTCCACAGTGGCCCCCATACAGCATTATATTCTCTACCTTGCTCCCCCCACACACAGTATAATATGCTTCCCACAGTGGCCCCACACAGTATAATATGCTCCACACAGTGGCCCCCATCCTGCATTATATGCTCCCCGCAGTGGTCCCCACCCAGTATTATATGCTTCCCACAGTGGGCCCCACCCAGTAGTATATGCTCCACAGTGGCCCCCACTCAGTATTATATGCTCTACAGTGGCTCCACCCAGTAGTATATGCTCTACAGTGGCCCCCACCCAGTACTATATGCACTACAGTGGCCCCAACCTAGTATTATATGCACTACAGTGGCCCACACCCAGTATTATATGCTCCACAGTGGCCCCCACCCAGTAGTATATGCTCCACAGTGGCCCCCACACAGTATTATAAGCTCCCAAAAGCCCCCCTCCGCTTCGGTGCTATTATTATACTCTGGGGTCTCCTCAGGCTTTCCCCGACCGCTATCATAGTGGTCCGGGGCCCGGCCATCTCCAGCTGGCAGCGGGCCCTGTACCCTGCGGGGTCCGGTTGCCGTCACACCCCCTGCGACCGCGATCGTTATGCCACTGGTTTGTGGGGTTTGCTTTATCAGCTGCCACAGGGCTCCGGGCCCCCTAATGTCCCGGGCCCTGTGGCTCCCGCTGCTACCCCGGTATTTACGCTCCGACATATACTGTATGCATCACTGCAAGTTCTGCCTACAAGCAAAATATTGAATATACTGAATATCCAGTACTTGTTGTACATGTCCCATCTGGATTGTGGACAAAGTGCCTAATGATCCCTGCACAGTGGAAGGCCGTGTACATGGAGCCTATATGCAGCATATGGTTTGATGTGATATGACGCCCCCACTGCATGCAGCATGTAATGTAAGAATTGTTTTTCATGATCAATCCAGGCACAAATAGAATTTTGTGCTTGGATATAATATCAAAATAACATGAAGGTACAATGTGGACTCATACACTTCTATGGCAGCTATGGAGCCAACATGTTTGCACCACCATATATACCATTGTTTAGTTGCAGGGCAGGATCTACAGGATCCTGGTACATTTTGCTTAGTTCATCCCACTATTGTTCACATCAATGTCCACATCCTAAGTGACCTGAATATCCAAGGTGAGGACTTGTAACAGTGATATAGGAGAATATTCACATGTACACAATGGGGTGCAGAGAGTGGAGCAGTTTCCCATAGTAGGTACACTCAGATATCTTTACTTTCTAACCTGCATTGTAAAAACTAGATCTGGAATCTGATTGGTTGCTATGGGCAACGGCTACATTTTGTGTCTAGTTTTATAATGGAAAACATGGTTTCTATGACAACAGTAAAACACTGCAGTGGTGGGGAGGATGTTATCAATGCTGTGTCTTCCAGTCATACTTGTGACATCATCAGGTACAGGAGCCATGGTTACCTCACAGTATGATGTCACAATGACTGGGATTCTATAGAACTAGTGTTCAGGGGAAAAAGCTCATTTCAGGAGAAGAAGATGAAGAGGACAGAGGATGCAGGACCGAGGATTCAGGTAGATGAGGAACTGTACAGCGGGTTTAGGTTAGAACTACATGGAGACTTTGGCTGCAATATCTGTCCAGAGATCCAAAAATATCTCCCATTATTATTGGGGGGTGGGGGGGTTGTATACCTAGGTTCTATTTTGGAATCTTGGCCAGTATGTAGATATTATGTAACCCCTACTATGTACAGTAAGGTGGGATATTGGCGAATACTATACATTATGGGGGAGATTCATGAAAACTGTGTTTGTCTGATTTTTTTTTTTCATTATTTTATTACAAGGAGGACATCTGGACCATGGAAAGACAGAGAGGGCGATAGGATCTGACAAGGGCTGTGAGAATTTAGCAGAATTTAATATATGTTAGTATTATATATATATATATATATATATATATATATATATATATACTCTGTGCCTTCTCATGTCATCAGTCACTGATTTCCCAGGTCCTGTTCTGGAATCAGTACATTATGACATCACATGGTACAGGTGTCTGCTGTCTGATCTGACTGTATTCCGGATTACTCTTCTCTTCCACTTCCTCTTTGACCATGCTGTCACTTTCTATCCCGAAAAAATTGGGCCTTTGATAGAAAGCAGGATTCGGTTTTTCCCGCACCATTGAAGTTAATGGTATGACGGATGCAAACGGAAGGCTTGCTAGAAATGTAAACTAGCCCAAAAGTCATTTACAAATTTCAATGAACCTCTTCTGAATATATATCTCCTTATACAAGAAGATATTCTGTATTCAGTTTACTTCTCCCATGTCACACATGCTGAGATCCTAAGAATGCTGAGAGTTTAATCTGCATGTTATCCCATGGCTTCTGCTTTGTGCTTTGTAAGATCCTGGGCCTTGTTTAGTATAGTCTGCATAGAGGCTGAAAAGGCTGTAGTGATCTGTACAGGTGGTGGCCTAATATGGGGTAAGAGGGAAAGATGGTTCCCCAGACATTCATGCTGCAAACTCCAGTGAGAAAAGCCCCAGGAGGGAAGGAAGTAAATGCATGCTACATGTGACCTAGAAGGAGAAATAAATGAAGAGAAAGAAGACGTAAACTGAGAGTCATTGAATTGGATTGACTATAACAGAAATGACTTAGCAAACTCAGAATGTCTATTTCAAGGCCCTGGACCTTGCTTGGTCTGCATAGAGGCCGACAGGTTATCAGTGGCTCCTAATCTGGGTAAGGGGCTGAAGGGAAGTGAGGAGAGAAGCAGTCCTAGGATGGAAGGTCAATGGTTTATTTGTACTACATTGTGATTATATTGTATAGTATTAGTAGTGGTAGAATTTAATTGTTTTGTGAAGCACAAACTATTGGTCTATACATACATTTCAGAAGTTATTTAGAAGCCAAAAGTTGTACAAATGTATGCAGAGAACTGGTGGCCATTTTTCTATGTCCCATAAAGTTGACTTGTTCTTGCCTCAGTCCATGTCACAGCTCCTACAGACCTATAGCCGAGCTATAGGTCTCAGGCTTAACCCCAGTTCTTCTGTTGGCCGGTTGCTCTATGCCACCACATAAGGGACCTGGCATGGTACAACTGGACTATTCCTGTTCCATTGGGGTAGTGTTTGTTTTCTCTTTCAACAGTGGAGATGAATATAGTCAGTAGTGGAGACCAAAGCAGTCAACGGTGGAGATCAACACAGTCAGCTATGGACATGAATGCAGTAAATGCAGGAGATGAACACAGTAAACAGTGGAGACCAATGCAGTCAGCGGTGGAAATGGACGCTGTCAATGGAGGCGAGGACACAGTCAGCATTAAAGCAGACAACTCTGGAGTCAGCTGAGAAGCAACTTCCTACATTTGTTCCATAGAGAGTTTTCACTTTTAACAGTGGAGACCAACATAGAAAACAGTGGAAACCAACGCAGTCAGCGGTGAAAATGGACGCTGTCAATGTAGGAGAGGACACTCCTATATCTGTTCCATAGGGATTTGTGTTTGTTTTCTCTTTCTACAGCAGAAATGATCGAGAGTCAATGGTGGAGATGAATGCAGTCAACAGTAGAGCCAGCTGTGAAGCAAGCTCCATAGTCCAGTCTATGAAGAAGACATGCTGTATACTACCAGGACATAGTAAAGAAGATCTGGCAACAGAAGACAACTCTCCTGCCTAGACACCATGTTTTATATGTGATTAGTTAGTTTTGTTAAAGCTTTGGTCCAGGGTTCTCGAACTGATCGCCTTTTCTCGGGGTCAAGAAGGAATTTTTTCCCTGTGACACAAATTGGCTGAAAGAGTCCAGGTTTTTTGCCTTCTTCTGGATCACCAGCTTAGGTTTAGGTAAAAATAGTTTTCAATAAATCGTGATAAATCATGTTTACAAATTGATGATCTGTCTCCTTGTCATTTCTCATTATTATATAGCACTTTGGTGTAGTATATATATATATATATATATATATATATATATACAGGTATATATAGTTATTTATATTGGTTTATATAGCACTTTAGTGGATATATATATATATATATATATATATATATATATAATATCTCTTATCTCTTATATATATAAAAATGAGTTCCTGTCTGTCTGTCTGTTCTTTATGCGCGACCAAACGACTGGACCGATCCTCACCAAATTTGGCACACATGTACATCAGGTGTCCGGGAATATTATAGACTGGGTCTCAGCTCTCTTGGACGTACCGTTCCTGAGGTACAGTATTCCCAAAAAATGACCAGCATTAGTCTATACAAGCCTGCAAGTCTTTCACTCATATTCCAACTGCCATACACACGGTCACATGTCCCTTATCAGCCAATAACAGCTCGCAGGCGCTTACTCTTCTCAGGCACACAGGTTTCCATAGCAACCAAGCTATGTATGACCTGTATTAGTGAATAGCAGTTCACAGGACCTTAAATATTCAGTCATATCACGTGTATCAGCCAATATAAGTTCACATTTAATTTACCAGGTTTCCATAACAACACAGCCATAAATAGACTGTACCTATACTGGACTCAGTGGCGTAACTAGCAATGGCAGGGTCCCAAGGCGAACATTTGACATGGGACCCCCCCCCCCCCGGCAACCCCCCCATGCACAAACTGCATTTCTGCACACACTATTATGCCCCATAGTGGCCCCTGCATACACTATTAGGCCCCATAGTGGCCCTTGCACACAGTATTCTGCCCCATAGTGGCCCCTGCACACAGTATCATAGTGGCTCCTTCATATAGTATTATGCACACTTCCCGCTACTTCTTCAATGTTGGACCAGATGTCACGTGAGCCAGGCATGTATTGCAACGCATAATGACGTCGGACTGGCCCACCGACATCTGGGACGCCACCAAGGAGGCCCGAAGCCTGCTGAAAAGACCCCAGAGTATAATGATAGCATTGTTTGTGGGGTTCACGGCCCACAGGCCTTACTTACCAATCCCCGCTCCTGCTCACAGCCGCCTCTGCAGAAGGTGAAGTGCAGGTGGCCGTGAGCAGGAGTGGGGATCGGTAAGTAAATAGGGCCCGTTACCTGCTGGTGTTAAAAAAAAAAAAAAACATCAGAGGCCCGCTGGGTCCCTTAATGTCCCGGGCCCTGTGGCAGCTGCTACCACTGCTAAACCGGTATTTACGCCACTGACTGGACTGCCATACTGGATTTCAGCACTCTTATAAATTGAAACGTTTTTTAAACTACTCATGTCCCCTGCAGCAAAACGCATGGCTGCTGCTCGAGCTAATGAAAACTCTCAGCAGACCCAAGCCTGTCTCTAATCTGATAAGGTATGTTACAGACAACAGCGAGCTGCTGAAACTCCCCAGCAGACCCAAGCCCATCTCCAATCTAACGAGGCATTGTCAGCCACATGCACACAGCTGCACTCCAGGTTTCAATAACAACCCAGCCATTTTTCTTCACTGCTGTAGGTCAGCTTTAAAGGGGCAGGGCGCTGTGGATGACACTGTTACACAAGGTCACATACACACAGCTTTACTCCAGGTTTTCCATAACAACCGATCGCAGGTTTTTCACTGATATCCAAACTGAGATGCACATGATCACATGACACTTATGGACCAATGGAAAATCGCAGGTTCAGTCTTGACATACACACAGCTTTACACCAGGTTTCCATAGCAACCAAGCTATTTATGTCCTGCATGAGTCAATAGCAGTTTGCAGGTTCTTAAATATTCAGTCATATGACGTGTATTAGCCAATATAAGTTCACATTTCATTTACCAGGTTTCCATAGCAACACAGCCATAAATAGACTATACCTATACTAGACTGCCATACTGGATGTCAAGTGCAAAACTGGCCAATTCTTATGGGGTAACTACACAAACAAAAAATGAAATATACCCGTGCGAAGCTGGGTCCTTCCTCTAGTATATATATATACTGTATATAAATATATATATACAGTATATATATATTTCTATTGGTTTTCAGTTACAAGCTATGGCTTCTACAATGTAAAGCCAAACAGAAGTGTATAGGAGGTAATGATGTGTCTGGTATTTCAATGGCTCATAGAAAACCATTTCCACTTATGCAAATGTAATTCTAATATACTGAACATATAATTATTAATATTCATACTGTTAGCCACCATCAGTGGCTTAACTAGGAATGGCTGGGACCCAAGGCGAACATTTGACATGGCCCCCCCCCCCGAACCGCTGCCCCCAATCGCCCCCCCCCCCAGACCGCCCCCTCCAATGCCCCACCCCAAAAAAAACGCATTCCTTTTCAGACCCCAGAGTATAATGATCGGAGACCCAGGGGAGGATAGAAACATAAAAAAACAATGTTGCTTACCTGTTCCTCGCTCCGGTCCACTCCCTGCTACTTCGGCCTTCTTCAATGGTGGACCAGGCCGGCATCACGTGATGCGGGCCGGCGTCGCGACGCAAAATGACGTCCGCTGACGTCTGGGACGTCACCAAACAGGCCCAAAGCCTGGACAAGTGTAGGAGAGGTAAGTACAGTGTTTTTTATGTTCCCTAACCAACTCTGGGCCTCCGATTATTATACTCCGGGGTCTTTTCAAAGACCCCGGAGTATAATGATAGCAGTGATTGTGGTGTTCGGCCCGTGGCCTCACATACCGATCCCCGCTCCTGCTCACAGCCGCCTCCGCAGAATCGGAAGCGCAGGTGGCCGTGAGCGGGACCCCGGGGAACGGTAAGTATATAGGGCCCGTTACCTGCTGGGGTTACTCCAACAGGTAACGGCTTATTAAATTTTAAAAATTTTTTTTTTAAAAAAAGCATCGGGGGCCCGCGGGGCCCCGTAATGTCCCGCTGCTACCCCGGTAGTTACGCCCCTGCTCCAAATTTATTTACAGAAGATCTGTAGCTAGTTCTCCAAAAAGTTTGACACAACTTCCTTGCTGAGTTCTTTCAAAGACTGTGTACAAGTGCAGCAACCTGTTGGAGGATATCCAGAGGCCGGAGTTTAAACAGCAGTGGTCAAGGTGGCTTGCAAACTCAACCACTTCCTCCTGGGCTGGTACAGAGCTGAGAGGGCTGCGGAGTACCTGATGGTGGTGGTAGTCTTTGTCGGGGGTAATTCCTAACGGTCTTCAGCCCTCCTGAGCCAGGTGGAACTTGGAGTGCCCTTGATGGTAGTTCAGGTAAATGATTTAGGAGACATGTGGGTTGCAAGGAAACAGTTGTTGGTTCCAGCAGCCTGTGCTTTGGTCTGTCTCTCTCTCCATATACGTGCCAGTCTCTTCACTTTCACTCTCTCTACCCAGCTTGCCCTACCTAAGGCCTGTATTGGAATCATCCTTAGACTTGCACTTAAAACACTCCAAGAATTCTCCTAACAGTTGAAGGCAGCTTATTTCTCCTTGTCTTGGGCTGCAGCACAGTTGCATAGGTTCTGCTCTAACTCACATACCTTCCTTTTTTGGGAGGCTGGATAAAGACTTTCTCTCTCCATGAAAGCTGTGTAAAGACTGACTTTTCTCCTCCTCCTTTCCAGAACTTACTTGAAGGAACAACCAATGCTCAAGTGTATCCCAATCCTCAGTTGACCAGCTCATTAAAGCGACAATACACATTTATATACATATAAACTATATACACAAATATATACACAGTGGCACAGACATGACAAACATAAAATAAACTGTAAAACAGGTTTAGCAGTGTCCACTGGGATGCTGCACAAGTGCACCTAGAAGAATTTGTGCTTTGAAGGCAAAGGTGGATGTATTGATGAAATATTGATTTAATTTAGATTTTGTGCATTCACTTAATGTTGGTAATTAACAAAAATAAATAATTAACACTTCTATTCTTACTTTGCAGCATTTTTTCACACTTGCCTAAAACTTTTGCACAGTACAATAACAATAATGTATAGTATTATGTATAATAATGTTTAGAATTTACTTTACTTCAAATATAATTCATTCTCTTTTTACAATATTAAACAGGACTCAGTATGTGTATGGTTTACAGTAAAGGTTGTCCTGGTTTCCACATCCTTGAAATCCTTAAAAAATGAATACCAATTATTTGCACAGTGGTTCTAGTAAACATAAAGTATCAGCATTAAACTCTTCTCCCTCTGACATCACCATTTTTATGTTGAGCCCAATGGACCATACCAAGATCACTTTATCAAACTGAAGGGAGCGCAGGGATGTCCTTTTAGCAAATGTGACCACAGAGCATAGCAAAGTCACTTCCACAAATTGAATGGGCCATAGCAATGTTGTTTTAACAAATGTAGCCAGTAGTGCACAGCAGTATCTCTTCAGGAGACCAAATGGAATAAGCCCAGTGCACACTTCAATAATTTATTATGTCATGTGATGTGTTTAATGGTAAAGTTACTAAAATTAACTATTCTACTGAAATAAAAAAAAATGGAAACTCAAAACTACTCATTTACTAAAACTACTTAGTACTGCAATCTATTAAAGGAATGTTGTACACAATGCACAAAAAAATTAAAAGAAAAAGTTTCATCTTTCCTCTCTTTATTTCGTGTTTTGCTTTCATCCTATTAGTTTGTCTCACATCATAATTTAAACTGAGAAATATAGAAAGAAATCCTATTTTTGTCCCAGGAGCTCATCCAACCCCCTCCTTTAGACCTGTGACAATGTCTAAGACAACTGGCTGGAGCTGAAGCCAACCCCCCTGACCTGCCTGCAGGAGGCCTTAATGTCAATGTAATTTCAACAAACTTTGCATAAAACAATATTATAGGAAATTTAGAAAATATATTTTTCGAGAAAAAGGCTTCATCTCCTCTTTTCGACTGTTTTACTGTTCCCCTACTGCTGCTAAACTGACTTTCACTCTGAAATCTCTGATATATTCGTCTCAGGATATACTGTTGGTCACATGTCTCAAATTACACATGTCTATACAAGTCTATGGAGAGGTGAGGGAGAGGAGTGAGCAGGAGCTGAAACAGAACCAGGGGCTTAGGGACTGTTCTTATGTTTTTAACATATGTTTAGCAGATATGTTTAATGGATGTAAAAATGAATGCAAAAGGATGGCATCAGTTTATATAGAGTCAATGTTAAAAAAAAAAATTGTTTGTTTGTATTCTGTACGTTTGTGTATGCAGAACTATAGCCTGTCATTGTTATAGCTGACCAAGTCATTGTGGGACATATAGATACAAGAGCTTCTGGCTGTGGTTAGTAATTTCTACAATAAAGTTGACAGACAAAAGCCTAATCATTGTATGAAAAGCAAGTTAGGTGTTACATGGGGTGAAAATAGTCACACCTTTCACTGGCTGGTTACCAGGGATTACAAAAGCAAGACATACAGTGATTAACTGATCACTGCCAACTTCTTCTTGGTAAGACAGTACTTTTAAAAGGGTATTATTATGAAATTACTATTTATGCAATTCTCTAATAAAAGCAATACTGGTCACTGGTCAGAGCTCAAATAAGCTACCTGTAATCAGACGCCAATGCAGGCAGCCGAGTCTAAGGCAAACCCTAGGTATTCCCCAGAGCCTACCCTAAAGCAAGATGAACGGCTGCTAGGGTAGGGTCCCAGGTTGCATCTATGGAGTAAATTGACATAAAACAGGTGTAAACTCACAGGACACAGACAAAACCAGAAGACCAATGATATGCAGAGAGTACTCAAACTAGCCAAAGTCAAAACCAGGAGGGTACAGATAAAGTCAACTAGTAAACAGAAGAATTACCAGTAGATGAAGCCAAGGTCAAGTCCAAGAAATTTCAAATACAGCCAAATCAGAAAGTGAGTCAAAGAATAAACACTTGAGGAGCCAGGACACATAAAGCAATCATAGGCAATGACCTAGTATCAGAGCCAAGTTTAAATACCCTGTCTCAGCTCTTGCTTGGACACAATTCATAACTGGCTCTCTGTCCCAAGCCTCTGACTGGCAAAGTCCCAGCCAGAGTTTGACAAATAAACACGTCATACACAATCTTCCCCCACACCTCTGCACTGACTGGAGTGATGACTTCTGGGTGATGAAGCAAACATCGCTGGAGCATAGTCGGTTAGATTATTAAGTCATGGCATATTGGAAAGATATGCCATCACTATATGCCTTAACTCAATGGACGACAAAATCTGGGACCACCAATAATTCTGAGAAAGAAGAGGATACAGAGCTGCCTCTTCTATGTTTTCCCTGTCCCTGGTTTTGCACGGAACTGCCTTTTGAATAGAGCTTTGCTGCAGTTCTCTTCACAGCAAGTGGCCGGTGTGATGCTGTGCAGGGAAAAACTGAAAAGTGCAATAACAGTTAACGGGTTTGTGGCCTTTACATTCTTCAGATCACTGGGGGTATGAGAGGTCAATCTTAGAGTTATATCATGACTTTATAAGATGGGAATACCCCTTTAATTTGGCAAATATTCATTCAACACCAAATATGGAATGTTCACTTTCCACAATTCCATGTGCGTTACTCCACAAATATGAGATTGTGCTTAGGGTTTGCAGTTTGCTATCCCATAATATCCTTGTTCTAATTCCAGAGAGCTAACAGAACAGAACATAATGGGCATTAAAGCATAGTAACACAAATTAATGTATCAAAACACCAAATTTTATTGCTCATAAATGATTCATTGCAAAACTAATGTGAAATGCCCAAAAGAGCCGGCATGAAATGGTTTTCTGCTTAATATTTCATACTTGTAAATGTTAAAATACATAACACATTTGTATAACTCCTGGAAACAAAACGGCTTTGTTGCTTAACCCAGTTTTAGCTATGCATTTTACAATCATCTTTTACATAAAAATAATGCAATTTCTTTGCTGAGAAATAATTTGGTGGTTTTAGGTTTATTTGCTGTCTTGTTAATTTAAGTAATAATTGCAATACTCAATTTAATGGCTTCCTTAATTTATTACCAGTTCCACTTCCCAACATTGAACATATAAAAGGCTATTTGGGTGGGCTTTAATAGGCAAAGGGAAAATATTCAGCTATGTATTCATATTTTCTTATACCAGATATATATATATATATATATATATATATATATATATACAGTACAGACCAAAAGTTTGGACACACCTTCTCATTCCAAGAGTTTTCTGTATTTTCATGACTATAAAAATTGTAGATTCACACTGAAGGCATCAAAACTATGAATTAACATGTGGAATTATATACTTAACAAAAAAGTGTGAAACAACTGAAAATATGTCTTATATTCTAGGTTCTTCAAAGTAGCCACCTTTTGCTTTGATTACTGCTTTGCACACTCTTGGCATTCTCTTGATGAGCTTCAAGAGGTAGTCACCTGAAATGGTCTTCCAACAGTCTTGAAGGAGTTCCCAGAGATGCTTAGCACTTGTTGGCCCTTTTGCCTTCACTCTGCAGTCTAGCTCACCCCAAACCATCTCGATTGGGTTCAGGTCTGGTGACTGTGGAGGCCAGGTCATCTGGCATAGCACCCCATCACTCTCCTTCTTGGTCAAATAGCCCTTACACAGTCTGGAGGTGTGTTTGGGGTCATTGTCCTGTTGAAAAATAAATGATTGATTCCTTGTTTAAGATTCTTGTTGCTCAGTCTGAACACTGTCCTAGACTATGTAATTGATTTTCTGCCACACCTGTCTCCTTCACCTTGGTTTTCCTCTGCTCCACTAATAGTTAATTTTAGCCTTACCTGTGTGATTGACAGCCTATCGTCCTATCAAGTCTGGGGTGGGTTTTTCCTATTTATTCTTTGCTCACAGTCACATTAGCGCTTGCTATTGCTTCTGCGTACCTGCCTTTACTCCATGCTGTTTTGTTACCTGTATTCCTTTTCCTGACCTCTGGCTTTGTCTGTGACTATTCTTTTGGATTGTGTTTTTGTACTGCATTGCTCGACTGTTACCGACCCATTGGCTAGCTGACCTCCCTTTGTTGTTGTTTGTCCTGTCTGCGTTCTTTGTTGTCACCTATATTAGGAAGGGACTGTCGACTGGTTACTGGCTGTCGCATAGGACAGATCGGGCAAGTTAGCTAGGGACAGTGGGGGTTTCCAGCTTAAGGTCCACTGTCTTGTTGTGCCCCTCCCCCCAGGGTTCTGCAGCAGCACTGGGGAATTGCTCAACTGGCAATTCCCTTACACATGTGCTCAATTATGTTACGCACCAGGATCTTGCTGACTCTATGGTGCTGTGCGGAGGCTTTTCTGTAACGATGGCCCTATGACCCGTCTCGGGCAACCCAGACTTCCCTGCTGCACTTCACTCTTTTCTTTCCTTTTCCATTCCGTGGGTCAACCCACTCTTAGACTCCATCAGGTTATGTCGGCCTCCTCCCTCCTTCCCCGCTCAGAGCTACTCGCTACAACCCCAAACCATGATTCTATTGCCTCTCACCTTCAGTATGCCCAGATTTCCCATTTCTATACTACTCTTAAGACGTCTCATCACCTTCATAGGGCATTATTGCCTTTTGAACGTTTGTACCTCTCATCTAGTACTCCAACACATACCATCTTGCTCATCTATGGCATGCTCATGGAGGATTCCGCCAATAGTCCACCAGCATTCACAAATAGTTGGGAAAGGGAATTGGGGGTCTCTTTCCCACCAGACGTGTGGTCCTCGGCTTTCCAGGCGTGTCATAAAGTTCTCGATATCTTGCAAAGTGCAGGAGATGAACTATAATATCTTGTCTAGGTGGTACAGAGTGCCCTCTGTCATTCATGAGATCTACACCTCCACTTCGGACCAATGCTGGAGGTGCGACCGTGGCACGATGGCGCACGTCTGGTGGGGATGTACATTACTATGCCCCTTTTGGTCGGATGTCCGTCGTATCATTGCTTTGGAAGATGACCCTGCTCCCCTGCTCCTCTCTATCTTCCCACGTAAGATTAGGAAGCACACCCGCAAGTTTTTAGGTTTCCTATTAGTAGCGGCAAGATCCGTTATCCCTAGATTGTGGAAATCCCCGACACCACCTTCTCTACTGTCTTGGCTTCAGGAGGTCTTAAGCATACGCAGCATGGAGGATTTGCACGCCGAGCTGAAACATGACGATAGCGCCCATCAGCAAACGTGGCTCCTTTGGAACCATTTCTACTACTTCACTGAATTTCAGTCTGCCTTCCCCTCTATGTCCTCTTGATTTCTCCTTTTTCCGCTCCTCTTAATACCTCTCTTTTATCCCTTTCAACATGTCATTAGAAATGTTTACCATTGTTTTTGTTCTTGATTTAAGTACCTGACTCTGCTGCGACAGAGTTATTGTTTCCCTCCTTCCCCTACTGTTCTTCCCTACTCCCTACCAGCTATTTCATGTTCTCCCTTCCCTCCCCTCCATCCTTTGACCTTCCCTACGCTTTGTACACTCTTTTTTATTGATGTCTTGTTTGACCTGTTTTTTGTGTTATAACAAAAATTTCAATAAAACTTTTAATGTTAAAAAAAAAAGGTAAGACAAGACTCTTTCCCCATTTTATAATATTTTCAGGAATATTAATAAAAATCCACAAAAAATGAGATAAAACTAAAACACTATGTATCATATAATAAGCAAAAATTATTTGAATAACCTGTGCAAAAAAAAAAGCATTATAGCTTTCAAAACCAAAGGTACTGAAAAAAAATGAAAATGGGGCCAATCACAAACCAACGAAAATGCATATTTCCAGGATAAATCAATGTTTGGCGACTGGTCTAAATGAATAGATTCACTTAGTAGTGACTCAAAGGTGACTGACTTGCTAGCAACAGATGAGGGCAGGGACGTCTGCTTGACCAGCTGTGAATTCAATGGACACTGAAAGGAATTTTTTGAATCTTATTTTCCCCTGTTAAAATTGGGTATGGGTTACATAGTAGTGCAGGGATTCTTTTTGCCTAGATCTTTCATTCCAAATTATCAGCACTGATTCATTGCTCATTGGTACAATATGACTGCATTGTGACTGTCCGAATCCTACAGCCTCTTTACTGTGGAGTGGAAGTGACTTTATATTAAGGCACGGCAAAAATTCTGCAAACTAAGAATCCTTTCAAAAATTAAAAGTGTTAATAGTTTATTTTTGTCAATTAACAAAATGAAGTGAACAAAAAAAGAAATCTAAGTTCCATCAATATTTGGTGTGACCACCCTTTTTGAGTCCTGGAAGTGATGATATGGCCCCTACAGATATAGTCCTGATCTCAAAACCTATACATCTACAGATAAATGGAGTCATCCAGAAGTCATCCCAGATAATAAAAAATAAAAGTCCTGCAAGTTCCACTTTTTCATCTGGAAAAATGACAGACAGGAAAATGGAAACCCAAATGGGTCCATTGTAATCATCGACACATGTGGGGGTCTGTTGGTGTCCATCATTTAACAGATCCTTCTTTAAAGTCCATTCTGAATGAACGCTGCAGATAGTGTGTGTTTTAATTGTATCCACTTTCTATGTTTCTGCTATTGAGGAGGGAATCTAGATGATATTAAAACAAGTGAGATCTTATGTGTGTTGGGGTTGAATGATTATAATGAATAATAATGTAATATAAAATTAGGCTAGAGCTAGATAAAAAAAAAAAGTCTGCTCATAAAACACAATGTTACAGAGAACCCCTTTAATATGCAAGCTGCTTTGGTGATTAGTTTGTCTCTGAACCCCACGCCACACCCTCCCCAGGAGAACCAGCTGGAACACCATAAAGGCCCAGAGAAGACATTACTCTGGCTCAGTGGCGTAGCTAGCTGGGGGTGGGGGGTCAGAGGGGGCAGCTGCCCCGGGCCCACTGACTCTGTAGGGGGCCCGGAGAAGGCCTGCGGTTTACAAGGCACCGAGACCACAGATAGACGTCTGCTTCTCGGCACAGGCGGGCACGATGATGTCACAGCATCGTACCTCTTATGCTGAGACACAGACGTCCTATGTGTGGACATGAAGGAAGTGGCAGTTCCGTTCATCAAAGGATCACAGGTAGGAGATTAACTTTTTTTTTTTTAGCACAGTTGTAAGTATTATAATAGTATAAGGAAATTGTTAGGAGGGGGCAGATAGATAGATGTATCTATACGCACTCCACCTCTGCATATTGGAGTTGTGATAAAAGGTTTTAAAGTTCCAAGGCTGGAGAGCGAGGCCACCACTTTCCATACAGTCCCAGGCCTATTGTACACTTTGGTCCTATTCACACAACAGTTATGTTTTCTACTGATCTAACGGCCGTTATGTATGGATACATATAGATATCCATTTTTAAAATTAAATTTTGATGGCCAAGTGTCATCTGTTTTGCATCAGTTTTTAACTGTAAGTGAAAAAACGGATGAATTTCATAGGCCTTTCTTTTTTGACCCAACCAACTGATCCATGTTTAACAGACATAACACAGACACCAATGCATTTTACATCCATTAAAAATGGATCCATAGGTTTCCATTGGGATTGTGTGTCCGTGAAAACGAACAAAGATAGAGCATGTCAGTGTTTTTGACAGCCATGAAAAACAGTTAATCAATAAAACAGACATGTGAATAGACCCATAGACATTATTTGATATTAAAATGGCCATGTGACGGCTGTTGCAAAAGCAGCCACCAGACAACTATTTTTCATTGTCGTGTGAATAAAGCCTTAGTCTGCCTCTGATTATAGGCTTGTAAAGAATGTGATCATTTGGGAAAGAAAATGAGCCCTGGATGAAGCAACTGTTCACCGTTCTAGCCATGTATCTAAGTACCCTGGTAAAGGGTAAATGGTGAGCAAACACCCCACCTGTCACCCAGCACTCAGGGTACCTTTTAATAGGAAACAATTATGTTATACAGTGCTGGCCAAAAGTATTGGCACCCCTGCAATTCTGTCAGATAATATTCAATTTCTTCCAGAAAATGATTGCAATCACAAATGCTTTGGTAATAATATCTTCATTTAATTTGTCTTCAATGGAAAACCACAAAAAGAATTGTCAAAAAGCCAAATTGGATATAATTCCACACCAAACATAAAAAAAAGGGGGTGGACAAAAGTATTGGCACCCTTTGAAAAATCATGTGATGCTTCTCTAATTTGTGTAATTAACAGCACCTGTTACTTAGCTGTGGCACATAACAGGTGGTGGCAATAACTAAATCACACTTGCAGCCAGTTGAAATGGATTAAAGTTGACTCAGCCTCTGTCCTGTGTCCTTGTGTGTACCACATTGAGCATGGAGAAAAGAAAGAAGACCAAAGAACTGTCTGAGGACTTGAGAAGCAAAATTGTGAGGAAGCATGAGCAATCTCAAGGCTACAAGTCCATCTCCAAAGACCTGAATGTTCCTGTGTCTACTGTGCGCAGTGTCATCAAGAAGTTTAAAGCCCATGGCACTGTGGCTAACCTCCCTAGATGTGGACGGAAAAGAAAAATTGACGAGAGATTTCAACGAAAGATTGTGCGGATGGTGGCTAAAGAACCTCGACTAACATCCAAACAAGTTCTAGCTGCCCTGCAGTCCGAGGGTACAACAGTGTCAACCCGTACTATCCATCGGCGTCTGAATGAAAAGGGACTCTATGGTAGGATACCCAGGAAGACCCCACTTCGACCCAGAGACATAAAAAAGCCAGGCTGGAGTTTGCCAAAACTTACCTGAGAAAGCCAAAAACTTTTTGGAAGAATGTTCTCTGGTCAGATGAGACAAAAGTAGAGCTTTTTGGGAAGAGGCATCAACATAGAGTTTACAGGAAAAAAAAAGAGGCCTTCAAAGAAAAGAACACGGTCCCTACAGTCAAACATGGCGGAGGTTCCCTGATGTTTTGGGGTTGCTTTGCTGCCTCTGGCACTGGACTGCTTGACCGTGTGCATGGCATTATGAAGTCTGAAGACTACGAACAAATTTTGCAGCATAATGTAGGGCCCAGTGTGAGAAAGCTGGGTCTCCCTCAGAGGTCATGGGTCTTCCAGCAGGACAATGACCCAAAACACACTTCAAAAAGCACTAGAAAATGGTTTGAGAGAAAGCACTGGAGACTTCTAAAGTGGCCAGCAATGAGTCCAGACCTGAATCCCATAGAACACCTGTGGAGAGATCTCAAAATGGCAGTTTGGAGAAGGCAGCCTTCAAATCTCAGGGACCTGGAGAAATTTGCCAAAGAAGAATGGTCTAAAATTCCAGCAGAGCATTGTAAGAAACTCATTGATGGTTACCGGAAGCGGTTGTTCGCAGTTATTTTGTCTAAAGGTTGTGCTACCAAGTATTAGGCTGAGGGTGCCAATACTTTTGTCCGGCCCATTTTTGGAGTTTTGTGTAAAATGATCAATGATTTGACTTTTTTTTTTCATTCTCTTTTGTGTTTTTTCATTGCAAGCAAAATAAATGAAGATATTATTACCAAAGCATTTGTGATTGCAATCATTTTCTGGAAGAAATTGAGTATTATCTGACAGAATTGCAGGGGTGCCAATACTTTTGGCCAGCACTGTATAAAAATAACAAGTCTGATGGCATTGCTGTATTAATGAATAGAATTCTCACTGCCCATTGATGTCAGTGAAATACAGAATCTTCAGTCTATGGCGATCTAACAATAAAACGCTATATTTTTTGTGTGGTTTAAATCCTGTGTTGTAGAGGAAAGCACAATTCCAATCTGATCAATTATATATAAAGCAGGAGGCTTTCTTTCCAGGTTCCCTGTTATCGCTTATCTTCTCATGGGGTCCAATTAAGCAGCTTTATTAACCCGGGGCATCTCTCTGATTAGATCCCAATGGACAGAAAAAGCTAAGATGATGAAGGAAGAGATGAAATTATTTTATAGTTGCAAAATACGCAAGCGACCTTCGTGTTTCATAAGATTCTGATCCCTTAAGTATCACGAGGAATGCATGAACTGAAAAATCCAGAATTAGAAATAGATTTCCCTAAGAAAAAAAAAATTAAATAACACTTTGTATTTGCAAAGAATTGTAGTAGAGTAATGGAAGTAAAATGATAGATTGAGATATAATAAATCAATCAAGGTTCTTGGAGGACAGAACTATACTCCAGTGGCTTGTTATATAATCACAATGTGGAGGATTTCCTAAATAATCAATTCCATATGACTATTGTTTATCACAGACGTAGAAAGTGTCTGTGCTCTTCAACTAAAAGCAGTGGGAATAATTATCTGCTGTAATTAATAAAAATTAGGTCATACAGCTCTGTTTCTGTCATCCTTTATACTGACATCTGCATCAGTTCCTATTCTCACTTCATATGTCTATAAATTACAAAAGCAAATTATGAATTTAGTTTTGAAGCAAAAACTCATTTGCATTGGTCAGGTGTGTAGCTGGGGTAGGGGGTGGCACGCCATGTGCCTCAGGTGTTGGTGCCAATGGGGGGAACCAATAAGCCACTGTATCTTGTCTAGGATATTTAGATCCAGTGCTAATACAATGAACTGAATTTTGACCCCAATGAACTTAAAGGGGTTTTCTTAAACATAATCATATTTATAGAAAATTAAAAATTAAACATTTTTGAAAATATAAATAATTAAAAATTTTGCAGAGTTTTAAAGATTTTCTCTAATCATCTTAGTGGTGACAGTCTTTTTTCTTGATCAGTTGCCAATGGGTAAAATCATCAATGTAGGAACTTTCTATGGTCTGGGATATGTCAGAAAACCAGCGATGATTTTGTTATTGTGGGACAAGAGAGGTATGAGAAGATAACCCGGCTACAATAAGGAAGTCATGATTGGGGCCTTGACAAGTCCCTGACCATAGAAAGTTCCTGCATCCATGGTTACTGCATCCATTGCTGACTTGAAGTTGAAGAATGAGCAGATTTGGGAAATGTTTTTGAGATGTAATGGGATGTAGTAAGGGCCTGAATTTGTGGTTTGAAGGGCTGATCAGAAACAGAAGTTTCCCTGAGGAAAAATGATGAATTCTCTTTTGTCTACATTTAGTTTTAAAAAGAGAAAAGAGAAGAAAGACATTATAGCTGAGATCACTCTGGATCTCTGGATAACAGTAAATTAACATCCGGGCCAGAGCAGTATATTTGAGTGTTGTCAGCATGGAAGTGGTACTGAAAGCCATGGAACTCCCACAGTTGTTACAGGTTTAACGTATAGATTGAGAAGAGTAAGGGTCCAAAGACAGAGCCTTAAGGAACATTAACAGAGAGGAGCCAAGATGAATGTTTGGTGGGTGAAGGATGAAGAGATCCAGGAGAAGGTCAAGTCTGTGATGCCAAGGGATTAGAGAATTTGTAACACAAGAGAGTGGTCAATAATGTCAAAGGCAGAGGAGAGGTCTAGAAGGAAAAGTTCAGAGTAATGTTGTTGGCTTTTGGTAGTTAGTAGAAACTTTGGCTAGGGCAGTTTCATTAGAGTCAGCAGCGAAATTGTACCCAGTCAGTAGACATATCACCAGATTGTAGTCGTTGTAGACATATCACCTAATCAGCTGTATATAATCCAAGGAGCATTTCCTACACTATGGGAAAGATAATAGTGCTCAGCCATAACAAGGTTCGTGAGGTCAAGCAATGAACCCCCAATATGAGATTTTCACTGCATTATAATGGGGGCATGAGTGGAGGTCGCAGCAGTGGGACGCTCAGTTATCAGACACTTATCATTTTTCCTGTGGAAAGATGATAAGTTGCGACTTGTAGGGCAACCCCATTATGTTAAAAAAAATAGCTACTCTTAAAGTGGGTTTCCATGTTAGCAACCTATCCCCTTTTCATAGATCGTTGGAGGTCTGACTGAGCATGAGAATGGGGGTATTTTTCTTCCTCTTCTGAATGGAGCTCTAGTTACAATAGGTGCGGATAAAGATAGCCAAGGGCCCCTGTTCAAGAACAGTTATGGGCCCCTTATTTTTCCAATATATCAGCACAGAGCACCCCCTTGTGTCTCATTAGCAGTCCAAAAGTAATAGTTGGCCATTAGGTCCATTACTTTAGGAATTCAACTGCAATCTAATAGACAATAGAAAGCAGCTGTTAAGGTGATAGATCCCCCTACATACTGGGACCCTGTGCACTTATGGTATGTTAGCCCTGTGTTAGATAAGCATACCCCTTTTCCATTCATAGTATGGACTGCCAAAGTACAGGGATTATCTATTTCTGGTGATCTCTTTGAAATGAATGTCTTGTTGGACCACCATTCCAATTAGAATGAGAGGCAAAGCACACATGCAAATGGTGGATGACTCAGTGGTCGGACCCCCACTAATATTGAACTCATCCCCTATACTGTGGAAAAGGGATACATTGCTAACTTGAGAAATCCTATTAAGAGTAGTTATTTTAATTTATATGTTTGCTATGCACATGGGGAAAATCCTTCCAGATATAATATATCCTCCAAGAGTTGTGCTATGAAAAGCTGTCAATCTTTTCTATACAGTACTTGACTTCTAGTGTCCAACCTTAAATATCACAGACTTAAAATGTTGTTCTATTTGTCTCTCTGTAGCAGAATAAATTGTTCTGATTCTGACATTGTATAATTGTCTTAGGTCAAAGCTTTTCTATACAACAAGTAAATCTAAATTTATGATTAAAACCAATATATTTACTATGTTTTTACAAGATAAATTATTTTCATAATTTAAGCATGGTTTCGTTTTAATGAGAATTTCTGGTTCAGCTCGTGTGAAACCGTAAGACTGCTGAGTTGGTCAAGAACGCTGTCAAGCAGAGAATTGAGATAGATGACCTCAATACGTAATCTTTTCTTTTTTTTCTTATGTCCTATGCTACTTAGTTTTTTAATAAGTCCAGGGAATGAATAAACAAAATTGCTTGCTGAGACTCAGAGCAAAGTGCAAGAAAAAATTAACTGTAGCTGAGACATTGTAGAATTCACTGAAGTGCTTGTATGTGCCATGTATAGGGGATAGAATGGTCTAGGAACATACATACTGAAATAGAACTAATTGAGAAATCCTCAAGGCACTATGTATGTATTTGTAAATCTCAGGGTCATAAATTCATCCTGTACCACATTCATCCTTGGTCAATTTTCTGCATGTCAAATACCTAAAGAATATAACTAGTACTTACATTCTAAAGTGTTCATTAGAGATGGTTAAACCTTGTGAGACTTGTTTCAAGAATATTTGCAAGGTTCATCCGTCTGTTTTGTGTCGGGCTGAACAATTGGAAGTGCTACTATTATGAAACCCTGGAGTCTCTTTAGACCCCAGAGTATAGTAGGTGCAAGGAGTTTGTATGTTCTCCCTGTGTTTGCGTGGGTTTCTTCTGGGTACTCCGGTTTCCTCCCACACTCCAAAGACATACTGATAGGGAATGTAGATTGTGAGCCCTATATGGGACAGTGACTGACAATCTCTGTAAAGCACTGCAGAATATGATGGCGCTATATAAGTAAGCTAAATAAATAATAAATAGGTGGAGGTCCATAGGAGGCGCAGACAGATAAACACTTATATCCATCTTCCCTTACGTGTCATTGCGAGGGTGCTCTCTTCTGACCTCTTCTCGCCTCTTCTGTTACGTCATGGGCTTCAGCGGTCACATGGAGTTTGCCAACATCATTGAAAATTTGAGACAAATCCCCTTCATTGTGAACTGGTTCACTTATATCTAGTGTTCATATGGAGACTCCTCTGGACTCAGTTGATCTAATCATCTGTGGTCCATTTTTTTTTTTTGTCATTTCAGAATATGGACTTTCAGGTACCTGTAAGAGCTTATGGACATGACTGTATTAGATATCTGTGTTCTAAGTATCTGTAATATGGTGCCTGTAGAAATTTATATTCAGTACCTACATTGCCATTCTGTGTTGGCACTTTAACTTGTGCAGGAAATTTATGCCGAAAAAAAAATATGGCATGCTCCATGTTCTAGAGGAAACTTATGGAGCAGGGTAGTTCAGGACACAAGTGTCAGGGGACACATAAATAGACCTGTAGGAACTACATGTGTTGTTATACAGTTTCTGTGCATACAGTATTCCTATGTCCATGATCCCTTAGTCAAAGCCAAAAGTATTTTTCTTTTTACAATGTAATTGTGAATCATTGACATTAACATTTCTGCAACCTTATTTGACATAAAATAATGTACAGTATATTAGTAGAAATTTGGTTTATTTTCTAATAAACTATGAAGGTATTCTAAGTTGATATAGGGTATTTCTCTACAAACAGCACAAATTAAAAATAAAAATATGCAGGTGAAGTCAGGACAAGCCTTTAAGAAAAAAAAAATCATGCCAAAAGTCTTCAAAGACGTCTTTAAAATAATTTACAGTATTTCTAGTATAGGAAATACCCTTTTCATTAATTTTATTTCTGTGTGTCTTCTTTGGTGTTGTTAGGCATGGGCACTGGATAAATTCTCCTTCCCATGACAGCTGACAATATAGTCCCTTCTTTCTTCCCCTATAGAAGGGACTTTATTAGTTATATTGCCATTTTACTGCAGAGGTTCAGCTCCTTTCCTGACAAGCAGGATAGAAAGCTATTACTATTGGCTGTTCTGCAGTGAACAGAGGATCCCTATGTATATGCAGCATTCATTAGCATTACCAGTGGATCATGCTAGTGTGATCAGTCTCTGATGTGCAGTCACACTGCCGGCAATTCATTTGAATGTCAGGAGCCACCTAGAGATTCAAATGGTTATGAAAAAAGGGGGAGGGGACATATTGTTTAAAAAAAAAAAAATGTAAAAGAAGACATGAGCATGGAATTGGGAGCAGCAGTCGCAGTGTAAGGGTTTTGTGATTCAGTTGTTCCCAACTTTATTGCGCCTTTCTTTTCTTTGGTTGTTTTTTCTCCTCCCTTCCATACTCCCTCCACTTTCTTTTTTTTACCTCTGGCATGAATATTATACTTATCAGGACCCCTTGATATGGACCTTACCTTACCTAAGTTACTTGCATATGCTGTTACCGAACTAATGTGTCTGTTTATCTGACTTGCTTCTCTTATTTATGTCTATCGTTAATGATGAACATTTCATAAATAAAAGAGTGAAACAAAAAATTACATGGTCCCCCCTTTTTTTCATAACCAGCACAATAACTCCAGCACGGTCACATGGTCCATTTGTTTTTATCCCTTTCCAGTCTAACAATTCCAGTCTGCTGTTGTCCCATTAACTGAACATCACTTCAGATTGTCAGGTACTGGCTGGTACGTGGGTCTTGCCAATACCCCTGGTGGAGGTGGGTACTGTGGTAATAGTATGAGGTTAGTGCTAGAATATTTTTTTTTTACTCTCCCTTTTTAAAGGAGACAGTCAATCAAATAGTTCCATTACTAAAGCATTAACTAGTGAAATACACGCACACCATAAAAAAGTACTTTATTGAAAAAAGTATTTTTCTCTTTGAATAAATCCTGCTATTCTTTATTCTTTACTATTTCTAAGTATATCAGTGGCTTGATCACTACCATGTCCTGCTACCTTCATTCCAAAAGAAACAGAATAGTTTCATGCTTCAACCATATTTTTGTGAAGTTACATGACAGATCAACAAAGTAGTAACCAGAAACCTTGCAGCTTTCTAGAACAAGAGGAGACAGGAGTAACCAATAAATCAGGATAATTAATCTTGCAATAAAAATAATTGTTTACTGTTAAAATAAATGTATCATGCATTCCTCAGCAGACAATAAATTATGGACTTTCTCATTAGCACATGAATTGATTTCCTCTAATTTCTGAGAAGCACACAAGCATGGGACTCGATTAGGTTTAAAATGAACCATCCTCTTCACCAATCTATATATGCAAAGGTGACTACACTGTTCATTTCTTTCTTACAGCTCTGGATCTGCTTCAGCAAGGTAAACAAGACAAAAGAGAGGTCAATTCGGATATTTTTTACATGAATACATATATACCTTTCAGGGACGTACTCGACAATATTTAAGTACATTTTTCTGCATTTAATGTTTTCTGCTTTTTAGTACAGTTTGTTACTGTTAATTTAGTTAGTGTATTTTTTTGTGTCATTTTTCTCTCTGCTTTCAGTGTTCCAGCAATTAAATCAGTGACCCTCAGTGACCCTCAGTGTCCAGTGGCATCAGCGGTCATGCGTGATAGTTGGTTATGTCATTGTTACAGAGAGACTAATGTTGGTAATTGGCTATAATGGCCATGTGGTTGATCATTTCCTTCAGTGCTCCAGCATTGATGTAAGAGCTTCATGGGACCACCAAAGCCTCATCGCTGATACAGCAGAGGAAAGAAGGTGCACTCTTGATGAAACAGATTGCTGTTATTGGTGATCTTTTACCAGATGGTTTATAGATGCCCTCACAGAATTATACTATAATGCATCTGTAGCATCCCACCTGTGTACTGCAAAATGTATATAGTTTGTTGGTACTATTATATCTATATAATCATTTATCCCCATAAACGGGCTGTACCACTGAGGGTGGGGGGCAGAGACTGAGCCCAGAGTCTTCTCTGATCCCTAGAGGAGTGCAGAGAGAGCCTAGTTAGTCTAAGCATGACCTCTTACTTGTTTGGAGACTTTCCAGCCATCCCAGCTCTGTTCAACAGCCATAGTCAAAAGAAAGCTGTCCTGATCTAGTTGGCATAACAGAGCAGTATGTGATAAATCTGAATCTGAGGATAAGTTGTACATGGATCTTAGAGTAACAAACCTGCCCGAGGTCGTAAACTTTGCATTGCCATGTTCTTCCATCAGTGGTTGATGAGGTGTACCAAAGAAAGATCCAGGTTTCTCTATTTGTCCCCTTTATTTCTTGACAGCTACCATCCTACATATATCATTAAATCAAGGTTAGCAACCATTCAGTCTAGGAAATTAGAAGCACCCATGATGTTTTTGAAGCAAAGACATATTACTTATCATTTTTATTATTCAATATGTCTTCCAATTACAAGTTTTGGCTCTTTGTAATTTTACTGTAAGTTGCTCAGAAAAAGTGAACAAAAGGAGGTGAGCAACCCTGAAGTTAATACATAGGTCCTACTATTCTGATTCCCCTCATCCATGGAGTCAAAAATATATCCTATATATATATAGTATGGGCCTGGGAGGCAGTATGAAGACCATAGAATTCTTGTCCATTTCTACATTAGTTGGTGCAGTAACAGCTGCCTCAGTTGGCCAACAAATATGTACCCAGTATAGTAAAGATGTAGATATTTCTGGTGGCTTTGGTTGTAGGAACCAAAAAGAAGTGTGTGCTATGAGTAAAACATCACAATATATAAGGCAGATATATTGACTGCCTTACAAGAAAATTCAGAATTTCAAACATACCAGAATGTCTCAGATTATTGATATATATATATATATATATATACTAATTCCATACATACAAGGTTGGTAAGTAAACAGCAACCTTGCTTAGACCCATTAGCTTTCAGGTGTCAATGAATTAGGTGATTCACGTAGTTTTATATGTTTATGTAAGTCATTTAAAAGACTGAACTAAAAGTAAATTGAATGGAAATATAATGTGCATCAAAAATAAAACAGTAACACGTCTCTTCTACTGGTCATTAATTTTACATCATGAGTAAACAGGGGTTGAAATTATTTACAAGAAGCCTTTGTTTTAGTTGGAAATGGTACCATGGCTTTAATGTAAAGTAAATACATTAACATATCCCAGTAATGCTGGTCATGCTCACTGGAATAACTGTAATGATATTGGGAAGGCGGCCAAGTATTTTAGGGCGTGCAGCCCTAACACAACCTTTATGCTTGTGATAATGGGTCTTTTAAAAGTTAAAGAATTGTTGCTGTATATGTAAGTGAAGAAAGTGACCACTGATCTTAAGAACCATATGAGAAGCCCTCAACATTGCTGGATGTGAGAAGTCCACAAATACAACCTTTCCAAACTGAAAAAAATTGTTAAATGTGTATAGTCCTTTATTTGCAGAAATCTGCAGGTCTACATGTACCACATTTATCAACCAATCGGATCCCTCCCATATTTCTTCTCCATCGTTGTAAGGTATTCAGCTAGCTTTACAGGTACATATTCATAAGGGGTCCTGTATTCAGAAAAAAACCTATTGCTGAAAAGTTATTACAAAAACAAATTTAAAACCTTTCAAATGTAAAACCTTTCATCTAACTGCATAAACATATTGCAAAATATTGCCGTTTTCAGACTGGTCATAGAGGATAGGCTTGCCTTGTTCACCCTGATGGCAAGGTCAGCAGTTATCTCATTATCATCATAAGATTCACATGGGGTAACCCTTAAACTAAGGTACTATATTTTTGGTGATTGCTTTTTTGCTTGTGTTTGTCTCTCTTGATATGTCCCTCTTGCTGTCCCTTCTTGTTTTCCTCTTTCCTATAATGTCTAACATTATACTCATCAGGGCAACAGTTTTTGCTGCAGCTACTATTCTAACAATAATTTGGTATTGGTTGCTGGAACTGTCATCAGCATTTTTCATTTAGTTGCGTAACGTTACAGGAGAACACAGGTTCATTTCTGGTCTTTCCAATTTTGCGCCCCTCCTTTTTCTTTCTATGTGTGTTAATCCTGTCCATGTTTTCCTTATAATCACAATAATTTGCCCTTTATATATACACAAAAAACAAAGAAGCATATAAAGGAAAGGTGCTCACACCTTGAGTTAGGACTGCCACATGACAGTCCACATATGCACTAAGGGTCTAGGAAAGGTTTTCATTGCAATTGCTGCAGCTCCTTCATGCTAATGTTCAGTTGGGGTTCTACCACTAGCATAAGCTTGATGTTATAAATTGATTTAGTGTGGAAAACTCCTTTAAGGGTCTGGACAATTGTTCGAGACACGATGCAGCTGCAATGTGGCTACCTACTATGCAGCCCTGCCTGCCACTGGTGTTCTATATTAGATTGTGTTCATGGCTCAATCTTCATTAACAGTAGAGGAGGACATACCATTGGTGCAACTCATGGAGCTACACAGGGGCCCAGCAGGTCAGGGGGTCCTACCACCTTAATAGCATCTTTCTACTTTGTATTAGATTGTGGGAAAATGCCTAAGATAATAAACTTCATAGCTAACAATTATGGGGGGGGGGGGTTGTTAGAGAGATATAAGGGGGTGCTCTATACTGCGATAATGGAGAACAAGGGGCCCAGAACTGTTTGTGGACAGGGGCCCTCTGCTACCTGTATCTGACCCCGCTTAATGGCAAATTACAGGTTTAACAGCAAAACCATGTGACCATTAAAGGGTTTTTTCAACCCCAAATGCATTTTTGGTACTGATGACTTATCCACAGCATAGGTCTTTGGTATCTCATCTATGCGGGTCTGACACCCAAACACTGCACAGACCTTCCTATCCGACTGCCATGTGTCACTGGAAGAACGCATCCTTGAAGAACAGAAACTGATGGGGAACCAGGGAGCGGTAGGAGATTGCTAAGGTGATTCTTACTCTTTTTGCTATTTTATATGATTATATGGGTTGTATAACCCCTTTATGGTAGAATTCAGTAGGTAAATGTAGGCCTATTATTTAAGCTTCACTCACTCCAAATTTATCAACATGATAAATCCTTTTAGCGCTTCTCGTGGAATTAATCTGTTCTTCAAAAATGTTAACCCCCTTTACAAGGTAAAATGTCATTTATCCCTTCAAGTGCTCTGTTTTACATTCTAATTGGAAAACCATTGATTTTACAGCAGTTATTTGCTATTAAAGATAGATCAGAGAATAGATGCACAACAATGAAATAATGTATTATAAAACAATGTTCACACAGTGTTTAGTCTATACATCTCTTCATTCACATTGTACATAGTATTGCATTGTAAAACTGCCCGTATAATATTAATGTTCATCATGACATTTTGGTCTTGTGCATATGTCACACAGCCTGTGGTCTGAGCATGTACAGCAACACGTGGAGTCCGTACAGTTATTTACTATGCAGCTGTAGATACTGTACAAGTTTCAGATGAGGGCTAAGTGGCTAGGATATCAAGTTTCAAATGACACACCAAAAAAAAAAAAATCTTTTATATATATACATATATATATATATATATATATATATATATATAGATATAGATATACAGTGCCATAACTAGGAATGACTGGGCCCCAAGGCGAACATTTGACATGGGGCCTCCCCCCGAACCGCCGCCCCCAACCCCCACCCCCGCACAAACCGCATTCCTGCACACACTATTATGCCCCATAGTGGCCCCTGCACAAAGTATTATGCAGCATAGTGGCCCCTGCACACAGTATTATGCAGCATAGTGGCCCCTGCACACAGTATTATGCAGCATAGTGGCTCCTGCGCACAGTATTATGCCCCACAGTGGCCCCTGCGCACAGTATTATGCCCCATAGTGGCCCCTGAACACAGTATTATGCCCCATAGAGCTCCTGCACACATTATTATGTCCTATAGTGGCCACTGCACACAGTATTATGCCCCATAGTAGCCCCTACACACAGTATTATGCCCCATAGTGGCCCCTGCACACAGTAGTATGCCCCATTGTGGACCACCCATGAACGATTATTATACTCTGGGGTCTTTTCAGACCCCAGAGTATAATGATCGGAGACCCAGGGGAGGATACAAACATAAAAAACAATGCTACTTACTTCTCCCTGGCTCTGGTGCACTCCGGGGCACTACTTCAGCCATCTTCAATGTTGGACCGGCTCTGAGTCAGGCCGGCGTCTCGACGCATAATGATGTCAGCTGACATCTGGGACGTCACCAAACAGGCCCGAAGCCTGCGGAGCGTAGGAGAGGTAAGTAATGTTGTTTTTTTATGTTCCCTCACCTCCCCCGGGCCCCCGATCGTTATACTCTGGGGTCTGAAAAAACCCTGAGTATAATGATAGCAGTGTTTGTGGGGTAGTGGCTGCCACAGGGCTCCGGGCCCCATAATGTTCTGGGCCCTGTGGCAGCCGCTACCGCTGCTACCACGGTATTTACACCCCTGTAGATATAGATATATATAAAAAACAACCAAGCATCCTGGATATACTTGTACATTATTACATTGGGTGACAATGCTAATACAGTATATTGCTTTCCTAGTTTTCATTGACAATGTATTACAGTATGCTCTGAGCTCAATTCAGCCCCTGCTGGTTTAGTGTCTATATGGATAATGTCCTGATACTTTACATCCCTTTGTATTATTACATAATTATATTATTATAATATAATTTTATTATTATTATTGTTATTATTACTATTATTTTATGATCCAACCTAGAACTAACGTGTTATCTATTTGCAGTTCTAAACAGATTATGTTTATGTATCTTGTAATGTGGATA
The DNA here is from genome assembly GCA_947044405.1 of Leptodactylus fallax. Taxonomy (NCBI): domain Eukaryota; kingdom Metazoa; phylum Chordata; class Amphibia; order Anura; family Leptodactylidae; genus Leptodactylus; species Leptodactylus fallax. The sequence goes on from CAMRHE010000171.1 coordinate 1,746,290, forward strand.
TTCACTTTAATTAAAACATTCTTCTTGTAGTTTTCCTCATCCAGTGTCTCGGGAGCCGCATGTGCCTTGTCACACCCAAATGGCTGGCTCAGCATAACGTTACCTGAAGTGACCCTCTGGTTCACAATTGCAATTTTGCAATAAATGTACATTGCATACTTAAAAATATACAACGCCCTCCTTTGTAATCTTTCTGGTGCAATTTCCCCAGTGCACAGTCCTTTCTTCATTACTGTAACTGCAGCCCTGGCCACTTTCCTCAAAGTGGGTGGTGGCGGACCATGTCCCGAATCATTATCATGTACACCATTTTTGTGTTGTAAATGACTGAAGAAATCTCTACTGGCAAGGACCTGGAGTTCATCTTAGCTGAGGTGCAGGGACTGGAGGATGTACCTAATTCTAAGCGCATCCTCTGCCGGAGCAGGGGACATCAATACTGGTGCACAAAACATGGTATTGATGAAAACTTCTACACTCAGCTGGTGGTCATTGTACAGAAATGAAGAGGGGACTGGGAATTGGAGGAACCACACCAGAAATATTAAAAAGGAAAAGACCAAATATTTTAACTATTTTAAGTATTATGAATTTATGGTGAACTTTTGTTGATCCATTTACTAGACCATTATGGCCACAATATAAAACCCACCTGGATGAAATTGCAGACATATTCTAAGTTTAATATGAGTGATATAATGGCAGTGATATATGTCACATATTTTGCAATTTCTCCACTGTAAATTTCTCAATTTTTGAGTTGAATGAGGCCACCCACCGTCACTTAAACTTGTGACTTAGGCTACATGCACATGACCAAGGTGTAAAACGATCATGAAAAACCTCTTGCACCCATAGAACATGAACTTTGTTTTGAAGGCCTCTCTTGTATACGTACATATATGCATTTATACCCACCTTGAAATGTTACCCAGCATCTATGTTACTTTTACCTACCCAGTGGTAATGAAATGTATACAGTATGTGTGTGTGTATATATATATATTTCAAATTTCAACCAAATATATATCTAAGGTTCATGTTTATTTAATGTATCAATATGTATATATATATATATATATATATATATATATATATATATATATATATAGTGCCCATACGAAGCACTTTTTTTCATTTGCAGTTGGGATTTAGTCCAAGTGTTTTCTCCTAAAATGGACATAAATTCCAGAAAATCCACGGTCACATAATAACAAAAATAATGATATTTAAATGCCACTTAACCTTGGATGCTTTCAGCCTAGTCAATAACCACCATCAATACAGAAATTGTGAGGCATTGGTTACCTGCCATTGTTATTTTTATCTTTCACCTTATGTGGTAAGGGATGTCATTGCCACATTGATTTCAATAAATGAAATTGATTTTGTCTCTCTCCTGCCTGATTAGTGCCTATTGTATTTTCTCCCGGACTCCCCAGAGATTGACCACATACATTTTAGAATACGTTCATTAGTATGGGCTGTGAAACACAATGCATATTCATCCATTTAAAGGAAGTGTTGGGCAGTGCTTAATATAAGACTCCAGACGAAAAAAATCCTTTACGCCCCTACGTGAGGTCTGCTTCCTTTCAATTTTAATACTCTTAATGTCCTCATCCTTGGTGTCATTACTTACCTTTATCCTGTATGAAAAAAAAAATAATTGTAAAATTTCATCCAAAACACAGAACATAGTTGAAAGATGTTACAAATTAGAAAGGCATGGCTTCTTTCATCCAGAACCAGCATCACACTTGTCTACAGGTTGTGTGTGGTATTGCAGCTCAGCTGTATTAATTTCAGTGGAGTGGACGGGTGTTATGTTGGAAGAAAGCAGGCAGGGATTTCTAGTTCTGGACAACCCCTTTAAGACTTACTGTGCATTTTATGCATTTAAAGGGGTTTTCTCATCTCAGACATTTATAGCATATCAGCAGGATATACCATTAATGTCTTATAGATGCGGATCCCACCTTATGTCCCACATCTTAAGCTTAGACCCCGATGTTGCAGAAATGTTCCAGATTTTGCTTAGTTTTTTGAGCTAAAGTCAGGAGTGGATTTAACAGAAGGGAGAAGTATAAGAGCTTCCTTTATATTTCCCATTTCTTTTCAAGTCACTACTGACTTTGGCTCAAAAAGCTGCAGCAAAATCTGCAACAAAAAATGATGTGCAGCCACCTCTCCATTTACAGCATTTGCAGGACTGAGGTCCCTGACCTCTATTATCAAAATATGTGCATTTTCCCAAAGGTGGGACCCACATCTATGGGACAGTTATGATAAATCCTCTGCATGTATTATCCCTTTGATATATCATAATTGTCTTAACCCTTTAATATTCAGACCATAAAAAGCCACATAAATGCTAGAACAAACTTATTTACAATGGGCATCATACACTTGTGGTCTTCATACAATATTCCATAGGTCAAAGTGAGAACTAATTACATAAATTTATTAATAGTTTAAACATTTCTACCTAACATTGAATATTGGAGGGTTTTTAGATGTATAAATGAGACAAATTAATATAAAAAATATCAATATAATAAAATCATGGAGATTTGTGATATCAACCCATATGAGAAAAACAGAAATATTGTGCATGGAAGTAGCAGTGCAAAATATCATGATTGAGAATAAAATAACCCAGGGACACGAGCTGCACAATAACATTGTTGATTGACAGGTAAAAGGCAGGATTGAGATATCTACTTTAACCACTGATATCTTCTATCAGGCTTTTGTAAATATGTCGCGAGTTAATAAAATCAGTAGGCTGAATTTATAAGGAGGCGATCACATTTATATTGTTCTGTAAATAGTCATGGCTTTCTCTTGTAAGTTCTCTTTCTCTGTAAGTTTAGTTTATATTTCATAGATTCAGATTTCTTGGTTTCTTACGGTACGTTCACAAGGCGGGATGTTTTCCAAAGTATATTTTCCTTGTGTATGTGCACACATTTAATGCAAAGATGTGTACATCTTCTGTCTTTTTGAACCTTTACTTAGTTAGTCTTACAAATACTGCTACAAAATCCTGATACAAAAACAGTGTGAAAGTGGCCTAAGGCATTTTTTAAGACAATTGATTTGGTAAAATGTAGCAGTGCTTGCTACAGTGTATTCAATTTAAACAATTTTATAATTTTTGTAAACACTGGATTATGTTGTGTTTTACTCATACAGGGAACACTTTGCGTGGGACATCCTACGACCTTGGGGACAACAGGTAGGTACATTGTAGACAATGGAGAATACTGACATTGTTTAGTTACCATGGCTGTTTCTAATATTATTTTGCCCTTTTAGTGGTTAGCCAAAAAAGCAGGCATAAACATTGGAGTACCGCCTCTGCAAATAGTAGATTGACGTGGAGTAGCAAGAGGTCCTGCTTTGGATATCTGTTGGAAAGGGTGGGGTCACACAATCTCTTACATAATGTAAACTTACCTTATGCCAGGTTCACACTAGCACCATAGTCACCATAGTTCAGGTCTGCCGAGGGATCCTAAAGATGGAGAGCCAGATCACTAAATCAGCAGTTACATGAACACTTACAGACCCCATTGACTAGAATGGGGTCCAATGAGTGTACATCGGGTGTCTGAAGTTTCCAAACTGAGAAAAGTTTTCCATCAGTGTGACTGACATGTCCCTCACCGTCGGATGTTAACCTGATGCCCTACCTAACTGGCGGTCTCACAGTGTGTGATTTAGCGCAATGACTACATGACTAGATATAGCAGCTCCGCACCCCCATGACTAGTTACTTGATGCTACATGTGCTGGGGCCAGTTAAGGGTGAAATAAAAACCTGACAAGTTCCCTTTAAGCTCTGAGTTAAGAATGAAAACAGGTAATGTGCAACAATGTAACTATGACTGGAACCAATACAATCTCTTACATAAAGGTCTACAAATTATGGAGACAACCTTTGGCTGTTGCCTTCTTTGCCTAGCACATTCCCGGTACTTCATGCTCAATCTTCCAAGATTTCCACCTTTATTTAATAAATACTCTGCCACCCAAAGCAACAAGTACATTTAACCTCATGTCAGTTCACTTTAAGACACCATTTCCATGTGCCAAATCCAATCCTCTAAAACTCCCCAGAGCCCTAAGCAACGATATTAAAAAGAGCATATCCATAATTTCCACCATATAAAGTGTTATGTTATTTTAAAACTGTCTTTTCACCTCATTATAGCCCTTCAAATAGGAGAGTGATGTCATGCTTGACCCAGCACCAGCATAAATGATACTGAATGTTTCCCTCTTAAGTTCCTGGCTCATGCAGTGAAAAGGAGCTTAATATAAAATTCATGTTCTGATGACAGATTTAGAACTTGTTATGGGGTGTTACAGACTGCAACTGTGCTCTGTAGGCTCACACACAGGACACATACCACTCTCTTGTACTCGAAAGTCAGCGATGACATAGCTGCTTTCTGGAGTTAAACGTACGTTACATATTACCTTTGTCTGTCTACAAAATTAGTCAAGAGGGAAGCCATAAATCTGACAAAGAGTTTTACTGAGTGAATAAGCCTAATATTAATCAGTGACTGCAGGGCTGACCACTAATTTCTAATCATACTGTATTTCTTGTGTTTCTGGGGAGTTGAGCATGTAGACACGGCTGTTGCACTTAACTAGTAAAATGTGCCCTTTACACTTCAAGCACTTAAATTCTGAAAGTAAAAAATGGCGCTAAACTGTAAATCTCAAGGCAGGAAAGTCACAAGATTCCAAACCGATGGACACCTATGTAAGGGCCTTTTTTCCGAGCAATTAAGTAAATAGCAATCATAGATTATCTTCTGGGCAGTAAAACATGACAATGGATAATATTTACAGGTGTGGGGGAGTTGGATTTATTTAATGGTGAGCTTGTATGTTCCAGATGGGACTTTGTGCTTGTAAAAATTTTGTTATAGTTAATAAAAAAATGTAGCATGTATAAAAGTTAACTACACGCATGGCTTATATACCCTGTGTGATTTATATATATATATATATATATATATATATCAACTTCTACATCAAGAATTAAAAGTTTTGTAAGTCTAAAAATGTTGACATTCTTCTCCCACCAGTAAAGATAATATATCATCAGAACATGACATATTAGTTAACGTTTACCTAAACTTTCAACAGCATTTGTGTCATTAATAAATTTTGTAATATACTTTATTAATAGATTTTGGCTTCTTTCCATGAAACCCTGTACTGAAATCTACTTTTTTTCCCTTTTGTTTGCTTTCTCCTGTTTGTCTTACTACTTTTCACTGGAGTGGGGCTCTTGCATTTTATATATATACAATATATATTATATATATCTTTAATGCTGGGAAGCTGAGACTGGGGGGTTACTTATATGTCTCGTACTGAAAAACTTAAAACAGTGATTCTGGGGTCATATGAAAGATGAAATTCTCATCTATCATATGACACCAAGATCATAGTTTACCTTTATTATGTCCAGTTGAAAATGCAGCGCTTCCACAGTGCTCCCAATCCCAAATATGTCAGAATATCTGGAAATAATAAAGATAAAACAGTGAATGAATAAGATGAGAATCTCCTCTTTCAGATTACATTAGAACTATGGGTCTACATTTTATAGTTTCTTACATTGAAAGGGTACTTGAGTTTTCATGAAAAGATTAAATATATGCAGGGTCTTGCTGGGCAGTCTGTTCTCTGGCTATATGAGTCTTCATATATTGTGTCCTATCAATTTTTCTGCTGCTAATAATCACATTATGGCTGAATCACATTTTACATTTGTCTCTGAGGCGGTGGTGTATACAATAAGAAGCAGTCTGCCCCCCTCTACTATCCATTATAGTAGTTTGGTTTGTTTACATGTAATTCTGCCAGGATTAACTGTACAATAGCAAAAAAATAGGTGTCCTATCAGTGACAGTCATAGAGGGGAAGCTGTCAGTCACTGCTAGGACCTCCTCCTTGACTTCTCAGCAAATAACGAGCAAAGATTTCAGTGAATAAATGACAAGATATCCTTTTCCCGTAAAACCATACATCAGGTTTCATTTAATGACAACTTTATTGTTCTCTTTGGGATCTAGATATGGCAGGATGGTGACACTATATACACAGGTATAGCTCTGTACATACTGTATATCACCTATCACTCCTTGATTTCTGTGGTGGGGGCTGTAGTCACCACTTCCTATAGACTGCAACAGTCTGTTTCATTTCTCTCTCAATTCACTAACATTCATTCCAGCTGCCATAAAATACAGATATCTACAAATACATTATAAGGGAATATTGCACCTCATATAAAGCCAAATCCTGCTTACAACTAAGGTCCTGTTCAGTTATATTTCAAAACCTTTCTTTTTTATATACTTTTATACCGCCTTATTTATACACACTGTAAATATATCACACAATATCCACTATAAAATATGAGGAATTTGTGCACTTGCAATACTATACATACTGTAATGCTGCAGAGCTAAGATAAAAGGTTTATGGTATTAAAACTGGTGTCTGTTAAATGACTCTTTTTATTGACAGCACTGAGCAGTCCATTTTCTTTCTTGGCACTAAGCTAGTGAAAATAAAATCCTAATGTGAATTCTTACAGTTACATGTTAGGTTTTCCCCTTAACTCTTGTTGTGATTTATAGTAAGTAGGTGAAATAATTGTTGTGGCCCTTCACGTGGCCTATCAGATGCAAGGTTGCCACCCTAAACCACAGCATTCACTACTTTATTAGATACTTTACATCAAGGTGGGCATTGTTGTACCTGTAGCATGGCTGCAAGAGCTGTACTTGACATGTTGCTCTCTTTAAGATAGTAAAGGAAAGTCGTAGGGTGGGGGGCACCAGCTATTTCCTAAATATTGTCTTCTAGAGTGTGGTTGTGTATAAGCTAACAATTCCTTAAAGTGAATATACACCCCAAACGCCATTGCATTCTTTAATATAAATTACAACAAAATTCTCAATTTAATAATATATCTACGAGTAGCTGGAACTTGTTTTTCTGATATAGAGTTCCAAATTGTTTTCATAGAATTAAGAGCCCAGTCGTTATTTATTTTTTGGTTTAACTAGGATGAAGGGGACTTCTAAAAATAAAAAAGGATATTCACCACGCCTGCCACTTCAGTTAAGGCACTACCTGGTCTCTGCCGGTCTTTACTTCCTGGGGTCACTTGACACACAGGAAATGCCTGGGGATGCCTGCTCAACCAAGCACTAGCTTTCAATCATAAGATTCTGGCTATCTGCAACCACCACTATGGGGAGCTTACAGTGTACCATTCACACATTGAACTCATTAATAAAACAGTAGTGGCTCTTTATCCATTCCACATGTAATATATCTTCCTACAACATGTTTTGCATCTGAAGAGCCATTATTTCCCCCCTACTACCTACTATAGATATACACAGATGAGCAAAATGGTAACAATGTTTTGAACTTGTGCCTTTCAGGCTCCATATCTCACCATCCACTACAGCTTCAAACATGAGACTACCATCATTTTATAGAAAATCATCTTGGTTAACTCATATATACATTTGACTTTCAACTATTTAGTATATGATTTATGCAGATTCTTGTCATTGTTACATTGTTGCATTGTCACTGTTTTGGTCCAAAAAACCTAAATTTTAATTTTTATTATTTTGTTAGTATTTTGTAAATCCACCTTTGGCTTTCAACACTACCTGAATCCTTCTGGGCATGCTCTCGATCAGATTCAAGCATGTCTCGGCCGAAATTTGATCACAGGTCTCTTCTACACGTTCCCAATGTTGGTGCATACTGGTTGACTCACTTGGTTACGAATATAGCTTTTTCTTCAACTCTAAGTGTTTGATTACATAGTTACATAGTAGATGAGGTTGGATGAAGACATCGGTCCATCAAGTCCAACCTATAACCCTACAGTCCCCTACAGTGTTGATCCAGAGGAAGGCAAAAAACCCCATGAGGCTTATGCCAATTGCCCCATTTCATGGGAAAAAAATTCCTTCCCGACTCCAATCTGGCAATCAGTATAAAACCCTGGATCAACGTGCCCTTAAAATCTAAAACCCATAACCCATAATGTTGTTCTGTTCGAGAAAGGCATCCAGGCCCTCTTTGAACTTGTTCAATGAATCCACCATCACCACTTCCTGGGGCAGAGAGTTCCATAACCTCGCTGTTCTTACTGTAAAGAATCCTCTTCTATGTTGCTGGTGAAACTTTCTCTCCTCCAGTCGTAGAGGATGTTCCCTTATCACTGTCACTGGTCTAGGAGTAAAAAGATCATTAGAAAGTTCTGTGTGCTGTCCCTTCATGTATTTGTACATTGTTATTAGATCTCCCTGTAGACGTCTTTTCTCTAAACTGAATAACCCCAAGTTTGTTAATCTATTGTTGTACTCCAATCCACCCATTCCCCTAATAATTTTGGTTGCCCTTCTTTGCACTCTTTCTAGTTCAATTTTGTCTTTTTTGTATACTGGAGCCCAGAATTGTGCACAATAGTCTAAGTGTGGCCGTACCAGTGATTTGCATAGAGGCATAACTATGTTCTTGTCATGAGAATCTAGATCTCTTTTGATGCATCCCATAATTTTATTTGCCTTGGCAGCTGCTGCCTGGCACTGGTCACTAAAGGTAAGCTTATTGTCCACCACAATCCCCAAGTCTTGTTCATTGGCAGTTTTACCCAGTAATTTACTATTAAGTACATAATCATACATTTTATTTCGTCGTCCAAAATGCATAACCTTACATTTGTCAATATTAAACTTCATTTGCCAAGTCTCGGCCCATGCTTCCAGCTTCCTTAGATCCCCTTGTAATATTCTATTATCCTCCTCATTTTTGATTACCTTACAAAGTTTAGTATCATCTGCAAATATGGACACCCTGCTTTGCAGACCGTCTACCAGGTCATTAATAAAGATATTAAACAGGAGAGGGCCCAATACTGACCCCTGTGGCACCCCACTGGTGACTGTTACCCAGTCTGAATATTTACCATTAATAAGCACCCTCTGTTTCCTATCAGTGAGCCAGTTGCGAACCCAAATGATTATGTTTTCCCCCAGTCCCAACATTCTCATTTTGCATACCAACCTTTTATGTGGTACAGTATCAAAAGCCTTTGAAAAGTCCAGATAAACCACGTCCACTGCATTACCCATGTCTAGTCTTGAACTGACCTCTTCATAGAAGCTGATCAGATTAGTCTGACAGGATCGATTCCTCATAAAACCATTAGGTTGAGGTCTGAGGTCTACTTCATTGTCAATGAACCATTTATTCGCTAATCTCGACATATGCTTCGGGTCATTGTCCTGCTGGAACATTATGTCGTCCTTTTCATACCCAAAATACTCAAGCATAAGCAGTAACTTGTCTTGTAGGATACTTACATATAGCTCAGAATTGACACCATCATAGATCCTGGTCAAGCATCCAACACCTTTGGCTGTGAAACAATTCCATATCATCAGGCTTCCTCCACCAAACTCGATCCATTAATCCCCTTTTCCCTTGTTTCTTCCAGACCCATTTGCACCTATCAAAGCCCAGTATACTGAATTTCGTCTCATCACTCCAAATCACCCATTTCCAATCTTCTACTGTCCACTTTTTGCAAAGTTGAGCCAACACTTCTTATGACAATATTGAAGTCGAGGCTTCTTCTTTATCTTTTTTTGGGCCACCATTCCGGACTTGTGTAACACGCCTCTCACGGTGCTTGCATGGACGTCTGTGATCTCGCTATTACAAAGCATATGAGCCTCTTCCACTGTAGTGTTTGTTGCACCATAACTGATAGACCTTGTGATGAGTTGACTTGAATTGATGGACGGATGGATTTCATTTCGTATTCTTCCAACTGTCATGGCACTCACATGATGTAGTTTGGCAATTTTCTTGATCAGAACCAGTGACTTTTCACTTGGGAATCAACCTAATAACATACTGAGCTATTAGGGAATGTGAGACCAGGTTGTAATTTGTAGTATAAAAAGAAGAAAAAGATTTTTCCACCACCAGGATCAAAACAGTAACAATGCAGTTACATGACAAGAATCTACATAACTAATCATATGCTAAATAATTGCAAGTCAAATTTATCTATGAGAAAGCCCAGATGATGTCTATAAAATGATTTAGTCTCACATTCAAAGCTGTAGTGGATGGTGAGATATGGAGCCTGAAAGTCAAAAGTTCAAAACATTGTCATCCTTTTGCTCATCATTATAAGTTCTAGATGAATCTATGAGTATGTTTTTAATGTGTTGGTGGAAACTGATGTACCCAGAGGAAACAGACAAAAGGTACGGCAGTCAGAGTTAAATCTAGTACTGCTAACCAATGAGCCACTATTCTGTTTAGAAGTAGCAGAACTCCTGATAACTGAATGTATGGAGTGCCTGCTGTACTGCCTTGTGGGTAATGATACCATAATACAGTACAATGTCCGTGTTTGATCTTAATTTGATCTTATACATTGACACAGAATTATACAAAGAACATAGTATAAAATAATAATAATAATACATTTTATTTATATAGCGCCAACATATTCTGCAGCACTGTACAATTTGTAGGGTTCAATTACTGACAAAAAAGATACATTACAAAGAAATATTAAATTCACACACTGGGACTGAGGGCCCTGCTCACAAGAGCTTACAATCTACATAATAAGCCCTTGGTATACTACCATGACAAATTTGTTATTTATTTTCTTCACTTCATAAAATCTCTGTGCAAACTGTTGTGTATAAACCTACTACTTTTGCCATGATCGTACTTAAAGTATTCAATGGGTTAATACAAAAAAGAAAGAATATAATAATATGCCATACCTCCCTCTGAGTTCATACATAGGGGAATGATGGTGAATATGCAAATGCACCTCCTCTGGCTGCTGCTGGATTAATGTGTAAATATGACTTTCCTTGTTTCCCATAGATATTTACATCAGTTGACAACAAATGACTTCCCTTGTTTTTCCTAATACTCCCTGTGATGCACATTATTATGGTAATTTAAAAATGGAATCTATGGTGAAAAGAAGAATTTGATAAATGCGTAGCTTCTCCTGGCTTGCAGTGCTTGTAAATTCAGTACCTGAGGGTGAGCTGGATTAGACTTCTTATTCAACAATCATTTTAGAAATGTATCAGTCAAAGGCATTGCTTCTTTCATTACATCCTTGCCTAGAGGATGCCAGGATCTCCGCACATGCAATAATTTACTTTTTAAAAAGTACACTATGTTTGGCAATTTAATATAATTTAATCTGTATCATACATGGCCTCAAATACGACATGGAAAATATTGAGTTATAGTCTGGATGGTAATATTTCACAGCAAAAGCTTCTACTATTTTGTAATGTGTTTAAATAATCCTGATCTTGATGTTCTCTAATTCTTACACATTAATAACGTTTAATTCAACCATTCATTCATTCATTCATTCATTGAGACATACAATGAGGAGGGACAAGTCCAAAGATGTATGAAAATGGCCAAGTGGTCACCTTGAATAGGCAATATCTGTGAAGGAGTTTGGCATTAGGCTCATCTTGACTTTGTGCATATTTTATACAGTGGTATGTGTGATTTGATGTGATAGATAGTCATCTGACATAGGGTATCCTCTGTATATATAGATTAAAAATTGACTAAAGTAAAAGGGGTTATCCGGGAACTGATATACCAGCCTCGGGGTTGTGCATGTCAAGAACCTTGGGTTTCATGGCTGGTTCTGACCCTTGGTCACCTGCTTGACACTCAACTCCATCTTCCTCTTCTCTCCTCTCCCTGTTCCTTGGTATAACATACATTGAGGGGGTTGGCAAACTCACTCATTGTAATAGTAAAGCCAGCCAACCCCCTTCTCTGTTCTGAATCAGTAGCCCCAACATGATCCATTATACCAAGGGAGGACAGGAGGGAGTTTGGGGTCAGACACATAATCCAGGGATGGAACCAGCCCTGAAACCCAAGATTCTAAACTTGCTAAATCCAAGCCGGAAGCTGGTAATCTTCAGTTCCCAGATAAAGGTGTTGTCAAGCCAGGATAATATATTTACAAAACAGATGAGCATATTAAAATACAAAATATTAAAAAATGTAAACAAAATTTTAAAAAAAATTCATATTCACTTCAAAGATCCCAGGCTGTTCCAGTTCCAACATTTTCCAATTCATCCACCAGTCTCTACTTCCTGCTACATCCCGCCACAGACATGTGACCACTGCAATCCATCACTGGCCTGCTACAGCCATGATCACTGATGCGTATCAAGAGTTGGAAGGATGTAGATACTGGAGAAGTCCCAGAAAGCACTGAAACCAGAACAGCTTGATATTGCTGATATGACTTTGACTTTTTTCTAATTTTACAACAAAGTCCCATTTGTTAGTTTTTGTAAATTTACATTTTTCTCTTCCCATTCTTAGTGAGTTTCCAGGCTCTTCATGTTGTGATGTAGGATCTGTGCTCTAAGCAATGAATCCCTCTCCCAGAATAAGTCACACACAGGTTGCTGCTGCATCCCCCTCCTCTCTGTCTCCTTTGTCTATTTTCTCTCTTCTTTTATATTGTTTTCTTTGTGACTGTTCTATCTGAGTGTCTACCTATATCCTCCAATACGGACATGTATGAATCCCGTCACATATACTCTTGAGCCCACTCAACACAGGGCACCAGGAGCCTACTATGCTCAAACAGTATGACCGTGGCATCTTCCATGCAGCCCAGATGTTCGAGACTAGAAAAAGCTGCTTGTTTGAAGGGAAAGTACTGAGGTTTATTTGGTTCTCTGGTCAGCAACATCCAGAGAATAAGCAGGATTTTTATGAAGGTATTGCATGAAATAAGTTGAAATTATTCTAATCTATTTCAATATGTAAAAAAAATACAGTAATGTGCTAAAGTTTTAGACAGGTGTGGGGGGGGGAATGCTGCAAAGAGAGAATGCTTTCAAAAATATAAGTGTTAATAGTTTATTTTCGTCATTAACAAAATGAAGTGAATGAACAAAAGAGAAATCTAAATTCCGTCAATATTTGGTGTGACCTTTTCCCTTTGGAGGAGGAGTTCTGGTGGTGATAATATGGCCCCCAGAGAACCCTGATCTCAATATCACCAAGTCTGTCTAGAACGACATGAAGAGACAGAAGGATTGGGGCAAGCCTACATCACAGAAGATCTGTGCTTAGTTCTCCAAGATGGCGGGAACAACCTCCCTGCCGAATTCCTTCATAAACTGTTTGCAAGTGTACCAATTGATGAAAGGCAAAGGTCACACCAAATATTGATGGGATTTAGATTTCTCAATTCAAGATTCACTTATTTCTGTTAATTGACAAAAATAAACTATTAACACTGCTATTTTTGAAAACAGTATTACTTTGCCTAATTTTTTCCATGCATGCCTTTTACACAATACTGTCTGTTTTGTTTGCATGTTTTGTAACAAATTTGAACAGTTATTAAAAAAAATAAAAATTATTTTAACTGTTAAAAAAAGCAAAAAAAAAATTCAAATTGAAAGTATTCTGCTCCATCCATCAATAATATGTTGTACGAGCATTGTCCAAAAGAGGAACAGATGCCGAAACAGAAAGTGAGAACCTCATTCCTCTTGTCCTTAGAATGAGGCCTCCTAAGATGAGATTCTGAACTCCTCTCTAGGGAGGAACAACCTTAATTTCAGCCAAGCCTCAGATGTTGTAGAAATTGATTGACCTAAAATAGAGGTCACTTCTGTAGGTGAACATCATTAGAGACCATCGGTTCGCGCTAAAAGTTGGATCATCAGGGATGCTCATCAGAAATGCAGATTGGTGCAAACATTGTCATCAATGATTGTGATACCTGTGGGATGTTGCAAGGTTTAGTTTCACAGAGCAAGTCATTACTAAGAAGTCATATAACACTTATGTAATCACACTCATGCTTGTGATCAATGGATGAGTTCCCAGGAGAAGAGCACACTGCCCTATATACACAAATGTCATTGTAGTTCAGGCAGTTCCTGTATTATAGTCATGAACCAGGTAGTTCAGGATGAATAGTGCAGCAACACTGGGAATGGAATGGTGGGTTGGCACAGAAAAAGTGAATAATGTGGTACAACTAATGTATTGTGTAAAACATAGGCTCAGCTTCAACTATCAACAGCTCATTATAAGAGTGGTGAAAATTCTGTCCATCCTGGAGAAACCCCTTTAAGTAAAGTTTCATTGACATATAATCTTTCCAGCAGGCTAGGGAGCCTCGTACAGGAGCACTGATCTACACCCTAAGAATATAATTTTTAGAAGCATGTCCTATGTGCTGACACTTGATATGTAACCTCACTAGCACTGCTTAGCAACATTGAAATTGATTGGTCAGTACCCCATGAGTGTTCTAGTTGGGCATTCCGGAAAGTGTTAAAGGGAGTAAATCACCACAGCCCATCATATCAACCCAGCCCCACAGATAGATAGCTTATATTCACCTGAATCAAAGGGTATTTTCCCACTATGATTCAGTGCGTTTGTTGCCAAAATAATTGCTCTATAAGCAACATGGGAGGCAATGGACCTGCTGCCCTCTGCAAATGTAAACTTTGGGGCATTGGATGACCAGATTATACATTAGTAAAGCTTAACCAATGCAGGGAATGCACTGATAAGTTTACTGTTCACTGGAAAATCCCTTTAAAGTAATGTTCCAAAATGATTAGCAAATCCAATACCAAGAGGGTCAGTCAACAGGGTTTGGAACCTTTAACGCCATAGCTTGAAGTGAACACTGAACACTACTGAAGCTCCAGTCTTTAGACTCTTTTGCAAACTAAACATTTCCTTAGACTTATTTCTTAGAGACTTTACTGGACACTAAAAAAAATAAGAAAATATTTAATACACACAAATGATCATTAATAATACTGTTCAACACTGAAAACATGATATAACATTGACATATGCTCATTAAAGGAACACTAAACATAAAAATACACAAAAATCCCTCTCTTACTCTCCTCTACTTTAACCCTATTTTACATCTTATTACAAATAAGAGAATATATCAAGATAACTTGTTTCCTTGGAGATCATCAGTTTTCCCCATCCCTATTCTGTGACGGGCTATAAGAAGGATTCTCCCCCTACTGTTCTGTCTGTAGTAGTACATAATGATTGTTAAGCCACACCCCTTGCCTAAGACCCACCCCTTCCCATGTTTACTAGTCAAAGATGGCAGAGATCAGCAGGGAAGTAATTTCTGTGTTCTTTACAGGTTTTCTTTACAATCGTTCATTTCAGGAGAGTCCAAAAAATTCTGCACACTAACTAACAGGGCCGACAATTGTATTTCCTATCTAATCTTATCATTCCTATATTAAGAATTCCTTTTAGTCTGCAGCCACAATTTGCGGGAAAGTCACAGTTTTTTTGTTGCAGATGTTTCTGGGGTTTTTATAGCCAAAGCCATGAGTGGATTTAGCAGAAGGGAGAAGTTAAAGGGAGTCTATCTTTCGCAAAAACACTTTTAAGCTAATGGCACATTGGAATGGTCTTTAAAAAGGCCGGTCTTCTCCTACATTTCCTTGTTTTCTTCTCCCAGCCGATTCCAAGATAATTTGTTTCTTTATGTATGTAAATGAGCACCACGGAGCACCTGGGGCGTTTCTTTTCTTCTGCGAGCACCCATCGCGTCATCGCTTCTCAGCGCCCCTTCGGCCGTTGCGGTGACTCCCCTCTTGGTCTTCTTTCTTCTCAGTTCTCGCTGTCAGCGAATTCTCGTGACTGCGCATGCGCAATCGGACCGCCATTTTCCGGTGGTCTGTCACAAGAGTGTGGCAGAGCTGATTGCGCATACGCAAGGTGCTGCGTACGAGGACTTAGACAAAAGAAGATACAGAGGAGAAGAATGGCCTTTTTAAAGGCCATTCCAATGTGCCATTAGCTTAACAGTATTTTTGTGAATGATAGACTTCCTTTAAGTGTTTCCTTTATATGTCTCATTTCTTTTGAAGCCACTCTTGGCTTTGGCTCAAAAAAAAAAAAAAAAACGCAGAAAACTCTGCAACAAAAAAAAAGCTTTTCCGCAATGTGTGGAAAGGGAATGCATATAGGTACAACCACTGTTCGATTGTGCCAATGCACCTAAAATAAAATATGATGCAAATAGTTTTGGTTAAAATTGCCTTACCGTTTTGTGCATACCGCTCTAATGCAGTCTATAAAGGGGGAGGGGTAGAACGGAGAATATAAGGGAAATGTTGAAGCCAGTGCAACATTGGATTATTGGAATGACCTTGATGTGCTGAGCAAAACCTTCAGGCAAATAGACTGAAAGCAATGTTATCTGGAGGTGCGCAAGGTATAAAAGTGCCATTTTTGGCACAGCTCTGCAGATGTCTTTAATAACACTGCTGCCATCGGTGGTCCTTAGAAGGGTGCAATGCAGTGCATCTGGCTTGTCATTTAAGAAACATCAAACCCATTTTGTAAACACTGCGTAGGAGTAAAAACAACCAGCAAGGTGGTGAACGGATTACACAAAGGGTACATCATTTAAGCCTCCGCAGGAGTGCAGACTGCAGCATCGCTGTCTAAGCACTATAAGCAGAATCACTCCCCTCAAAGGTGAAATGATTTAGAAGCTCGGAGAAACTTAATTTTTCTTGATCACCATGTGGAACCTGGATTTTTAACGGCAGGCATAATTAATTCTTCTGATGTTAATCATCAGGGCTGGGCTGTGCAATTATCAGCCTGGTGCAGCTGGGGCAGGGATCAGACATGAAAAATTAGGAAAATGAATCAGCAATAGGGTGGCAGATTTAATCTGCATCACGAAAACAAAGTTAAAAAAGGAAAATCGAGAGAATTTCAGTTGAAGCTTTTGTGCCAACGTGCGGTGACAGAACTGAAAAATGTTGCCGATGTCCAAAGTGATTGGTAATTACCAGCCCATTGAATTTTTTATTGTCAATTTATCACTGCGGTGGAGGTTAAATTTAACATCTTCTTTTAAAGCCATCAGTCTGAGGAAAAGCATGCTCGCAGTCACATGACCCACAGGAGTCAGCGAAAGGTTAATCAGGTGCCTCTCCGTTCTATGCGCGCTCTGCAGCGTCTTCCTATAATATTAAACAGCCCTATACCCACGTCCATTTTCATTGTATTTCTTGATAATTCATATAGGTCGGCTCTATTAAGCGTCGACCTATTCATCGATCGCAATCAGGATTAACTCTTTCATTGACTGCAATAGTCAAAAGAAAGCCGTATAGCAATTCTATATGCTTGTAAAAAAAGCCCTGGAAATTTTGCAGCTGCGTGTGCATGTTCTCCTTATGATAAGATTGTACCATTTGCAGGAAGAGAGGGTCTTCTAGTGAAAACATCTTCGAAGCAAGAATCAATGTATTCATTGATTGCTGCAATTCGTTATCTGCGTCTCCGCCACTTTAAAAAAATTCATGAATCAACCTTTTGCTTGTAACAAACATAGGGGCAGAAGACAAAGCCGTGTGACTCTGGCCATGTTAATCTGTAGATCACAGAATGTGTGCGTCCACTCTGGAAGAAGCTTCCTCTAGGGGATATCTTGGCTGCAGGCAGTGAGTTATTGCCTCTGAATACAAAAGCTGATCACGTGACTTGGCTGTCACCAGCAGCGGTGCTGTTTTTCTGAAATCCTTCACACCTATTGTAAAGCATAATTAAACTTGATATATGAAAAATTAGCTGCAATGTGACCTCTGATTGTTTTATAAACATAGTACGTCCTTCCTTTATGACACATCGTGATTTATAAGTGCACCATTTCTTAAGTATTGCAGTATGGAGGCTGGAAAGATCAATTAAAAATAACATTTATTTATCATATCATGTGCCGCCGTGCTTGTAAAGAATATACATTTCATAGTATAGAGTAATAGAAACCGGTATAAAAATGATACATTGTATAGAGAGAAGCTAGAATGTTAGGATTAACATAAAATTGTTAAGTATAAGAGATTAAAAAGGGGTATTACCATTTCATAAAGGATCATAAATCTGATGGACCCCATTATAGTCAATATCCAATGTAAAGAAAAAATTGTGGCATGTTCTTTTGGATCACATAATATAGAGTTAGATTCACCTAGAAGAATAACCACATAACTTGGTGCTATATGCAAATATTCACAAATATTCCACATCCCACCATATAAATTCCAGCTGTGTGCATAGAGTTTAAGGGTATGTTCACATTACTATTTTTCAGAATACGGAAACATAAAATGCTTATTTTTTTGAACAGGCATAAATAGAAGTAAAGGTAGATCAATGGGGTCAATCGGGGAATAGATCAATGGGGGAATTTACTATTCCTTCTGGCGTAGAGAGGAACATGTTTGAGCATCTTAAGTGCACGGACCTTTTTATGTGCCAAGGATGCACCATTTCACTCTCTCTGCACCTCACTTGCCACTTTTCACAAAAGTGAGCAGAGCAGGTCAGAGAAAAACGCGTGCCGGGAACATCTTAGCGCAATAAATTTACTACAGCACACACCAAAAAACTTGCATGAGTTATATAGCAATTCTATACCAGTTCTTTACTGGCTTACATTTGCATTCTGGCAGATGGGAGTGAGCCTGAATTATTACCAGGCTAGAATCTCTTAATTCAGGCACAGTTAGCACCTGCCAGGTAAAAGGTTAAGACTGGCATATGGAATGCCAGTCTTATTAAACCCCCCTTGGTTCCTTATCAACTTTACACCTTTTGTATAATGTGCGAAACCCTCAATAGACTACAAGTCAGATCCATTGTGTGGCCACAAGTAGATACATATAGCTTGAGCAACTCCTGACAGAATATAGCAAAATCGTGTTTTTTTCAAAGATAGTCATCCGGCACCCTTCAAGTTGGGATATGTCGAGTCTGGAGGAAAGATAAGGAGGGACATAACTGTATACATTTATCACATGTGGACAAGCTCGAGGGTCATTACAGTCATTTATATTTCTTCTACAAAAAGACAAACAATGTGTATTGTATTATAATAGGTCTTGAGAACCAGTAAGCTATTGCCCCTACACATCTTTTCTAGAAGTATTTGACAGCAGGGCATACTGCCACCAGAGAAACTGCTATGGGACTCATGGGCTGGTGTAAATACATTGATAAATCTTCCTCTGTAGCTTTAAAAAGACAAAATCTCCTAAAAAATTCAGTGTATACTACCTAATTGTATTCACCCATTTCTAAATCCTCTACCGTGTACTTTATCACAATTGAAATTAAAAGGGCCGAGTGTCTAATGCTTTGCACATAATGTTGCAATTTCTTCTCCTTGCTCGAAATTCTGCTGTTTTTTTACCTTTCTGCTGGATTGTATCCAAAACTGCAACTAATTAAGAATCAATTCAGGACCATTAGTAATGGGAATTAGCAAACCCTGGTTCCATATTTCACCAGAGTTTGCTTTAATGAAAGTAGTTCTAGAATTGGAAAAGTCAAGCAGATTTCAGATAGTGGACAGGCACTTTTTAGCTACGGAAAACAAGTGATTGTACACGTAAAGATGCTGAACTTGTAGCCCTCGCTAATTGATGTACTTACACGGAGAGTTAAAAATGAGCGCAAGTATTTACTGTGCATTAACGGGTCAATAGTGATTTATAGACAGTAGGCATTACAGAGGTTTTAAGGTATTCCTCCACCTGCATACAAGGCTGTGGACACCGTCATAAAGTCTGTCTCAGCATTTCTTACTTATCTGATTTTTAATTAGATAATATTGTTATTGCTATCTCTCTATCTATAAAATTTACAGCAGCATTCTGCACACAGCGCCTGGACATATATAGGGAAAAAAGCATTACTGGTATTATTAAATGGACTACTATTATCTATACATATACAATAGAGGTGCTTGGTTGTACATACTGTATTTGATCAAACAGTAAAAGCCCATCTGCCCCAATATGGTGACCTCATTCAGATGGGACCATACACTAAACAGACATACCTCGTTTGGGCAAACACAAGGGAAACAGGATCCAGAGCAGTGCGCTTTTCCAAAAACATTGGCCTTAGGCAGATGGGAGATTAAAGTAGAATCTAAGGACTTACTCTATTGCAAATAAATAGTCCTGTGCAAATGGAAGTGCAAGTCCAATAGAGGCGCCATACCCCTAATGTAATTCCGAAAATCAGACATCACATCCCAATGTGAACAGGTGCAAGCTGCTTCCTGTTCTTTAATTTATTCATATTGTTAATGCTATCTATCTATCTATCTATCTATCTATCTATCTATGAATCTCAGTACATAATTAGTCCCTTGTAGGAGTAAGTACACATAAAAAGGACCAGTCACCAGGTCAGGAAATCCCAATGACTTAACATACATCATCTGTCATCCTGAGCATTTTAGTGATTTGTTTATCCACATCTGTTCAGCCATTCTAAAGATATAAGCCTTGCTAATGTTGATTCTTTTTAGGGTATACTAGCCAAAAGGTTTTTAACACTGTGGTTTCTCTGGGGCTGGGGCCTTTACGTGCTGTATGTCATGCAGTGTTACCACTCATTTGGCTAGTATACCCAAATTTGCATCAACACTAAAAGAACTTATATCTTTGGAATGGCTGAACAGATTCGGATACACAAAACACCTAAATGCTCAGGGTGACAGCGCCGATCAGAAGTTGTATGTCATTGGACTTTTTAGACCCATTGACAGGATCTTTTTAAAGTGGTATTCCCACAACAACAATCACATATCATGCAGAAGTAATTTGCAAAATATCATTATCACCCATTGAAAGTAATTAGTAAAATTGTATATGTCACATGAAAGAGTCCAATGGAATCCCCCTTTCCATACCACTGTTTGAGCACTGTTGTCACACTATACATCCTGTACTCCATCATTATCCAGGTCAAGCATGATTGCTCAAGTTTGTTAAAAAAAAAGTTGTATCTTAGTAAAATGCTTTAAAATATGTAGTTACAGTGGTCTGTCTGCCTAGACCCCTACTCAGTGTTTTCCTTTACAGCTATGTTCAGACTGTGCAGGAAACTGCAATACAAGTCCATGCATTTGATCAGCAGGGGCCCCAGATGTTGGATTTTTACCGATCTAGAATTTTATGGCAAATCCTAATGATTCTACCCAATTAAACAAGTAACCAGATTCTGTTTCGCACTCTTCAGCCTTAGATACAGTAAAACCTGCATAGTAAGCGGGATGGAAGGGTCACCTACATGACTTCCAGAAAAGTGAACATGAAAAGGGCCCATTTACACTGGCAGAATATCTACTCGTAATGAGCACTGGCCGATGATATAGCGAGTGATCGGATATTGTTTCCGTCCATGTACATAGATCAATCATCCTAATAACGTTCAGACCTACAATTGTCCTCATGCAGTTTGCATTATTATATGTGAGAGCATATCCAGTTTACAAGCAGTGAGCGATGTTCTGCCAGCAAACAATGATTTTTACGTCTGCATACAAGATATGATCAGAAACAAATGATCTGTGGACATGTTTACATGAGGCAATGATGGGTAACCAATGTTCATACCATCATCTTCCTGTGTGAATGGGTCCTACCTGCGCAGTTATTGCAGATTAGAATTTAGATGCATAATTTAGTTGCAATGTTTTGGTTGAATGTTTGAGTCAATATCATTATGAGATACCATAAAGAATTATGATTTACACAGTCAAAAGTGGTTAGAAGGACCATATATTTAATGGTCCTATAATTTAATGGTCAGTGCTGGTCACAGTTTCCTACAGTGCTCCCATAATCTCCACCGCATTATTCTACAACCAAAATGACCTCATGAGTGCCACAGAGCCCCATTTGAAGCAGTCATAGTAATCTAACCAGTACCAGCCACCGTCGTCCCATTAGGGCCAGTTATAATACCATGTGAATACCAATGACATGTTATAGTATATGCTCGCCTGCACTTTGCTCTTCCACAGATTTGTCTTCAGGTTAGAATTTTCATGTGACTGGCTGACCATCTATTGGGTATGGGGTTGTCCTTACTCTACACCAATGTCAGTCGATAAATGGGTTGTTATGCTGAATTTCAACATACCTGATCCTTTTGTTGCCATAGGAGATGAGCCATCACCTGAGATGTCAGACAGTGGCTTACTCCTCTCTCTCAATTGAGATATCATGTGTACATGTAAATGAAGGATCGAGAGGAGCAACACATTCTGCAGAGTCTATCTAAATTATATGGCCAGCTTGAGGCAGGTGAGGCATCTATCTTTTCTGCCTACCCTGAGTCTTTGAGCCTATCATCTGTTGGTCAGTGCCCAACCATTAATAACTGGGGTGCCAGATGCTGGGGTCTATATAACAATATATGGCTCCCAAGTCACTGGTTATGGTTTAGAAAGCTAGTGAAACTTAAAAGGAGTCTGTCACCATAACCCAGCATATAAATCCAGCCCTGCAGATAGATAGGGTAGGGTCACCTAAACCAATGGTGTTTTCACCTTATGAATTGGTACCTCCATTGGTGAGATATCACCACTTTTGTCAATATGCAAATGAGCTCTTCGGAGCAATGAGGACATAGTCATTGCTCTAAAGAGGAAAGCGACAATGCCCTAATTGTTCCAAGGAGCTCAGTTGCATATTAATTATTGATTTGTAAAGTGCTTTGGTTCTTTATAAATAAAATTATTATTATTATTATTATTATTATGATTATTATTAATGGAAGCAGATATCTCAGCAGCAGAGACAGCTATTCACAAGGGGAAAACACCATCTGATTTAAGTGACCCTAACCTATCTATCTGTGGAGCTGGGTTGATACGCTTGATTCTGGTGACAGACTCCTTTTAATGAAATGACCATTACTTGCTCTCAAGTTCAGCCTTAAGAAGCATCTAGAAGAATCTACATATACGATACAAATAGAATGTTCAGCAGTATAAAAGTACAGTAATATTATACTCATCAGACTGCAATTAATAAACACACAATCAAAATTCCAAAGTAAAGAATTACCTTATACTAGAGTTTGTTTTCAACAATTTACATGTATATATTCTTCATCATTACATAGGCTGTGCCAATACAGATTCTTAATTAGAAATCTTAATCCCTGAGGCGTTAACAACCAGGGCTTAAATTATTTTCGTTTATGGTCTGTAAAGTAAGAGTAAAATAGAAATTATGGCAAACAAACAAACATTATACCATGTCCCTTTTCACCCCAGCTCTACTTAAAGGAGCTGAACATATGGTTGCCGTTACACCCCGCTGTCATTTCTTAATAAAAAGTGTGTTGTAGAATAAGCTTTCAATGTGTGACATAACAACGTGCTCTTAAAAATAGTGAAAACTTTACACTCTGATTAACCGATCCGTTGGGGAAATATGTAAAACATTAAATGGTAATAAAATTAAACAGAGGGTTTGTTTTGTGGAAGCAGAAAATCTAGCTGCTTCCTCTTCCCTTGATCAAAATATATTATGTGTGTATTCCTAGTTAGGGGGGAAGGGGTGGGAATTGGAGGTGTACAACCAAGTTTCAACAGTTTATATTTAGGTTTGTTTTTTTATACGTATTTAATATGGTAGATGTGTATCAATGCCAAGGGATATATACGAGTCATTTTGCTAAATGTTGGGAATTTTAGTTTTTGGAATCTATTTTTTGTAAACATTGGGTTAATTTTTGAATGAACCTCTATGTAAAACTAGTTTTAGGAATGTGAACAAAATGTAGAAAGGGGGATATTTGGGTTATATATAAAATCAAGTGCTAACTTCAAATTATCTGTAGCCCAGGGGTGAAAGGATATACAGTGGTGTGGACCAAATGTTCCACCTAACTGGTTTGGGCTACTCCTGAGGGCATTGTTTAGGTGACTCACTGGTTTTTATCCTTTAACCCCCATATAGGGATCTGAGCGTTGCTGCAGGGAACCACCAGGTCGTTACCTCTAGGAATGGTCCTAGTGCAGGTGACGGCTCACCCTGGCAGTTTGAGAGACACTGGTGCCTAACATCGAGGGATTAGTCACAAGTGTAGTTAGGTATAATCTTTATGATTATGAGAGTGTAGTTAGGTTAGGTATAATCTTTATGATTCATTATTTATTTTGCTTACTTATATAGCAGCATCATATTCCGCATCGCTTTACAGACATTGCCAGTCACTGTCCCATATAGGGCTCATAATTCCCTATCAGTATGTCTTTGGAGTGTGGCAGGGAACAAGAGTACCCGGAGGAAACCCACACAAACATGGAGAGAAGATACAAACTCCTTACAGATGTTGTCCTTGGTTAGATTTGAACCTAAGACTCTAGTGCTGCAAGGCAACAGTTATAACCACTGAGCCACCATTTTTGATAACTTGTCCAGAGAAAATAGTTATCAACCCAGAGCTACATATTTATCCATCCACTTCTTAGCCCAAATTTACTTAGGGACCCATTTTTTTTATACAACAAATTCAATAGAATTTTACATGCTAGCAGGACCATTGTCAGTGGCATGTGTACACATATAGCATAGAGATCTCTTGACAGAGTATCACAAAATCATACTTTTTTACACTGGTCATCTTGCACCTCATATCTTTGATATGATGAACTAAGAGGAAAGGTAAGATAGGAGACTATCTATCTCTATCTATCTATCTATCTATCTATCTATCTATCTATCTATCCATTCATGTATCTATTATTATTCACAGGCTAAAGCTAAAAGTAATGATTATTTATAGGAACTGTGTTTATATTCAGTATACAGTCACACTTGAAAGGTAATAATTACTATAAAATATTTCAGGACTCTCCGAGCAACTATCATCTATTGTTCACTAGGGAAACCAAAGTTGCATGCATCTACATATATTTAAAAAGTAAGTCTTCCATTAAAAAAATATAACTTTATTAACTCTTGCAGAGGAGGCGATGATATTGACAGTCATGCAAACATATATGCAAATGAGTTTGGATTGCTCATTTGCATATTAATTGGAGTCATAATTTAAACCAGGAATGGTAATTTCTATGTAAATGGACACTTAGACTCTCATTATATAGTCAGATGGGACTTCCTATGCTCTGCTAGGGTGCATTAGGTTCTCATAGGAAATATCTCCAAATATGTATCATTTGATAAGGGGGCCCGGGGTCTCCTACTTCTCCCTTGGTGCCATATTTCATGCCTAAAGAATGTTAAAGTTATTTATCATTAAATACAGTCTTAACCAGTTATTATTTATACCTGTGAATCTAGCACATTAGAGCTGTATATGAAATGCACTGTGATATTTACAATAGTTATATTGAGATTAAAATGATGCTATAAAAGGCGATTACCATGCAGTAGATGAGCGGAATATAAAGGGTACTTATTCTTAGCATTGAGTTCCCTATCGCTGTAAGGTCACACATAAAGTATTAATAGCACGCTGCAATCCTTGGGCACAGCTATTCATAGGCAGTGCCTACACTCCTGTGGGCACTAAACTGTTATCTCTGCCTTTGCTCTGTAGGTGGAGCTACAGAGTACAGGAGTAGGTGGGGTGTATATAAAGACAACTCCATAGAGAGCAGTAAATAACCATGAGCTCCATGTCATTAACCAGTCATGCAAAAAAAAAGAATGGAGCTCCACACAGTATTTTGTGGGAAATGTTTATTATAAGGGGATATATCTTTAGCTTTGTAAAGAAAAGAACAAATTATGGGGTTGAAAAAAAAAATATTCACATTACAAACTCTGCTCTGCTGGAGCTAGGTTCATTATGAATTTTCCAAAAATTTTGGGTTCAGCCAAACCCAAAATTATGGGGGTTTATCACCCATGAATAGCAATTATACTCTAGGGTCTTTACAGACTCCAGAAGTGTGGATTAGATAAAAAAAATCTTCGATATTCAATTTTCTTCCTCTCTCCTGGGTGTCCTGTCTTCTGTCCCAGCATCCAGTTTTCACCTGTGGACAAGTAGTGAAGTGGTGTACTCCGATGTTGATATCACATTGATCCAGCATCTTAACTCCGGTACACCCCACTTGACCCAATCCCAGGACTCAGCAGTGACCCTGGAGAAGGACCCCGGGGAAGACCCTAGAAGAGGGTGGAAGAGGCTGCAAGAGCCGACGGGTGAAGACCTGATGCCCTAAAAGAAGACTGGATGCCTAAGAGAAGGGTGAAAAGTGTTTTTATTTTGTCCTCACCTCTCCTGGGTCTCCGCTTATTATACTCTTGGATATGATGAGACCTCAGAATATTATAATAGCACTTCCAGATCAGATTGAACAAACTGAAACTTGTGGGTGAACCTTACAAAGTCAAGTGAGCAGGCTGGTTTCAGAAGTTCAAAATGGAGATTCGCCAATATCTGGTGCGTAATGTCTGCCTTTTGGTCACCACTAAATCATGCTTCTAGTCAGCATTGAGACATTTGGGAACCTATTTGGGGAAGAGCTTTCCCGTGCTTACATCTTTGGCCTACTTGTTCTCAGAACATTGCCAGGCTCAGCTATATTTTAGCAGATATTCTTTGTCTAGGGTCATGAAATAAATGGCATCTACATTTTCTAGAAATGCCACTCGAGTAGGTCTTTCTGGTCGTTCTTCATCTTCAGTGCTTGAATCTCCTGTTCTAAATTTATGAAGGGTACTTATCACCTAATGTAAGTGACATATATTGTAAAATTTGTTTGCCTGCATTTTCTAATAGGAACAGATATTACATAACTACTCTGCACTCTTTTCCAGCAAAATTTCAGTTAATTTGTATAAATAAACATTGTAATTATCTATCTTGAATGTAAATAATTCTCATCAAGAGAATGCCAAGAGTGTGCAAAGCAGTAATCCAAGCAAAAGGTGGCTACTTTGAAGAACCTAGAATATAAGACATATTTTCAGTTGTTTCACACTTTTTTAAGTATATAATTCCACATGTGTTAATTCATAGTTTTGATGCCTTCAGTGTGAATCTACAATTTTTATAGTCATGAAAATACAGAAAGCTCTTGGAATGAGATGGTGTGTCCAAACTTTTGGTCTGTACTGTATATATGTGTGTTTACAGTACTGTGCAAAAGTGTTAGAAAGGTGTGTAAAAATGTTGCAAAGTAAGAATACTTTCAAAAATGGAAGTTTTTCTAGTTTATTTTTGAAGGCATTCTTACTCTGCAGCAATTTTTCCATGCATGCCTAACACTTTTGCACAGTACTCTACAATTAAATATATGAGAAATCAACTCTGTCTTTCATTCATTGTTTTTGGCTAAGTAATTTCAGTCTTGGTTCTGTAGTGAGAAAAAGTTATTTTTTGTTTTCTTAAAATATAATTACTCCTGGAGCTTTGAGACCACCTGAAACAAAACGCAGAGCCCTATAAATTATTTAAGTGCATCTACACACCCTACAGAAACAGACAGGCAAGTCATTGGCACTTAGACTGGAATACATGTTGTCAAACAGAAGTGTCCTAAGGGGGAACATTTCAGATTGTCTGCACATGAACAAAGAACGAGAGAAGCTTTGTCTTCTCCCCGTATAGCTATATTCTATTTTTGCTGGATACATACAGAGAATGAACGGGAGAAAAGCAATTCTTGGTTCTTTGGTGGAGTTGTAGTGTGTAAGGGTATCATCTGCTAAAATAAAATAAAAATCACCAGTGAATCTTGATTGTCTGATTTTCCAATTTTGTAAAAAAAAATCTTTTTACCTGTTTTATAGTCATATTTGTTTTTACAAAAAAAAAATTTATGACAACCATCTTGACCAACATTCTGGATATCAAATAGATTGTCACTCAAGGTTGCATTGAAAGTAATGTTTTCTAGTTATGCAGTAACACATTTCTGTATTGATGCACAACTGGGAGATTTCCAATTTGTAACAAATCACACAACATATTTAATCTTAATGATGACACCCAGCACCCCCACCAATCAGCTGCCATGGCCACCAAATCTGAACAGTGTAAGCAGACAGATCCATATACTTTGTGTGATTGTGTGCTAATGCTAATCCTGTTCACTTGAATGGGAGCTGTGTGGCAGTACCCAGCATGACCACTATACAGTGTATGGAGCTGTCTGCTTCCAGCTCTGTACACTGTGCAGATCTGGAGACATTTCATCACTGTGGGTGTCTGGTGTCCCAATGATCTGATAATAATAACCTTCCTTATGTATAGGCCATTATATCTACTATTGAACAACTTCTTTAACTTTGTAAATATATTGAATTACATATCTTGCACTATATAGAATTTAATCCTTTCTTACAGTCCAGAGCTGTATTCACAATTCTGCTAGACATCATTTGAAACAGCAAGACTGTTGACAGACACATGTTGCTGTGACCCTATAATGTAATATATTTCCTTTATTAGATAACTTTAACAGTATTTAATGTAAAGATGATACTTTGCATTATACACATCACTATATCAATTGCTGTGCAAACAACGCTCTTAGATGTCTCTTCTGAAGTCTCAGGGGGTATTCCAGTCACAACAAACTACTCAATATCCACAGGATAGGGGGTAACTTGTTCATCAGTGGGGGTGTGATTGCTGAGACCCTCACCAATTTCTAGATTTGAGTATTTTTTACCTAAGTTGGAGCGGATGGTCAGAAATGTGCGCCGCTGTCTATTCATTTCAATGGGAGTACAGCACTTGGCTATCTCCAGCGGTTCCTATTGATATGAATACAGAGGCTGCGCACATTTCCATCCTGCTGTTCCATTCAAAATGGGGTGTAAAACACCCCAGTTCTTATGGTTGGAGGTTGGCCCCCACCAATCAGCAAGTAACCTCCTATCCTGTGAAAAGGGGTCACTTGCTGTCACTAGAACACCCCTTTAATACAGCTTTTGACCAAACTACATACTGTTATTCAGGAGTTATTCCACCTTCTACTACAGATTAATATTTCATTTAAATGGCCTTCAAGAATGAAAAAATGCTGTTTATTGTATGTAATAAACATAATATGTGCATAAATATATATAAAATAATAGGGACATGCTTTGATATATTTATAGTGAAAAAACTGTAATTAAGAAGACAAATAATTAATTCAAGCAGGTGAAAAAATAGAAAATCAGTTTGGAAATTGACTTATCAACAATATTTCCCATCTTAAGAAGTAGCTGCCTGTGCTTGGAATTCCGATCATTCAGTGTCTTTAGGTTGGCTCTCTCCATATTCATAATTTGATCTGATGCACATCAGGACCCAACCCCAGATCAAGCTTGTACATTAAGGTACAATCCATCAATAAAGATTATTACTTCACAAGATGCGTTTCTGCCCACTTTCATCTTTTGTAATAAAGCACCGATAGATTTGTAGCAATTCATATCAACTGAGAAAAACTCTTATAATATGACAAATATAATATATTTTATTTTATAGCCGGGGCTATAGTTTTATGAGCCATAAAAGACCATATGTCTCTTGTCACATTTCATAGTCTTATTCTTTACTTCGAAAAGGCATCAAGCCAAAACTATGAGTCTGTGTAGGCTCGACTCTAAATAACTATAAATTGATTGTTTCTTTTATGTAGATTAGAATCGTAGCTAGAGGTAAAAAGGTTAGCAAAGTTCCAAGTCCGTAAAAATATGATTCGGTGGAATGGAAATTGCACTGCCAGTAGAGTCACATAGGGTCTGTATAATATTGTAGAAACATAAGGTCATGACAGTGTTAATTTAATTAAAATTCACTCCACTTTCACTAGTAGGTCTGCTGTTACTATGTAATGTATTTATAGTGCACTGTCATATTGAATGAAACGTACTTTGAGACTTCTAAGGATATCAGAATGTACATCAAATAGTTGGAAACTTTAATTTTTAAGCTGATGCCCAAACATTTCTATAGATTGTAATTACATTTAGTAGTTTAGCCCCTGTAGACACAGATTGTCTGATAATTTAAAGGGCTTTTCTATGGACGAAAAGTTTTCTTATTATGAAAATATCAATTAAAAAAATTTACAGATATAGTTTCATCATAAAAGAGCCACCATTGTCATGATTTCAGTGTCTGTCCCCAGCCCTAGGAGTGCCACATCTGCTTTCATTCCAACACTGGCAGAGTTTCCTCTATCTTTTAGGGAGGTGCTTGAAGGGGGTGGTTATTTGGGACATCTCAATAGCTAAGCCAGTTCATCATGGATGATGCAGAGACATACAGGTGCATCTCAATAAATTAGAATATCTTTGAAACGTTCATTCATTTCTGTAATTCAGTAATTCAATTCATAATCAGCGTCTTCCATGATTGTGTGTCCTACTGAACCAGACTGAGGGACCATGTAAAGGCTTAGGAAACCTTGGCAGGTGACACACTGAATTTACAATACTGAACTTTTTTACAATATTCTAATTTTCTTAGATTTTGGTTTTCATGACCTGTAATCCATAATCAACATTTACAGAAATAAAACACTTGAAATAGAACACTGTGTGTGTAAAGAATCTAGAAAATATAGGAGGTCACTTTTTTAATTTAATTACTGAAATAAATAAATGTTTCAAAGATATTCTAATTTATTGAGATGCACCTGGGGTTGTCTTAGTTAATAAACCGAACCAGACAGCCAGTCATCTTCAAGCATATCATCGACAGAGTGGAAGCTTTATTAATGTGTTCGACCTAAAGCAGGAGTAAAATTGCAGGGATCACAGAATGGACACAGAAATCAGGCCATGGGTGAAGCCATTTTTCGTTTTTCAATTTTCATTTTTTACTTCCCACCTTCCAAAAGCCATGACTTTTTATTTTTCCGTTCACAAACCTGTATGAGGGCGTATTTTGTGCGGGAAATATTGTCTGTCGTAATGGTACCATTCAGTATTCCATACAATGTGCTGGGAAGCTAGATACCAAATTTATATAGTTTTTGTTTTAACACCTTTACAAAAGTCCATAACTTTGAAAAATGCAAAAAAATTTTTTAGTCTCCATATTCTGACACCCATAACTTTTTTATGTTTTCATGTACGGAGGTGTGTAAGTCTTTTTTTGTGACAGATAATGTAGTTTTAGATTTAATTTATTTGGGAGGTGAAATGGTTAATGCCTGCCACAATAGGTACAATAGTTATATTCCTATGACAGACCTGAGAGTCTTCACAAGGCTTCCAGTTGTCATAGGATGTGGACAGCTCCCAAGATTTTGCAGTACGGGAACCGTCCATAATGATGAAAGGTTCTGGACGAGTGGGGGACAGTGCCTGGGGTATAGGAGCACTGATGGGGATTGGGGGCCATATCAGGACTAAATCTATCAGAGATACGCCAATTTTTTTTCAATGTTTGTTTGTCACTTTATGTCACTGAGATTTTGGGACCCTCCTGAGGTCTAGGCAGAGGACTTATGTGACCATAAGTTTCCGTCCTCCCCTGCTCCTCGGCCCACCTCTGCTTCTGTGGAGATGAGTGCACCTTATTGTAGGCTCCTGGCAGTATACTTGGGTGAGATTCCATGTGGAGGCCAGGAGTAAGTTGGGTCTCCCTTGCTTTGGTGTTTGGAGACCATAGTCCCTGACCTTTTTACGGCCTTCTGGTTCAGAGGGTTGGGAAGGTTGGGGGCCCTTCTCTTTCCAGAGACGGCTTACGATAAACCACATGCTTGTGAACTTTTTTAGTGTGGTATGTCCCACTTTTTTGGCACATGGGTGATAGAAAGCATGTTCTTGGGCTTTCAAAAAAAAAAAGTCACAGATACATCAGTTTTATAATCCAGCATAAGTCACTGTGATAAATCTGGTGTACTTTCAGACTTCCTCTCTAAATTTGCACTAACTGTTTGTAAATATGGGCCTATGTTTACATCTGATGCAGGGTTTACACCCAAATGAGAGGCGGACCGCTAAAAGAGTAGTTACTCACGGAGCCCAATGAGACTGTCCGGGGTCCGTTGAGTGTCTGTCGTTATGAAACGATGCAGGACTTTTTTCTTCGCTGATTTTCAGCGGTCTCTGCGATGGAGTCTCCAATGGAAATTCCGACACAGCTTTGAACCAAACCTCACAACATGTAGCACAATGTGGTGTTTAATGGACAGGATACTATGAAGTACCTCAGTGCATATAGACATTGCCTTTACCATGAGAGATTATTTATTATAATTATTAGAAATCTATAATGCAGATCAAATATGCACAGTTAATGTATATTACATTACACAGGTTTGGAGAACACTTACATCCTACCAGGACAGACAACGGACTTTCAGTAAACTCAATGTTATCTTCGTGTTTATATAGAGGGATACCTGCATTATCTGAGCCTTTATCAGCAAACTGTAATTAGCTGACCTGATTGCCTGGACAGAGAAGAGCAGGAGATAACAGTTCTGGAAGTACTCCCCTTCAGAGAACATTGAGTCATGTCATGCATCCTATAAACTTAGATTAGGAGATAGAACATGTGGTGTACCTTGACAAGAATGTGTAAACAATCAGAGGAATAATTTCACATAGCAGGCAAATGAAAAGTCTTGAAATGATATAAACTAGCAGTATATATAGGATTTTTGAGATGTGAATACCCCTTTAAGTCATTTCTGTTTTTGTCATGGACAAATAAAACAATCGCTTCTAAGTAGAATTTTTCTGTTTTGCGAACATTAATCCAAGCTGAAATCTCCCAGAATTCCTTGCTGTCTCAGTGTGTGCACAGAAACTATTGGGAAATGTAGTCAGTTTACCTTATAATAATCTGATGGAACTAAAATAAACTGTCCCACTAGAATATACTCTAGGAAACCAGCAGAATTGTGAATACAGCTCTGGGCTACAGCACAAGTTATAACATAGAAATAGTGCAAGATAAGTAATGCAATGGAGTTGTTTAGTTAATTGCAAATTGTATTTGTCAGAAATGATAAATACTTGTGTACATGAATTTCATCCTAATTGTAAAGAAATTTTTTTGGAATTTCATCAGAATTGTGAAAACAAAACACTGTTGGGCATCTGAGTGGTTGCAACTGTGTAAGGCAAAAATACTGTCATGGTGTGTCGTGATAAACATAATGGGGCACATGTCAACAGCTCTGTTAATAGATTCAGCTAATCTTAATTTATGTAAATTGGCAAATTGGCAAATATGTAAATTGTCTCCGTATTATAAATTAGGTACTGGTGTAAATTACAGCTTTTTTGCTATTGTATTTGTATATGTATACTGTATGTGCATAATGTATGTGTATATGCTTTAAAGAAGCTTCAGATATAAATTTCAGTTTTCTAAATGCAGGTGTTAAAATTCTCAAAAAAAGAAAAAAATATATTTTTAAATGATAAATGGGTATTCCCATGATAAACATGAATGGCATACCCTTTGGAGTGCCTAACAGGAATTTTAACCTTTTTAGAAAGGGATATTTTACTAGAAGTCAATAAAGAGATGGCTGTACTGTTTATGTGGTCATTTCAGTATCTTTCATAGACCTGAATAGAGAGGGCTCTATACATTAAATTAGAAACTACAGTGGCCATGAATCGACAAACAGAGGTCACAGAACCCCCATTCACCTAACAGTGTTGAGACCTGCACCTATAAGGTATTTTGGCATACCCTGTGGATGGGTATACTGATTTAAAAAGAGTCTGTCACCAGAACCCAAGATATCAACCCAACTCCAAAGATAGATACAGTCACCTGAATCAAACTTAGTTTTCCCCTTCTGAATCGGAGTCTCAGTTTGCTATTATATACAAATGAGCTCTGAGTTATTACAAGGGCCTCGCCATTGCTTCAAAAAGCCCTTGTTGTGCCAGAGAGTTGACTTGAAAATTGACAAAAAACACCAATATCTCAGCAACAGAGGCAGCGATTCACAAGCAGAAAACACTGTTTGATTCAAGTAAACCTAACCTATCTATCTGCAGGGCTGTGTTGATATGCTGGGTTCTGGTGACAGCTCCCTTTAATCTTTGCAACCCATTGACAACATAGAACACTAGTCATACACCAGTGGGATCAATTGCTGCAGGCCTAACAAGGACCAGAAGACAGTGGCAATGGTAACAGAGCTCTATTTTACAGGTAAGCAGGACTTTTCTCTCCGCATTATTTCGCCTTTTTGGGGCGGAGACCCGGTGGACCCCATGATAGTCTATGGGGTTCCCAATTTTCCGCAGGTAACCCACTTTTTAAGTGGATTAGGTTTCCGTTTGTCGGGTCCCCAAGCGGACGCGACACATAGAAACATTGTCTCAGTGGTTAGCATTGCAGTCTTGCAGCGCTGGAGTCCTGGGTTCAAATCCTGCCAAGCACTACGTTTGCAAGAAGTTTGTATGTTCTCCCCATGTTTGCGTGGGTTTCCTCCCACACTCCAAAGACATACTGATAGGGAATGTAGATTGTGAGCCCTATAGGGGACAGTTGACTGTCGAAGTCTGTAAAAGCACTGTGGGATATGATGGCGCTGTATAAGTAAGCTAAATAAAACCCGAATGCAGGTGTTATTATATTATTAAAATGGCTGGGATCAGATGAAAGCCTTCAGTGACAAGCGGTGTGTTGTAATACATTACACCGCTGTCCCCAGGTATTTATCTGGTCTTGAGCTATGGAATCTTAAGGTCTCAGTAGTGTCAGCTCTTATTACATATGGTAGTAACCTTCATTTGCTCGATTTTCATAGCAATATGAAAAACCGTAAATATTTTTGTTGTTTTTTTGCATATGTAAATGACTTGTGAATATGAAGTGACCTTGCATGTAGTGGGGCGATCAAATCGAAGTGTGTACTGACAACAAAGCAGTGGTTAATGGGCATGCCTTTGTGGTTAACCATTGTATACAGTAGTTTATTGCTTGCTGTCAGTAACACTGTGATACAATCCTTCAGTTCGGCTTTTGTACAAATCTTATCAGTTCACCCAATGGAATCATTAATTGAAGCGGTGTGTAGAGTACATTGTGAGATTGTCCCTCCTTAATCAATACTTATTTATTTCCCACGCCGGATTTTACGGACACACCGAGCAGTTTTATTATCAAACTATCTGTGTCAAATAAAGTTCACGAATTAAAAAAAGAAGATGCATTAAATGGGATTTTTTTGTTTTGATTTAATTGCGGCGAGGTATCTTAGTATCTTAGCCGGTGTTATACAGCGGAGCATTGAGTAGTTATCTAAGGATAATAATCAGAGTTACGTTATTGACCCCTTATAATATGCTACTGTTACTGTCTGCAAAATTGGTTCCTTGGGGCCTAAAATATATACAGTGATGTTATGGGTTCCTATCGTAAATTGCAACACAGTAAAGTAGCAAGTCTGAAATACTGTTTCTGCTACTTTGATCAATACTTAATTCTAAAGAGGGAAGAAATATCTGTTGCCATAGAAACATTGATGTCACTGAGGTTGAACAGTGGCTGATCCTACAAATCATTCCTTCTGAGCTCTCGTAATTGACTCTACGTAGTCCTCTCTGTCATTCAACTCTATTTAAATTGCATCCGAATAACAGAAGGGTTATTCTTCATGCAAAAGCTGAATATTCCTGTTCTCCGATGTTCGTCCACCTCCCAGCTCCAATAAGAAAACAAGGCATGGGTTACAAAAAGGGAGAAATCTTTTTGTAAATGTATTATGCAAATGAGATCAAGTCGTACGATGAATTATTAAAGTTTATTTATAGCGAGAGTTTTAATTAGAGTGAGGCATCTCATCCTAATCTTAATGGGCAGCGATTAACTCTTTCCTTCATTTTTCCGAAGGTTATCCTTCAATTCACGACAAGTAAGTACGTCGGGAATGTTGCAGAGCTATAAAGTGTGATGCAGTAAATAACAATTCCAGGAAAAATATAAATACTACATGTAATGATTTTACCAGTCATCTACTGCAAAATGTCCATCAATCTGATACAGTTGAAGGATAGACTGGCGGCTTGATTTAGACGTAATAAAATATATTTACAGCCGGACAATAAACATGACTTGTTCTCTCCATCATTTCCTTTTGAAGTGAACATGATGTTCTGGTTCAGATGACCAGTTAATCTCTTTACTGCAAGATGAGGAGAGGTCTACATGTGCATGGTACTTGAGTTGACCTGGGAGCTAGGTAGATATTGTAACCAATAGCTAGACATATTTTTAGGCTGTTGTTTCTTGACTTGAAAGCTATATTGGAGCATTTCCCCAAAAATCAAAACTTCTCAAGATATAAGTTACTGATCTGTCAAGTTAAAAATTCTATACAGCAATTGCAAACTTACAGTTATGTCTCTAAAAACTACTGTGGCCAAAATTACCCTTGGGTTGCCATCTACTTTTCTAGGTAAATAGCCTACAAGTATAGCTCTCAGGATTCTCAATCCGGCTGCTTCACCTTTAAGGTTGCCGAGTCAACTTGGGAATCGTCTACAGTTTCAGAAGTTCCCTGGGTTGATTCAATTAACTGCTGAGGAGGCTTATATGGTCCATAAGTCTTGCTGAAAGTAATATAATGCACTTGGCCACCATTACTGTGCAACTTAGCAGAAGATGACATCTCAAAGTGGTGGTCTTTAGCCCATTCTTTTAACGTAACATCCTTATAAAACTCCTCTGAACAGGTAACTATCTTTTGACCTCAATATATTCTATATACTTAAAGGCAACTCTATACTATAAGCCTAAAGTGAAGCTTTTATGCTGTCATCCCAATTATCAGGAACAAGCATTCATAGGAACAATTGTTTGTCAGCTCATTGTATCCTATATGCAGTAAAAAAGATGCTAAATTTTCGGCCGCACATCCATGTGTGAACGTGGATGAACTGTAAATAATCAGGCTAAATGGGGGATGAACAATCATTGTTCTCCCACTGATGGTTCATCACTACTGTATATCCCAGAGAAGGTCTACTTATAATGTACAATATATACTCGTGACATCTAAAGAGCAGTCCCAAATAGGAAACTTTGCAGTGTAGTTCCCATTGCTTTGATACATTTCCCTTAAAGTGTCACTGTACCTAAAGCTTCTATTAAATCAACTGTAAAACCAACAGAAAATGCAGAGCTGGCAAAGAAATTCTAAATGAACTTGCTTCAGATCATGCAGTGCATTAACTTGCAAACCATGACAAAAATCACTTTGTGGGAACATATTAAGCACTTGCGTTGCTGGCAATGTTCCCATTATAGTGCTTATCACAGAGACACTTAAGAAAAGAAGGTGAAAACGTCTGTTGGTATATTAATTAAGATATAGGAAGTCCTTGTCTTAGTGCATCATATCTACAAGACATTACATTGACACAGAAAGCAAATTTTACACTCCCAGAATCAGAATAATCTATTTATTTTGTCTGTCTTTTTACATGCTTCAAATGTTTTTGAATATTATATTTTTTTTTATTTAACAAGGGGCTTCTAATTTGTACATTATATTGTATGTGGTATTAAATACATTAGAGTCACCATCACATGCACTTTGTGTGGAATCGGTATAACTGGCATTGGAGAGGACTTTTATGAGGACCTTGCATCACCTTTATCAATTCTAGTTCTTTGTATTCTTTAATAGGTCACTCCATTAATTCTGGTGCAGTTGGAATTTCTCTCTATCTCCCACCGTTCTTGAGCAGTTAGTTTTGGTACCTGATATACTATTTGTGCTCTGTATGGTCAGGTGGGTGGTGTCAGGCACGAGCAGACAAGCGGGTGTGATTCAGATTTCTGACACTCCACAATGGACAGGGTCAGAGAGCTCAGAATAACACCCCAGGTGTGTGCTCTGGCCCAATGCCACCCACCTGACAGTAATGATCCTAATTAGCATATCAGGCACCAAAACTAACTGCACTGATTGCTCAGGAATAGTGGGGGATAGAGGGATAATTCCAGCTGCACCTATTACAGATGCAAAGAACTGGAGGAGGTGGTGAGGTCTGCTATTACAGGAACATTAAGACAGCCACTCCTAGAAGTAAGAACATATTCAGATTCAAAACCTAGTGTTGGTGGTTACTTGGATTTGCTTTATTTACATGCTAAATAGTTATTTTTATATTCAGATTTTTTTTGCTTCTTTAGCTTTAGTTTCTATTTTATCACTACTGTCACTTTATCATTCAATGCGAAACCAGCCAAAGTGCATTATAAGTGATATCATAGTACCATCATACATTAGATAGTCAAATAGGTGCACCATTTCCTTGAAAAGACTAAAACTAAATATGCAGACGAGGCTTAAATGCAATTGGGTTGTATTTAATCCTCCAAGGGGTTCTGGTACTTGAGCCTTATTTGCATATTTATAAAAATGTCTTTTTTTCAGAAATCACTGTACAGTCAGAAGAGAGGACTATACTACTATCTGCACAGAGCCTCTTATGAGAGCATATAAGTAAGTAACATAGTATGCTATTTACAGCAGACTTATTGCTAAAATGCCCAACCCCTTTAAAGTCTAACTCCACTGAAAACACTGGGGTTAACAAATGTAATGATTAATGCAATACCCAGAAATAGAACCAATCGGAATGCAAAAATTCACCTACAGCAAGTTGCAACATTCTTGCCCACAACCTTGGTTAGGGTTGAGGTACTCACCTGGCTTCAGTACTTGGGTACCATTAGCTGAGCTGGAGGTTGATTTTGTGGATAACAGCTAATGTGGGTGAAAGCAGAAAAAAGGGGACAATAGAAAGTACAGATCCTGTGGGCAATCGAAATAGCAGAAGAAGAGAGAGTGGTCAGGCAATCTAAAAGTAGTCAACTGATGTAACACAGAGTCAGGTGTGGTGCCAGGGGTAACTTGTAGTTCATAGTCAGGCTGGGGTTTGTAACAGCAATGTAATGTACATGAATGTGCAAAAATCTAAGGCAGGAGTGGAAAAAACTCTGCACAGTAAGAATGCTTTCAAAAAGAGTCAGTCTTGATTTTTGTTTATTTATAAAATTAAGCGAAAGAACAAGAATGAATGAGAAATCTAAATCCCATCTATATTTGGTGTGACCTGTTATCCTTGGAGGAGGAGTCCTGGAAGTGATGATATGGCCGCCACAGATATAGCCCTGATCTCAACATCATCCAGTCTGTCTGGGATTACTTGAAGAGACAGAAGGATTGGAGCAAGCAACATCCACAGAAGATCTGTGTTTAGTTCTCCAAGATGGTGGAAACAACCTCCCTGCCTCCCAAGTGTACCGAGAAGAATTGATAGAAGGGAAAAGGCAAAGGTCACAACAAATATTGATGGGATTTAGATTTCTCTTTTGTTCCTTCACTTCACTTCGTTTTGTTAATTGACAAAAATAAACTATTAACCCTTGTATTTTTGATAGCATTCTGACAGCATTTTTTCCACACCCACCTAAAAGTTTTTACATGTACTGTACTGTATATGTTAAGTATATGGTACAATGGGAAGCTTTGAATAGTAGACAAGCAAGCCATTGTTTAGTAAAGGAGTTGTAGCAAAGCTGAGTATGCAGCACAGTGGAGTCAAATTCATAGTAATATACCGGAACAAATAAGCCTAACTAGGAAATAACCTTAATACGTGACACTAAGGACACCCTATTGCCATTATAATTATGGCTTTTTACTCTAGGATTGACTATGCCCATGCGCCACCAGTTTCCCTACTCGCCCCACTGCAAGAGCCATTGTGGTGGCAGCTGGCAGGAATACACAACACTCTTGCAGGACAGGGTAAATCCGTGACAATATGTGAAGGTCCATTGAGTGATGGAAAGGTCTTTAAAGGTTTTGACCGGAGGCAGTTTCATGTTCTCATTTGTGACACTACCTTGTATATAAAGTAGAGCTTTGTAAAGCATCCAAATTAACCTGATATCAGTTTGATATGTGTAGATACTAAACACAATCCCAATGTACACGGCTGATATTACCCTTCTGCTACAATGTACTGTAGCTTATAAAATACAGACTAATGTGAACCCACTCATTTATGGAAATAAATATCATATTTAACAGTCCCTATTGCATTGGAAACATTTAGCTCACAAATCACTTGTCGACATCTTGCAATTCATTCTGCACTGTGTATTTATTCTTCCTTATTAGCTCTTGAAATGTACATTTTGATGAAGGAAGTAAATCTGATTTCTACAAGTTTATTATTTATCCGACTTAATTTGAAGTTTAAGTAAAGCTTTTAATTTTCCACAGAAGAAATGCTGAGCTCATAGTGATAGAGTAAGGATTTTATCTCCATAATTGCCTGTGGTTAGATCGTGCCTTAGGATTAGCAGTCGGGATGAAGACCATTTGCCACTTAACCCTCAGGCGGATCAGTCAGTGGAATTCCTTTGAAAGTCCTCCATACTCTTGTAGCATTTTCTTGCAGGTTGATTATTCACTACTTTTTGTTAGTTATTACCAAACTATTTCCCTTATCATATTTAGTTCAGTTCTTTCCACATTACAGGTTATCATCTATCTAAAAGTCATTAGGACATGTGATGTTGCTACATTTGCCAAGTATTGGGACTAGAGACTTGAGTTGTGTTCCTCTAGAGCACAGCCGGTTCAGCTAGTTGATCATGTGCCCAATAGATCTAACAAACCATTTTCAGGGCCAGTTTTTTATTTTAAGTCATATATGTAACATATCTTAAATGCTGCCAGTGTTACCTTTTAAGGTGCAAATAAGAGTCTGTTCACATCCCAGACTATAATAAGTGGAGGCCCAGGGGAGGTGATGAAACATAACAGTTATTCTCACCTTCCCTTAGCTTTCCTGGGCACTTCTCTGGGTCTTCTTCTGGCCTCTTCCTGCCTACTGAGTGATGTCTCTTTAATGCAAGCATCATGAGGTGGCTGTGTACCAGGGTGACCAATGAGGTCTGTGATTGGGCCTCAGCAGTGGCTCCGGGTCATGTGACATCACACAGGAAGCTGGAAGGGGACCCCAAGGGAACACCAAATGCCATGACAATGCCCAGGAAAGCTAAGGGATGGTGAGTATAACAGTTTTTTATATTTCCACACCTCATTTGGGCCTCCACTAATTATATTCTGGGATCTGAAGAGACTCCATAATATAATAGTTTCACTTCCGGTTCATGGGTGATGAACCCCCAACGTTTTGTGCTTGGGTCAAATCCAGTTATTCTGCACTGGTTCACTCGCCTCTACACCAGACTAAGGTATTTACTATAGGTAAGGGAAATCCACCTAAATAAAAATCCAAATCATTTTTTTCTATTTTGCCAGATTTTAAAGTAAGGGACTGAGTTAATAATGTCCTTGCTTTACCAATGAAGGATTTGCTATCAGAGTTGTCATAAAATAAAGGGTCACTGGGGAATAAGAGTTAGCTTACATGCAATCATCCAAGGGGGCCGTATGTTTTGGACAGATGGACATATTTTAAAAATAAAAATACCAAATTGTTCAAGAGCCAGCAGGAAATGGATGACATTTAGTATTTTGTACTTGGTGACAGGTCTTCTTTAATAAGTGAAGAAGAAAACAGATTTACTTAATAAGATATATTGCAAAGTTTCTTATATTTATGTGTACTATTCATTTATGAAACATTGTTGGTATGTTATAACTTCTGACAATGGCACAAGAGTCATAGGGCTCATGTAATGTAGAATGTAAAGAATGTAAAGAATCAGCAAGTAATAACTTCTCCTTACCAGTAACATACAGTACATGAGACTATTCATTGACCCAGATCTTCAAGGATCAAATGATGACAATATGGATGTAATATCTGCTAACCTGGTCCGTGGCTCATGTCATGTAATAAACACTGCTACAATTTGATCATGTGTATGGCAATAGGCTATGGCATCTTCAATGTTTTGCAATGAGATTACAGAGACTTTATGAGTGATACATATACGGATAATGATGAGATTAATGCAGTCAAAGGGGTAGAACCTCTAATAGTTTGTCTTGTGGAATTTTAAAGAGGGAGTTGCCACAACAGTGGAGCTTCATTACCCATAGAAATGCTTGGATCCAAGTAGATCTCTAGATCTTAAAGCGAAATTCTAATCAAAATGATCTTTTGATGTACTAAATACATGTAAAAAGATGACATTTTGAGGCTCATAAACTGAGACCATCATCTGGACCAACTGCAGTCCTTCTAAATCACACTGATGTCACTATAGAACTACTGTAGGTATCTACTACATATTTGTGTTCCGTGGAACCATATTAGTGGGTGGGCTTTTATCTCAACCTACATTGCAGACCATAACTGCTGTTGGCTTACTTGTACTGAAATAACAAATTCCCCAAATTGATAGCATTTTTTACAAATGGACTGGTTAAAATGTTCTTAATATTGTCTAAAAGTTATTGTCATAAACTAGCTGTTATGAAATTCAACAATTCAAAAATGTATTTCACTGTCAATTTGCATTGTGCATCGCAGCTGTATTTCCCATTTACTTCTCTTGTATTTGCAAACATGGCAAAGAAATTCCTGTTTCAAGAGTTACAATTCAAAAAAGGAGAGAAAAATCCCTAAAAACTGCAAAATGGTAAAAAAAGAAAAATTTGCCATTTTTTTTTAACTATAATAGAAGAAAAACAAAAAACTATGTGTAAAGAAAGCCTAAGAAGATTTCAGTCACCACATTACCTAATATTACAATCACTCTATGGTACAAAATGAAATGGCTATTAAAACAGGCCACAATATTCGTGTAGGCGCCTGATGTAGAACTTCGGTTAA
Organism: Leptodactylus fallax; assembly: GCA_947044405.1. Classification (NCBI taxonomy): domain Eukaryota; kingdom Metazoa; phylum Chordata; class Amphibia; order Anura; family Leptodactylidae; genus Leptodactylus; species Leptodactylus fallax. The sequence continues at coordinate 1,789,039 of CAMRHE010000171.1, forward strand.
TGTGCAGGCTATGCACGGCAGGATTGTCGCCGCCACCGTTAACGATCTCTCAATCTATTAAACAAACATTTGTTTAAATTCATCTTTATTTCGCTCAAGTACATAATAGTAAATAATCTCACTGTTTTCCTGGGCATATCTTTCAGAAAGTTTATTAAGGGTATATGTCACTTGCGTTCAAGATCGATGTCTCTGAATTGCACCATTGTTTCTAATTAGCAATGTTTTTTAATTAACAAAGCTACATGCAAATTACATGAACACACTTTACTGCATTGTAATTTCACAGGCTGTGCTCATGAATATGGTAATTTGTTTGAGTTTACGCCCTCTCAAATTGCCTTTTTGAAAGAAAACACTATATTTCATGGATGATCTTATTTCTCTTTATACCCTTTCCCAGCCTATTCGATTAGATCAAGAAAAGAAGAAATTGTCAATAATGAGTACCAATTGGTTCATAATCCCAATAAAAATTTCTGGAAGGATTTATACTGAAGTGCTGACGAAAACATTTTAATTGTAAAATTTTATTTTTTTTGTTTTTTGGATAGCAGCAGCAATGGATGGGGAAATTTAGAATTTTGTTTTTGAATTTTTTTTAATTTTGGAAATAAAAGGTTTATAGTTAGAGTGATTAAAATTCTAACATGATTGTCCCAACACATGCAATTACCAATGCTCTACTGTTTTTGTTAATTGTACTTGCCGGGGACGTTGGTTGGAAGCCAACGTTTTGATGGTTAGTGAATTATAATTTTTATTCTGCTACCTGAAAAAAAAATCATTTGCAAAATCCCCTGTGTAATTAGTAGGACTCATGATTAATTGTCCTGCAAAATTAGCTCCACTGTTGCTTTTATTTCACTGCTTCAAATATTAATTAACGTTAACTTCTTCCCTCCACTGTCGCCTCTTGAATATTCAGCGTTGTGGTGAAAAATTAGTTCGGTTTTCTCCGTGCATTAGCTCACTGGAGCTTCGATTGCAGGAATTAGTATTGTGATTTAAGAGATCACACTTGGGTCAGAAATAATTTTTATAGAAGGGCAAACAAAGTGGCAAAGCATCATGGGAAGGCGTTCATGCACAAACTACAAGCAAATTGTTTAAATAATGATTCATTCTCTCGTGCTTTTGGGTACCATTAGCAAATATGCAAACCTCGGCATGGTCTTGTGCCCAGGAAGACTTTATTGACATGTATTTAATGTATATTACCTAATCATTAAAACGTTATGAAGAGACCAAGTGGAACCACGGACCTCTCGAATTAAACTCTGGGATTTCAGTAACTTTTGCATGGCAATATATTTCATGGCGTTGAAAGGGAAGAGTGTTCACTTGTGCGTTTGCCACAAGCTTCCTTCCCCATCATTAGATTTATGGTCGGGTCCTTTCCTCGTGGCCTTTGAGGCTTATAGGAGCCAAAAAAGTTTTGACAGTTTTATTTCTGAAATGTTTCGTTTTGCCAGATTTGAGGTTAGCACATCAATTTACACTGCATATTTAAGGGCATGCTATTTATAATGCATTCAAGATTTCTCATTTTAAAATATGAATTTTATTACTTTTGTAAAAGTGAATAGAATTTCTAACAATAATCTATATTAAAGACTATCTGGCACCAAAAAGACCCTTTAATGTCTGTAAGATGCCCTTATGAAGAGAAGATGGTGAGTGCATGTACAAAAATATTGGCATACAATATGCAGTTTATAGCCTATAATCATATTTTCCAGAAGAATAGTTTGCATATTATTGACCAAAGTTTTCATCTTCTTTCCCAAATCACTATGGGAAGGCAGAGTTCCATGTAAAGCAGAGTTATTCTCCATTGATGCATTTTCCTTAAAGGGGTCATGCCAAGATGGTATGAGAACATATCTAGTAGTATGGACAAATATTTACTCCTGAGCTCTAAACCAAAGTTATTCTCCTGTAATAGATTCTCCCAAATTGAATTAAAGGAATACACTGTTATGCCTAGTACTGGACACCAGGGGACAGTATATAACTCAGAGATTGTCTACATACAGGTAGTGTTCTTTCAATACTTGTATCATACACCTCCTCCTCAGACCTGTCATTATTTATAATACAAGTATATGCTTTGTCCTGGATTACATGCCCAATCCCAGACCTCAGTGATGACTCAGGGCTGGCGACATCACCAAGCTGGCCAGAAGAGGATAGAAGATGCCGAGGGAAGAACACTGGTTTCTGTGAGTGAGAACAGGAGAGGTGAGCGAAGATGTTTGAGTTTTTATTACTTTTTTTCATCTCCCCGGGGTCTCCGATTATTATACCCTGGGATCTGAAATGACCTCAGATTATAATATGGGCACTTCCAGTTCCGACCAAAACAAAACTTGCATCTTCTATCTCTAGTGAGAAGTGTCTAACTGGTGTGGGGTCTGACTGTTGGAACCCCCCAATGATCACAAAACCAGAACCCCCAACTTTTATTCTGTGGTGTGCTGCCATTTTTCTTTATGGGACTGCTGGAGATAGCCAAGTGCTGTCATTAGTTTCTTTTTGGCATTCCCATAGGGCCCTCACTCCTTTTGTTTTTTATGATAAATATATTACTCTGTGATATCTAATTTTGTCTGTACATGTATACACTGATTTGTAAAGTGCTGCAGAATATATTGGGGCTATATCTAAATAAATTATTTTTTTTTTCAGTGTATCTGTTTTGCCCAGAGTTTCCTTTCATTCATCTTAAAAAGAATCGATCACAAGAGAATATCTTTGGTTTCTATGGGGAATACATGAACACAGTTGTTCCAGAAGTTCTGTGTTTACACTGTAAGTGCTGATCTTGATGTTCTGTAACTTCACTCTAGCAGCCCTAACTGCCTGGTTACCACTTTGAGTATGTGCCTGTTTCTTTAAGGAATAGTGTGCTCATGTGCTAAGCTTCCTTCTGCCAGTCCCTGTCTGCCTGTGTGCATACAAGTCATACACCAGTATGATAAATAAAACATTGGAGCTGAGGGAATCTATTACAGATTTTGCATTGGGACGCTACAAGTTCAAGAAAAAAAGAAAAAAAAAAAAAAAACTTTTCTATGCCTTCAATGCATGCTCAGTTTAAAGGTATTTTCTGGGCTGAGGGCCAATTTTGATACTGATGAACTATCCTCAGGATAGGTCATTGGTAACAGATTGCTGGAGGTGCAATACTTCAGTGCCAGAACCTATACAGCGGAAGGTGCTGGAAGCAGAAGTCTATAATTGAATAGGAGCAGAGCTGCTATAGAGTGGACAGAGCCTTCTGTTTCCCACTCCATCCCTTGTATAAGTTTCAGCACCAGGGTGTTATGACAGAGTCTATGGAGCAAATATCACAAATTGCAGGAACTGAGCATTAGAGCTAGCTGTTTAAATCCTATGCAAAGCTGAGAGATAGATCTCAGACACCCAAACATCTTCACCAGATCCAGCCACGAAACCAGGTGGGCTTGTGCTGAATTTGGGGCCCAAGTTATCACCACAGAAACTAGAACCCACAATACCTTAGGGTATCAGAAGGCAGCTTAAAATCAGAAGGATCAAACAGAAGAGTAAACGCCAAGTCAAGAGGTAGTCCATGAGGTAATGACAGAGCCAAAATCCGAAGACAAACAGTTTTCCAGTAGCAAGCCAAAGGTCAAATAGAGCTGTTCAGTACACACAATCAGGATATGAAAGCCACACTAGGTACAAACAATTAGCAGGCACCTGACTGAGGAGGGAGGAAGATAATTTAAATATGATTCGTCAGCTGTTAATTGGGTAAGCCTAAGAGAACTCTGATCCTTAAAGCAACAGTGGCTAGACGGAGATTCCTGACACAGAGGCTGCCTTGAACAATTTGATCAGTGCACCGTCCAGGTTTTGGACCCCCAATAATCTGATACTGATGACCTATCCTGAGGACCGCCAGCCAAGAAAACCCCTTTAACCTTTATAAAGTTATGTTCATAGTACAGAGCATTTCTAGAGGACCCTGCTTGTTTATCCATTATAAAGACAGCTCAGTGATCTAAGCATGGGCAGCATGTAATGCTTCATTTCTCCTGTTTTTGGCACTGTATGGGAAATAAAAACTTTCAACCAGGTTCTCCTGCCAGGTACAGCAGGTCACTGAGGGTCCCATAATCATCACTTTATCATAGGGGATTATTCTAACAATCACAGAAAGTGACACTTCCCTTAACCAAGCAGGTGAAAGTTTTTCATGCATTGTTGGTTAGTTTATTATCTGATTTTTATTTTGTTGTCAGTATACTAACTACACTTTGGGTTCACCATAGGCAAGGGTTACATTAACTACTATTTTGTTGGTGTCAGGATGTAATTTAGAATATACTTGTAGATCATTTCAGTTTGAAGAGTGAGTTTAATATATGATAGCTCATAACATCTTTATTATAATGCATTTATAATGATTTAGTGTGACTATTCTCACACTCACTATTTAGTGTTCTTTATTCGCATAGAACACTTGGAAGAAAATGTAGTCTCATCAAGTAGTGTAGCTTCAGGGAAAATAAAATCTAAGCTCATAGTGTCTGGCAATTCTATAAACTGCATTAGGGGTTGAAGCGCTTGCCTTAATGTCAATTAAGTTATTAATAAAGCCAATAATGACATTCTTGTAGGCATATTTCACATTTACTTTTCAATTCTTTACAGTGAAATCGCAGTTTAGCTGCACAGAAAATTCCGTTTGGCAATCAGCCTGTCTTATTACATGGTAATATTGTATGATATTTCAGAAGTGTCTTACTTAGAAAGATTAGAGATTAATGTCTTCCAAGATTTTTTTCTAATACCTGTTGCAAATCACTTTGCCATTATTCCATTTTTTTATATTTTCTGTACTTTGGCTGTCTAATACAATTATCAGTTATAAATATATTTCTGCATGGAGTAAAAAGATAAAGCATGTGAGTGGGTCTACCCATCTAGATAGTCTAGATATAAGATACTCTCGAACACAAAAATTCTTAATCATAATTTATTACTCAATTTATGTGGTGCCAACATATTCCGGTTTGGCATCTAGAACAGTCACAGTAGGCTGACACTTCCTATTTCTATTGCTAACCTGTCAGCTTTGCTGTGTAGACTGGGGCAGTATGACTCGAGTTATCTCTTGGATGCATTAGAGGACAACATAGTTAATGACAACTGTATTGTAGTACTGGAGGCCATAGACTATGTCAGACTGGTGTACTTAGGGCCCACAATTAAAATTCACTCTAGGGGCCTGTGCATGCAAATTTTACTGACCCCCCCATTCACAAAATCCTAAAACTCTACTGATACATTTTTTCCAGTAGTATCTTGCTACCAGTGATAGTAGCAGCAGACCTCTGATAGCAACAAGACCCTATAAGATAATTTTTGATGATGAGAATGTTGGGCTCAGGAGGGAGGATACTGGTTAATTTATAGTTAATTAAAATGGCCATAGATAAGGCAGGATACACTATATACACAGATGAGACTGTGTATGCATCTCTACTGTCGCTGCTTGGTTTTTGGAACAAGGAGCTGTACACTAGACTGTATAGTCGATGGATGTTTCTCTGTCAGTTGACTTCTATTAATGTAAGCTGCCATAAAGGGAACACTGCTGTACTGCACATACAACATCAGGAACTTTATGCCTCCAGTATGGCCAACTCCCAGAGGATAATGGAAAAAAATGGAATTTGAAATGGAACCCATTAAAGGTCTTTTAGGAGTTACATACTGAAGACCTATGCTATTCTTAGGGTAGGTCATCAATATGTGATTGGTGAGTTCTTACAACTGGGATCCCCACATATCAGCGGTTTGAAGAGGCCATGGTGCTCATGAGCATGGTGACCTCTTCCCTGTGCTTTCATGTCATGTTCATTGGTCACATAGTACAACAATAGTTTAGTCCCATTCAAGTAAATAGGACTGATCTGTAATACCAAGCACAGGCTCTATGCAATGTACGGCAATGTGTTTAGTAATAGATGAAGAGGCTTACTAGAAAGCTGCAGCCTTTTTAACCAGCTGATCTGTGGGGGTCCCAGGTGTTGGATCCCCATCCATTACATATTTATGACCTGTCCTAAGGATAGGATATCAATATGTAAGTTGATTCCCCTTTAACACTAGTGTGAACAGATTCTGATATACACAAAGCATTTTAAAAGCTTCTATAAGATGCCAAATTTATCCTTAAAGAGGTCTTGTCCTGGCATGTTTCTGTGTAGAGAATACATGTATCTTTCATTAAATATAAAGCATCTTTTCTTAGAACTCTTGTGCCGCCCCTCTGTAATTCCTCTTAGAGATTTATGAATAAATTAGCAACCAGGTGTTACTAGTTGGGGGTGTCTCCCTACAGACCCTGACCCTGTCAAACCATTGCTCACTATGCCAGACTGTGTAGGGCAAACCCTTCCGACAACGGAACGGGATCGCTCGGAATAACAGAGGAAGAAGTTCTATGGAAAGCTGCTCCAGAATTACTTTATAGGAATAGTACGTATTTAGTAAAACAGACATGTCGGGAGAGGTGTCAGGTCCTCTTTAACTCACTGGAGACCTATCTACTATCCTAATTTAGTATTACATGACCCCTTCTCAGCAGACTGTTTCCCGGATGATGACTAAGTTTGTCTAAGGAATTCAGTGTATTTTTCAACTGCCTTTTAGGCTCTTGTTCAAGTACATGTGTTCCTTTTTATTATGTGGCTTTTAGTAGTGTTAAGGGCATTGTATCAAAGTTCCTGGTAAAAAAACATACAAGAAAAAGTTTTCAAACAGCTGCAACTTTGAGGTTTCCTTTGCATCCAAAGAAAACAGGTTTTGTATTGGATGTAATACATGAGGTTTTACAACACATTTGTACTATGGATGATTTTCTATGTGTGTTTGAGATATTTTCATATTTTATGATGACCTATCATCATTCCTGACATGTCTGCTTTAGCAAATACTTTTGGAAAATTTCTTTATTTAAACAGGGTTTATATAATGTATCATTTACATTGTGCATGTTGTATCAGAAGAAATGCAAGCACAAAATACGATGACGATAAAACACATCTTATATTAAAGAGACATAAAGCAAAAAGGGAGCCATCAGAAACCGACAAGAACAGCAAAATAATCACCCACAAGAACATAACTCAAAAAGGGAACCATCAGGTACCCACAAGAACAGAAAAATGATTATCCCCAAGAATATCACAAAGGGAGCCATCAGCAGTGTTGGAATTAAGTTCATTGGGCTCCCCAGATAAAATGATTCTGGGTGCCACTCTCCTGCAACCCTTGCGAAATAGATCTTATTACCTTTGGAATTTAGGTTTCTTCTGCTGGACCATTATTTTCCTATAGCCTGTGCTCAGTGGAGGATCATCTGGTACAATGGTCATCAGGCACCCATAAGAACATGAACAATATAAAAAAATCTCCATTGAGGAATCTAAAAAGAAGATAAGGACTCAAAAAAGAAGGACATAGAGAAAAGGGCTAAGGGAAAGAAATGAATAACGAGAGGAAGAAAGTTAAGAAAGGACAGTGGAAATGGAGAAGCAGGGAAAAATGAGAAAGAAAAAACAAAGGGTCAGACTCTAATTGCTCCCCAACCCGGGGGAACACAAGCACTGCTAACCTATGTGGCTCTTTTCAGTTTAGTGAAAGATTAGTGGGTTAAAATAGTTGACTGACTTGGTAGATCATCTGGATACTCAATTCTCTTTACTAGACATTAGCAGTTGAAAATCTGTTTCTGCCATGCTGTGGTAGTTCTAAATTATTAGCAGCCCTTCAGGCTTCAAAGTTCTTTAAAAGGTATAAGTAATAGGAGGATTAAGCTAGTCATGCAGATTACATAAATGTCAGCAAAACCCACCAATTTTGACAGGTTTAGCCAACCATCTAATGAGTATGAGGGCCTCCTGTCAGGGAAATGTCAGGGAAATGAAAAGTTGGCCTTGTTGAATTTCAAGGCAGGTGCCACCACTGATACCTGGAAGGTTATTTTTACCCTTCCTCCTTTTGAGAACACGTGTACACTATTCTGAACCAAGACTGCATGTATATGGAGGTGCACAGGGTCAGACAGTCCCACCAGAGTACCAGAGGATACTTTGGTAGACATAGGTTCTAACACAATAAGGGTCAAGCAGAAGAAATCCAAATTTGAAAAGGTTATTGGAGGGTGTCCTCAAGAATCATTTTATCTGGTGAGCCCAAGGAACCTTGGTTCGGTACAATGATCAAACATGGGGTTACTCGGTTTAGAAAAAAAGATGTCTACAGGGAGATCTAATAACAATGTAGAAATACATGAAGGGACAGCACTAAGAACTTTGTAATGATCTTTTTACTCCTAGACTGGTGACAGTGACAAGGGGACGTCCTCCACATCTAGAAGAGAGAACATTTCACCAACTTCATAGATGGAGATTCTTTACTGTAAGAGCAGTGAGGCTATGGAAGTCACTTCCTCAGGATGTGGTGATGGTGGATTCATTGTGCAAGTTCAAAGAGCGCCTGGATTCTTGAATGGAAAAAGGTTATAGGTTTTAGATTTTGGTAAGGACAAGGTGATCCACGGTTTTAAACTGATTGCTAGAATTGATGTCAGGAAGGATTTTTTCCCGGACATGGGGCAATTTGCATAAGTGACATGTTTTGTTTTGTTTTTTGTCTTCCTCTGGATCAATACTGTAGGGTTATAGGTTGGATTTGATGGACCTGTGTCAACCTCATGAACTATGTAACTATGTGATGTAAGTATTATAACTGATTGATTCAATTTTCACATCTTCATAATCTACATAATTTTCTTCAATTTGCATAATGCAGATGAAATATGTTTCAATATCCTAGTGGAAGTGGTATTGCATAGATCATGTATGAATGGACTATGTTAGTTTTCTTTGCTTACTTTGCTGTTCTTGTTTTGTTTATGTCACTGTCAGTTATGTGGTTACTTATCCCTCTATCCCCCCTTTCTAGGTTCCTTATAAAATTATTTTAAGGGTTTTTCTGGGATTTTTATCAGATCATTATCAGATAGGTGCGGGCATGACTCTTGGCATTCCCACTCATTCACTACCTAAGCAGCTGTGGTGATCAGGTGAGTGCCACGTCCGATATATAGTTTACCTGGCACAGTGCTGTACATTTGGTTGCACCTATGTCTGGTATTGCAGCTCTGTCCCTTCCATTTGAATGGAATGGAGCCAGGGCCGCTTAAACCATAGGGAAAACAGTGCCTATGATATTGGGGGTCCCATCTGCCGTCCTGGATCGAGCAGGGACAGCAGTGCATTTCAGGTGTTGTTCATGTGTTCCATAGTACACAGAGTTGAATACCGTGGTGGAGCACGGAGCTACCAGCTTCATGCTCCATTATTCAGCCTTCGGTTGATATATCTGCAGCAGGAAGGCGCACTGAGCCGCAGACATTACAACAGGAACTTGCAGGTCCATGGGAACATGGTTAGGTGAGTATTTTTTATTTTCATGTAATATTGGTGACAGATGGGGCAGGAGGTCTTATACTGGGTCTATTTAAGGGGAAATTAATTTATATGTATGTGGGGGGGGGGGACTTATAAAAAGTTTGAACAGGGCCCCCTAATCTATCAATACAGCCCTGAAATGAGCTGTAGAGAACAGCAGTACCAGGAACAGTCACAACAAACTTTATGGCTATGAAGAGGTGTTCAATGAAGTGTTATAGCCCCTTCAGTCAGCTGAACAGACCCTTGCTCGGTGTTAAGCTATCAAAGATCTGATATTTATTGGCTATCCTAAGGATCTGCTGTCAAGATGAAACTCTGTAAGCTTGTGCTGCAGTGTACGTAGTACCTGTGTCTAGTCACAGACGTAGGCAAAAGAGAGTTACAACATAAAGACAACTACAGATTTATTAAAAAATTTAGATGAACATTATAGATCACTGCAATCTTGGTTTTCCATTAAGTGCTTCACAGCTGTACCAAAGATGTCTCTGGTATTTCACAAAATAATGACTTCCGCAATTTACAGGCAATCTAGTAGGAAGAAGATTAAGAAGAGCTGCAATGCTTCTTATGGCAGTAGTAGGCTGCGGTAGGTAGGCAGTTGCACACTTAAAATAGCAGTAGTAATTTCAATATTGGCAGTACCCCTAAGCCTTGTCCCTTCTGATAGCATACAATTCTGAATACCTTTTAAAAGGGAAAATGGGAAGGTGACTGCTATGAAGACCAAAAATTCTAGCATTTAGAAATTGGCGAACCTCCCAAGATTTGTTTAATTTCAGGTTCAGGTGACTCGGATTCCTGATTCGTTTCAGGTCGGCCAAGTTTGGTACAAACTGCAAATGAAATTATATGCTGTGAGGAGGCCCAAAAGAGGTGAGGGTTTTTTTTTTTTTTTTTTTCATCTCCCCTGCTCCTCCACCTATTATACTCTTAGGTCTGAAGAGACCACAATGCATGTTCCGATGGCCGTTTTAGTTCATCCAAGACAAATCCCCAATTGTTCGGTTTCGTTAAAAATCAAACAATTTGGAATATTGGGTCGAACCTGGCTTGGAACAAATTTGGTTTGCCCATCTCTACTAACAATCTGTATGAATATATGTGCAATCAACAGTGCTGCTTCTCTACAAAAGTATGGTAATCCATAGTTATCACCCCCACCACCACCATGTCTTCTGTTAGCAGATAAATATGAATAAATATAATGAATAAATATATTTGGAATTAGGCAAGACGTGGTAATGAATACATTGAATGAGAGAATCAAAGGAAGGAAGTTCCTGCTCAAAGTTTTAAATTTCTCACAGGCTGGATTCATTGACTGAAATTTAATTCTCTGTAGCATTATAATAATTTCATTATTTCATCTTAAATCACTAAAGACATTTAAAAAAATTTGTACACTGCAAAAATCTGCCACTGGTGCAGGAACAAGAGCTCCAAGTGATGTGTCACCATAATTGTCTCTTGTCTACTCTCTACAAAGTTCTCTACATCTGTAACTCACTTCTTTTTATGAACAGGACACTCAGGGTACATTCATCCCCTATCTGGTGGTATCTACCATATAAATGTGTTGACTTGGTAAATAAAAATGCATATATGACTTCCAGGTTGTATAGTGTGACCACAGACCACACATCTAGCCATTGCGATCTTCATTGCGTGCACTTCAAAGTTACAATAAATGGAGAAGTAAGTGGGTTATATTACAGAGCTTTGCATGCTAGTGAGAACTGCTGACAATGGTGATACATCACATTCAGGTAGGTTGTGGGCTATGAGCAAGTATGTCAGTTATGCCGACACATGTGGCTGTTCTTAACAGCTCTATGAGAAAAAGATGAAAATTTGAGGTGAATCAGATTGTAGGTGATTCACTGCTTTGTTGGCAAATGAAGTGGATAAAGCAAATACAGTGGGGAAAAAAGTATTTAGTCAGCCACCAATTGTGAGGCCAGCCTGTAATTGTCATCATAGGTAGACCTCAACTATGAGAGACATAATGAGAAAACATATCCAGAAAATCACATTGTCTCATTTTTTAAGAATTTATTTGCAAATTATGGTGGAAAATAAGTATTTGGTCACCTATTTGGTCACCTATTTGGTCACCTTGTCCTATTTATGGATACAAAAATGGACGTGTAATACACCCATAGATTTTCATGGGTTTTAAAATGGTCATATAATGGCCATTCAAAAAACAGCTTCATGATCTTGTGAGTAAGGCAAAATTGGACCAATGCATCTGTTTTTTTCACAGACGTTAGGTCTGTGAAAAATGGATATGTACTGTGCATAAGCCCTAACCCTACAGAGATGTTCCTTCACTTTCTATGCCACCCACTCATTGGAGTGACACTGCCATGTCCCATGTCCCTTTAAAGGGGTTCCATGAAATTAGAAAACAAGCTTGTTCTCATCCAAGAACAGTGACTAACAGTGACTATTTATCTCTGCAGGGCTGGGCTGATATGTTGGGGTCTGGTGACAGTTTCCCTTTAAATACATACGATACATATATATATATATATATATATATATATATATATATATATACAGTGGGGGAAAAAAGTATTTAGTCAGCCACCAATTGTGCAAGTTCTCCCACTTAAAAAGATGAGAGGCCTGTAATTGTCATCATAGGTAGACCTCAACTATGAGAGACAAAATAAGAAAACAAATCCAGAAAATCACATTGTCTGATTTTTTAGAATTCATTTGCAAATTATGGTGGAAAATATGTATTTGGTCACCTACAAACAAGCAAGATTTCTGGCTCTCACAGACCTGTAACTTCTTCTTTAAGAGGCTCCTCTGTCCTCCACTCATTACCTGTAGTAATGGCTCCTGTTTGACATTGTTATCAGTATAAAAGACGCCTGTCCACAACCTCAAACAGTCACACTCCAAACTCCACTATGGTGAAGACCAAAGAGCTGTGTAAGGACACCAGAAACAAAATTGTAGACCTGCACCAGGTTGGGAAGACTGAATCTACAATAGGTAAGCAGCTTGGTGTGAAGAAATCAACTGTGGGAGCAATAATTAGAAAATGGAAGACATACAAGACCACTGATAATCTCCCTCGATCAGGGGCTCCACGCAAGATCTCACCCCGTGAGGTCAAAATGATCACAAGAACGGTGAGCAAAAATCCCAGAACCACACGGGGGGACCTAGTGAATGACCTGCAGAAAGCTGGGACTAATGTAACAAAGGCTACCGTCAGTAACACACTAGGCCGCCAGGGACTCAGATCCTGCAGTGCCAGACGTGTCCCCCTGCTTAAGCCAGTACATATCCGGGCCCGTCTGAAGTTTGCTAGAGAGCATTTGGATGTTCCAGAAGAGTATTGGGAGAATGTCATATGGTCAGATGAAACCAAAGTAGAACTGTTTGGTAGAAACACAACTCGTCGTGTTTGGAGAAGAGTGACTGCTGAGTTGCATCCAAAGAACACCATACCTACTGTGAAGCATGGGGGTGGCAACATCATGCTTTGGGGCTGTTTCTCTGCAAAGGGATCAGGACAACTGATCCGTGTACATGAAAGAATGAATGGGGCCATGTATCGTGAGATTTTGAGTACAAACCTCCTTCCATCAGCAAGGGCATTGAAGATGAAACATGGCTGGGTCTTTCAGCATGACAATGATCCCAAGCACACCGCCAGGTCCTGGAGTGACCTAGCCAGTCTCCAGATCTCAACCCCATAGAAAACCTTTGGAGGGAGTTGAAAGTCCGTGTTGCCCAGCGACAGCCCCATCACTGCTCTAGAGGAGATCTGCATGGAGGAATGGGCCAACATACCAGCAACAGTGTGTGCCAACCTTGTGAAGACTTACAGAAAATGTTTGACATGTGTCATTGCCAACAAAGGATATATAACAAAGTATTGAGATGAACTTTTGTTATTGACCAAATACTTATTTTCCACCATAATTTGCAAATAAATTCTTTAAAAATCAGACAATGTGATTTTCTGGATTTGTTTTCTCATTTTGTCTCTCATAGTTGAGGTCTACCTATGATGACAATTACAGGCCGGCCTCATCTTTGTAAGTGGGAGAACTTGCACAATTGGTGGCTGACTACATACTTTTTTTCCCCACTGTATATGCAAGGAACCAAGAAAAATGCAAAAAACTAGATGTGATAAAACCTAGGCGTTATTTACATGACCATTCAGTGTTTGGGAAAAATAAACATATACGTCTGTTTTTAATGACCATTTTACATCTGTTTTACATCCATCTGACCGTTTTTGATGGTCAAGTGTCATTCGTTTTGCATCTGTTTATAATGGACCATTAAAATGTTTATAATGGATCCATTGATTTATTTTTGGTCTGTGTGTCCATCAAAACAGACAAACACTGAACATGTTAATTTTTTAAACTGGCCGTCAAAAAAATGGATAGGTAAATACATCTACTCTCATTGCTTTTAAAACGGCCACGTGACAGCCGTTAAAAAACAAGCGTCACATGGCTATTTTTCATTGTTGGGTGAATAAAGCCTAAAGATGTGGTAAAAAACTGACCCGCTGCATTAAAGGGACTCAACTAAGCTTCATTCCTAGAGGATAGCTACTTTTAGCATCTTTTTAGCAAAATTCAGTTGTGCCAATTATTTTGTACACCATGTCATTCCCCAAACCCTCTAAGCTATGTGTTAACTTCATTGTAATTAATAAGATCCCAGTCTCTGCATTGTAATACTGCTGTAAGTCTACAATACTCAAAGTTAGGTCTTCAGTATCCATACTTAAAAAAAAAAAAATGAACCAAACAATGAATGTGTTAAATTAATAAAATATGATTTATTTATCTTGCAAATCTCTTTACATTCCTTTACTGACGGGTTGCCTGAGACCTCATCTGTAAATCACTGGTTGCTATCTTGACCCATTTGGATACTGTCGGGGGTTTATTGATAGGGCTTCTAAAACTAATTTTTAAGACCCCTACTGAACTCTTTCAGAACAACTTTTTTCATTAAAGAGGTTGTCCAATCCATACCACTTTCTTAAAGGGTCAGAATGACTTTAAAAAAATAACAGTATTCCTCCTCACCAATTCCTCACCGCTCCTGTTCCAGTGGTACCAGGGTCCTGGACGGTTTCTCTACTTCATGGTCCCTGTAGACTTAGATGTAAGACTGCTCAACCAACCAGTGGCGGAGGTGGGTCAACGCCATGATTGGTCACATTTCTTAGGTTCAGAGGAACCAAAAAGTAGAGAGCCTAGGTGGGACCTGGAAATAGTTTGGTATGGGAATGGTGAGATAAATATGACTCCTTTAGTTTTTACTGGTCCAACAACCCCGTTGAGCAATATATAAAATATTTTTTTAAATTTTTCCTGGCACAGTAGACTTGTACCTACGGTAGTTTATCAGTATCGATATCCTCGGCACATCCTGCAATGCTTTTTGTTCTAAACTATTATGTTTTTTTTGTCCTGTAATTGTCTTCCACTCAGGAAAATCTCTTTTTCTCACACAAAATAAATCAGTCTGTTTAATATTGTAGATTTATGAAGAGTTCCTATGTTTTTGCAATTTTATTGAATCCATATATATAGAAGCCTAATAAAATATATTCTTGCCAGATAAAAATACAGCAGAAGATTTTGCTTTATGAGCGTGCTATAATTTTTATGTTCAGAATTGTCTGGGTTTATTAGGGCTATACATATTGAAGCATCTGTATTTAAAATATTCGGTGTGTGCTGAAGGCCGGATTTCTGATTCGCCAGGTATCGGCCTTATAATATTTAGCAATTGGCCACTGCATTAGGCTTATTCTTGAGGTAAATAATAGCAGCTTGTAATGTTTGAACCCATAAAGGGTCCCAGGCTTAAGTATTTTTTTTTTTTGCCTGAAGACTTACTGCCCCTATAATCACGGTTCCCTGCACACTAATATTTCCTCTGATACAGTATGATCAATGTGGTGGAAAAACATTTATTATATTTCTTTCAGCTACTTAGAGACATTACTGAATTATGGCTACGGAAAAATGAATCTGCAATGCATTCCTCCTTCGTACGACATTTTTACAATCTTCATTTCAGCTCTTGCCACCACTGAGCTTGAGAAAATGCAGAGAGACCTTTTTCCGATGAGTGCCACAGTCGCGTAACCAACCTCAGGGTCTTTCATAGCCTTCCCTGAGCACCTCACATGTCATGGATTTTCATTCCGTCATAGATGCCGTCTGCAGAACTGAGATGACAGCGCAATTACAACAGTCATGACTTTAGCAACATTGAAGGTTCTATTTCTTGAACGGATTCTCTACAGATCTGGAGTTCTTAGGTGGAAAGGTGTAGGGGACATGTTGAAAGAGAAGAATAGAGTTTTGTTAAAGAAAATAATAATGTAATGTTCCAGGTAGGGTGGAAAGAAATGTGTTACATCTTACAATATGGAAGTTTGGAAATCATTTACTTGAAAAAAGTAATATATTTTTAATGCACAATGAATCGTTTTAGTTAAAACATTTTAGAAAGAAAAATATCACAGGACAAAATTGTTTCATTACAGTCAATGGCAATGAAGTGGCATATGGGAAAAACAGAGTGGACCTGTCAGAAGAAAAAGTGTCGCTGTGGTTTCCCAAAGCCACCGTCATTTTATTCTAGAAAATAGTTGGGTTACGGAGGTCACATCATCTAAAATAGAATCAACAAGGACTTCTGGTCACATCATCAAGGAACAAACTTTAAGGCCAGGGCCCCACGTGGCGTAAACGCGGAAAAAACTGCAGCGTTTTGTAGTCACAGCAAAAGTCCGTTGCGGTTTTGGAAATCGCATCATGTCAATGATGGCGGTTTCCCTATACGTATAATTGAAGCAGTAAGTCCGTAGAGGAAATCTCTGTGAACTTTCTGTGCAAAGCACTGCGGGTAGAACCATGATGCGTTGCTGCCGCTGTTTTTCCTGCAGCGCTTTTTTACTGCGGGACACTACATGGGGCCTTAGCCTCAAAGAGACATTCACAAAATTTCTGGTAATCTGGATTTGTTCTGCTGACTTATGGAAATAGTTTGGCATCCAATAAATGAGCGGCTGAGTGTGCCATGTACAGGGCGCTTTAGACTAGTATTGCAAAGTTTGTCGACTTGTATGTAAACTATACTGTATAGACAAACTGTGTAAATGAGGTGAATATATAGAACACTCATATTATCTCCTTTAAAGCAGAGTTAGGCCTTATTCACACAACAGTGTCTTTTCTGACGGATCTATTGGCCATTAAAAAACGAAGTACATTTCCGCTTTTAACAGCCATTTTGTATCCGTTCCATTTTTGATGGCCGAGTGTGATCCATTTTGCATCAATTTTTAACTGTCAGTGAAAAAAGATGGATGAATTTTATTGGTCTTTCTTTTTTTGATCAGACCCACTGATCAGCTTTTAACAGACATAACAGGGACATCAATCTGTTTTACATCAGTTAAAAAAGGATCCATTGATTTTTATTTGCCCCGTGTGTCCGTGAAAACAGACAAAGATAGAGCATGTCAGTTTTTCTGACAGTTGGTAAAAGGTTAGTCAAAAAAACGGACGTGTGAATAGATACATTGAAATCGTGCTATGAAAACGGCCATGGCCTTACCTTATAGTCACATGACTGTGTGACTGCCCCCTTTGTAATGGCCATCAAACAGCTCCATTAAATTCACTGTATGTGAATAAGGGCTATTCACATGACCAATTTCTGATGGTCCATTTTAACAAACCATTAAAAATAGCTCATGTCCTATTTTTGCCCATTTTCACAGATCCCTCAATACACTCAAATGTATGACAGATTTGTGAAAACTGGCGCCCCTTGGGTGCAAAATGGACATGAAAAATGTCCATTTTTCACCGCCATTCTTTGCCATGGTTATGTGAATATAGACTTACACTAGGTTCACACTAGCGTTTGGGTTTCTGTTCTTCGAGTCCACTTGTGGACCCAAAAAACAAAGGAAACAAAATCTGCTTTAAAGGCGGTTAGCCGTGGGGCGTGGAAATCTGTGGACCCCATAGACTATAATGGGGTCCGCCCCGGTTTCCACCCGAAATATGCGGAGAGAAAAGCCCTTTGGGGAACAGAATCCCTGAATGGAGTGCGTACGCTGATGTGAATCTAGCCTTAGGTATATTCACACAGGCATATTCAATACTTGAAATGTGGGCCATATTTCCCAGACTGAACATTGAGCAGGGACTAGGATTCCAAGCATCATAGTCTTCTTTTTTTAGCAGAGGCCACAAAACCCTGATGAAAGGGACCTGCAATATAATACACCTGGAGGTATATAATATATACTACACTCAGTGGCGTAACTAGGAATGGCTGGGCCCCAAGGCGAACATTTGACATGGGCCCCCCCCCCAAGCTGCCGCCCCCAACCCCCCCAAGCTGCCTCCCCCAACCCCCCCCCACACACAAACCGCATTCCTGCGCACACTATTATGCCCCATAGTGGCCCCTGCACACGGTATTATGCCCCATAGTGGCCCCTGCACACGGTATTATGCCCCATAGTGGCCCCTGGACATGGTATTATGCAGCATAGTGGCCCCTGCACACAATATTATGCCCCATAGTGGCCCCAGCACACAGTAGTTTGCCCCATAGTGGCCCCTGCACACAGTAGTTTGCCCCATAGTGGCCCCTGCACACAGTAGTTGCCCCATAGTGGCCCCTGCAAACAGTAGTTTGCACCATAGTGGCCCCTGCACACAGTAGTTTGCCCCATAGTGGCCCCTCCTTCACACAGTATTATGCCCCATAGTGGACCACCCATGAACGATTATTATACTCTGGGGTCTGAAAAGACCCCAGAGTAATGTCGGAGAGGACGCCAGGGGAGGATAGAAACATAGAAAACACTGCAACTTACCTCTTCCTCGCTCCGGTGCACTCCCGTGCGCTACTTCGGCCATCTTCAATTTCGGACCGGATCTCGCGCGATCCAGGCCGGGGGGGCGGGGCGGGGGCGGGCGACAATGACGTCGGCTGACGTCTGGGACGTCACCAAACAGGCCCGAAGCCTGTGGAGCGGCGGAGAGGTGAGTTACGGTGTTTTTTTTATGTTCCACCTCCCCCCCTGGGCCCCCGATCGTTATACTCCGGGGTCTCAAAAGACCCCGGAGTATAAGCTATCCGGGCGCAGTGATGGGGGGGCGGGGGGCGCCGGGGGGGGGGGGGGGGCTGTAATGTTCCGGGCCCTGTGGCGGTCGCTACCACTGCTACCCCGGTAGTTATGCCCCTGACTACACTGTACTGCACATACTTCACACAATGTAAATGCCTTGACTGTCCACCAGTTGTATTTCATAAGAAAAAAATATTTTTTTTTACCAAAAGTTGTTTCTTTATGAATACATAATATATGTTATACATGTGTTTTTTGTATGTGCCCACATGATGTCAGTGTTGTATATGAGAGATAGTAAAACAAAGTACATGCGCAAGTTTTGGAGTAGGAGGTAGGAAAATATTATTTTGGAGTAGTAGTCACTGCAGTAAGGTAGGAAGAGGGAAAGAACAACATAGTCCAGGAAATAGGAAATTCCCCCTGCTGATGACATCATACTCCTTTCATCAGCTTCAGTAATATGAAAGGAACATTTTGGTACGTGTTAATTACCCAAACAATGATTTTGTAAAGTGACATCTCTCATCTCACTTGCCATAAAGAGTTAAATTCCGTCACGTAACCTGTCTAATCGTACCTGAGCGATCCATACTCCTCTTTATAAGTTATTTGGAATTGAGATTGTGAGAAGTTAAACAACACAAGTGTACGAGTAAGGTTTTGGCAATGTTATTGGCTTTCACACCAAGTTTGGCATTTTCTCAGTTTCTGAGTCAGAATTTTATAATTTAGCCAGTTACAATTCTTTAATACAAGACTATACAAGGAATGTGACACCTTTATTTCTAAAACTTTAAGGAGAAATATTTTTGGCTCAACCAAAAAATAAGGTAATGTTAAAGTCCATATATATATATATATATATATATATATATATATATATACAGTGGGGGGAAAAAGTATTTAGTCAGCCACCAATTGTGCAAGTTCTCCCACTTAAAAAGATGAGGCCGGCCTGTAATTGTCATCATAGGTAGACCTCAACTATGAGAGACAAAATGAGAAAACATATCTAGAAAATCACATTGTCTGATTTTTAAAGAATTTATTTGCAAATTATGGTGGAAAATAAGTATTTGGTCAATAGCAAAAGTTCATCTCAATACTTTGTTATATACAGTGCTGGCCAAAAGTATTGGCACCTCTGCAATTCTGTCAGACAATACTCAATTTCTTCCAGAAAATGATTGCAATCACAAATGCTTTGGTAATAATATCTTCATTTATTTTGCTTGCAATGAAAAAACACAAAAGAGAATGAAAAAAAAAGTCAAATCATTGATCATTTTACACAAAACTCCAAAAATGGGCCGGACAAAAGTATTGGCACCCTCAGCCTAATACTTGGTAGCACAACCTTTAGACAAAATAACTGCGAACAACCGCTTCCGGTAACCATCAATGAGTTTCTTACAATGCTCTGCTGGAATTTGAGACCATTCTTCTTTGGCAAATTTCTCCAGGTCCCTGAGATTTGAAGGGTGCCTTCTCCAAACTGCCATTTTGAGATCTCTCCACAGGTGTTCTATGGGATTCAGGTCTGGTCTCATTGCTGGCCACTTTAGAAGTCTCCAGTGCTTTCTCTCAAACCATTTTCTAGTGCTTTTTGAAGTGTGTTTTGGGTCATTGTCCTGCTGGAAGACCCATGACCTCTGAGGGAGACCCAGCTTTCTCACACTGGGCCCTACATTATTCTGCAAAATTTGTTGGTAGTCTTCAGACTTCATAATGCCATGCACACGGTCAAGCAGTCCAGTGCCAGAGGCAGCAAAGCAACCCCAAAACATCAGGGAACCTCCGCCATGTTTGACTGTAGGGACCGTGTTCTTTTCTTTGAAAGCCTCTTTTTTTTTTAAGCCTCCTGTAAACTCTATGTTGATGCCTTTTCTCAAAAAGCTCTACTTTTGTCTCATCTGACAAGAGAACATTCTTCCAAAAAGTTTTTGGCTTTCTCAGGTGGAAACTCCAGCCTGGCTTTTTATGTCTCTGGGTCAGAAGTGGGGTCTTCCTGGGTATCCCACCATAGAGTCCCTTTTCATTCAGATGCCGACGGATAGTATGGGTTGACACTGTTGTACCCTCGGACTGCAGGGCAGCTAGAACTTGTTTGGATGTTAGTCGAGGTTCTTTAGCCACCATCCGCACAATCTTTCGTTGAAATCTCTTGTCAATTTTTCTTTTCCGTCCACATCTAGGGAGGTTAGCCACAGTGCCATGGGCTTTAAACTTCTTGATGACACTGCGCACGGAAGACACAGGAACATTCAGGTCTTTGGAGAAGGACTTGTAGCCTTGAGATTGCTCATGCTTCCTCACAATTTTGCTTCCCATGCCCCCAAAAAGTCCTTTGGCCCTCTCTCTTTTCCCCCTCCTCTTTGGGGTACAAAAAAGAAAACAAAAGAGGGGTTGAAAAAATTAAAACATTTTTACTTGGGGGTGCAAGTGTGATTTAGTTATTGCCACCACCTGTTATGTGCCACAGGTAAGTAACAGGTGCTGTTAATTACACAAATTAGAGAAGCATCACATGATTTTTCAAAGGGTGACAATACTTTTGTCCACCCCCTTTTTTATGTTTGGTGTGGAATTATATCCAATTTGGCTTTTTGACAATTCTTTTTGTGGTTTTCCATTGACGACAAATTAAATGAAGATATTATTACCAAAGCATTTGTGATTGCAATCATTTTCTGGAAGAAATTGAGTATTATCTGACAGAATTGCAGGGGTGCCAATACTTTTGGCCAGCACTGTATCCTTTGTTGGCAGTGACAGAGGTCAAATGTTTTCTGTAAGTCTTCACAACGTTGGCACACACTGTTGCTGGTATGTTGGTCCATTCCTCCATGCAGATCTCCTCTAGAGCAGTGATGTTTTGGGGCTGTCGCTGGGCAACACGGACTTTCAACTCCCTCCAAAGGTTTTCTATGGGGTTGAGATCTGGAGACTGGCTAGGCCTCTCCAAGACCTTGAAATACTTCTTACGAAGCCACTCCTTCGTTGCCCTGGCGGTGTGTTTGGGATCATTGTCATGCTGAAAGACCCAGCCACGTTTCATCTTCAATGCCCTTGCTGATGGAAGAAGGTTTGCACTCAAAATCTCACGATACATGGTCCCATTCATTCTTTCATGTACACGGATTAGTCGTCCTGGTCCCTATGAAGAGAAACAGCCCCAAAAGCATGATGTTGCCACCCCCATGCTTCACAGTAGGTATGGTGTTCTTTGGATGCAACTCAGCATCGAGTTGTGTTTCTACCAAACAGTTCTACTTTGGTTTCATCTGACCATATGACATTCTCCCAATACTCTTCTGGAACATCCAAATCCTCTCTAGCAAACTTCAGATGGGCCCGGATATGTACTGGCTTAAGCAGGGGGACAGGTCTGGCAGTGAAGGATCTGAGTCCCTGGCAGTGTAGTGTGTTACTGACGTTAGCCTTTGTTACGTTAGTCCCAGCTTTCTGCAGGTCATTCACTAGGTCCCCCTGTATGGTTCTGGGATTTTTGCTCACCGTTCTTGTGATTATTTTGACCCCACGTGGTGAGATCTTGCCTGGAGCTCCTGATCGAGGGAGATTATCAGTGGTCTTGTATGTCTTCCATTTTCTAATTATTGCTCCCACAGTTGATTTCTTCACACCAAGCTGCTTGCCTATTGCAGATTCAGTCTTCCCAGCCTGGTACAGGTCTACAATTTTGTTCTGGTGTCCTTCCACAGCTCTTTGGTCTTCACCATAGTGGAGTTTGGAGTGTGACTGTTTGAGGTTGTGGACAGGTGTCTTTTATACTGATAACAATGTCAAACAGGTGCCATTACTACAGGTAATGAGTGGAGGACAGAAGAGCCTCTTAAAGAAGAAGTTACAGGTCTGTGAGAGTCAGAAATCTTGCTTGTTTGTAGGTGACCAAATACTTATTTTCCACCATAATTTGCAAATGAATTCTAAAAAATCAGACAATGTGATTTTCTGGATTTGTTTTCTCATTTTGTCTCTCATAGTTGAGGCTACCTGATGTCAATTACAGGCCGGCCTCATCTTTTTAAGTGGGAGAACTTGCACAATTGGTGGCTGACTAAATACTTTTTTTTCCCCACTGTATATATATATATATATATATATATATATATATATATATCGTGTGTATTTAAAGGGAAACCGTCACCAGATCCCAACATATAAGCCCAGCCCTGCAGAGATAAATAGTCACTGGTAGTCACTGTTCTTGGATGAGAACAAGCTTGTTTTCTAATTTCATGGAGCCCCTTTAAAGGGACATGGGACATGGCAGTGTCACTCCAATGAGTGGGTGGCATAGAAAGTGGAGGAACATCTCTGTAGGGTTAGGGCTTATGCACAGGACATATCCATTTTTCACAGACCTAACGTCTGTGAAAAAATTGGATGCATTGGTCCAATTTTGCCTTACTCACAAGACCATGAAGCTGTTTATTGAATGGCCATTATATGACCATTTTAAAACCCATGAAAATCTATGGGTGTATTACACGTCCATTTTTGTATCCATAAATAGGACAAAGACAGAATGTGTCCATTTATTTGGCTGTGTAAAATTGTATGATACGGCTATCACATAAGATATTCACTGTGATGTGAATAAGGCCCTAAACTATACATACACGTCAACAAAACTAAATACAAATTCTCCTAACAATAATTTCCTATCTCAAACTCCACACAGTCTTATTTCTTGCCATACACCTGCAGGGACAATTCTAAGATTGAGAAAGAGGGTTATAATATAGAGGGTTATCCAAGTTGGTCAATCCCATATTGCCGTCTGATAAGATGATCTCAGGGTATTCCGCTGCTGGAACATGTAGCAATCTGTTGTATTTGGTGGAAGAACACAGCAGAAAGTGTAAATTGCCCTGCAGTGAAGGTGAAATGAAGCATTACCCAGTGCCCATAAATAACAATGGACTGTCTGTGTAATATGTGGACATGCTGGGTCCTCCAAACCGGGAGATGCTCTTTATATCTACTAATAGACGAAAACTCTTAATGGAGGATTATTTACTTAGAATGCACTAATAGGACATCGACTTTATTATCCAGACAACCCAGTTAAGATTCATGCGTACTAATGTGATGCTTGTTCATAATAAGACCTTATTCACACGACAGGGAAAAACAAGAGTGAATGAGTCAGTTACAAAAACTGACTTGCTCTATCTTCTTTGGTTTTTATGGACACACAAACTCAACTAAACTAATAGTATCAAGGGAGGAAAAATAGTAAATACTGTGTTATATTATGTGAATTACTCTTGTAAAATGGAATCTGAGCCAATCTACTATGGAACGAAAAATCTGAAATAACAGCTAACAATATATTTTTAGCTAAAGCAATTGATCTAGATGTTATCCGATTTACAAGGAAACAAAATATTGTCTTCAGTGGCAATACTTAATCCCATTGCATGCTAAAGATGAAGGGAAAAGCAGAATAGGTCACAAAGGATTGTTGGCCTAGATTTAAGCAATGGAATTGCTGTTTTCAGACAATCTTACAGAAGTAGGTTGCTTGCCATCAATGGGATGCCGAGCTTTAAAGTGTAAGTCATTGTTTTTTCATCCACTGCTGGCAGCTGAATCAAAGAAAAGACTGCACACGTTTTGTTTAGTGAATGCCAAAGAAATACAATAACACTGAAAGGATATAGGCAAATCCCAGTGGTGATCGCCGCTGCCAATTTTTGCACATGATAGAGGCTTTACAATGACAGAAGATCTTTGACAACTGCTGAATTGTATCCGTGCCAAGGGAAGGAACTAGCAGGCTGGAAGGTGAATACAAGAGGTGGCAACAATTCACTCATATTACACATTTCCTGAGTCTGCTGCAGATAACTAAAGAGAGGAAGAATAATAGCATTAAAGCATATGCACTGGAGAATAATGGTATGTAATCGGACAGAAATGTTTCTGGTATAAGACACCATATTAAACGTGTGGTGTGTAGGATGGAGAAATATTACAAACCACCAGAAGAGAGATGTAGATACAATTTCTAAAACAACTATTGTTGTCTTCAATGGAATGATAGTATGTAAAATAATAAGTATAATATAATAATTACAATTTAGATACCATATTTTTCAGACACATCAAAATATATGAAAAACCTGAAAACTAAAAGGGTTATGCCACAAAAAGGATTTATCCTCTATCCGTAGGAGAGAAGATAAATACCTGACCTGTGGGGGTCTGAACCCCGCAAAGGGGATCCTTTCTTCCTAAAAACCAGATGAGATAAAACTCTAGCATCAAATGGACAAAAAGTTGATTATCTAAAAATTAAGGGTTTGCAGTTAGATATTGCTTACGCGTTTGGGAGACGCCATGTCTGTTATTCATAGCATATGAGTCCTTTTTCCCTGCTGCACATTCAGACTCTGCTCAGCCAGGTTGAATGTAGGTGTGACTGGTGGTGGATGGCGCCCCCATTCACTTCATTGGGATCGCCATCCGCCACCAGTCATGCCCACTGCATCTGGCTGCTGTCAGGCTGAATGTGTAGCGGGAGAAAGGACCTCCTGCTCTCACCTTGTGGCATAACCCCTTTAAGGAGAAAGATTTTAAGATTTTTGGTTTAGGGTAATTCCAGCTTCCCTGAAGATTTAGGGCGGTGTGGCTTTTCTGGCTTTAATAGTAGTATACATGATGGCTCAGGTTTAACGCCACTCTAAGGGTGAAAGGGTTAATCTTCTAAAACTGCAACCCTAGTTGGGACTCATAGTGGCCACACATAGACTCCCTACCCCAGACTGGTTTCCATCTTATTAGGAACAGTTTTTATTCTGTTTATTCAGCATTTAGCTATAATTTTCCCAAGTATGCCATGTACTTTTGACTGCAATTTGTGCTTTGATATATTGTGCTTTCTTTGTAGGTACTTGTGCCTAAGGAGAATTTCAAGAGGGTAAAACTCAGTCCATGGTAATGTGATATACGGTCCATGGTCATGTGATGGACACACAGGTGCACAGCTCGTTACCAGGCAGTGCGCTGATTACTGTGCTGTGACTATAACGAGCTGTGCACCTGTGTGTTTGTCACATGACCATGGACTGTCCATCACATGATCATGGACTGATTTTTATCCACTGAGAGTAAGCAGAATATATGACAGCAAGCAGAGATCTTGGACATGACCTACTGTCATATGAAAAAGTGGGCACCCCATTAATCTTAAACATTTTTCAAAAATTTGGGGGTGCACACCCCTCAATTTTTTATAAATAAGAATATCAAAGTTTAAAAAAAAACAAACCCAACCCCCCAAAAACCCCCCCCCCCCCCCTCACCCCCCCCCCCTTTGAGGGGCGGGCCTTGACTTCCACCACCCGCCCTGGATTTTCTTGCCCGCTTGGGGATTAAAAGAACCCCGGCTCCGCCCCAGGGAAACGACAGGTAAAACCGAGCAACTTGTAGCCCCCCGGAACAACAGCCAACAATCGCTGCGACATAATAGACCCAGATGCCCCCAAGGAGATTCAAATAGCAAAAACGTGGGCCTTTTTGAAAAAGTAGCTTTTCTGCAGCAGATTTTTTTCTGCAATGTGTGGATGGGATTGGTCCATGAATCTCATACACTTTGCAGGTACTGTAAAACACAAATTTTAAGTTGCCGTGGTGTTTCTGCAGCGGCAAAAATGTTGCGTTTTCGCAACGTAGAATTTTAGCCTCAATGATCACCATTTTATAGGAATAATGTAAGTAAAATACAACTTTCTACCATATGAGATTTTACTCCATCATAGTATTTAAGCTAATACCATAAGCAGTGTGAAAGTGATGACTTTGTATTTTATTCTTGGTACAGAGCTGAATAAACATATTCTGACAACTCTTAGAAGGATCTGCCAAGCTCTTTAGATAATAGTATGAACATATTAACTCCATGCCATAGAATTCCAAGAATTGTGTTCTGTGAGTAAAGCCAGGTGACAGATCACCTGCATGCGTGTAATAGTGAGCATATGTTGAAATTATGAGATTCTACAAAAAAATCTCCATCTGTTCTTGATGTATCACTTATAAAGGAAAATGCGAGATCAGTGTTCTATTAGGGATTTCTGAGGAATGTGATCGGACATAAATGAGACTTTTAGTCATTTCAGGGGTAATAAGAACATTTGCTATAAAGCTTCAAAAGCGGTCCTAAAGGAAAAATGCAGTCCAATCCGCAGACGGCATAGTATAGAGATGAGAAGATTGAATCATAACTGTTTGGAAAAAATTCTATAGAACTAGTAATTTCGACCTCTGCTCATGAGGAGTGCAGTGGACGGCCTTACTGGCCTTTCTTGTATGAGTGCATAAAGAGATAGCTGTCAATCACTGAATAGATCTATCCATTGGACCTCTCAGCCCAGAATGAGAGGAGGTTCTAGTTAGTACATTACAAGTTATGCCAAATCTTTGCTCTAAAAATTGGTGTCCGTGTTATGGAATTGATGCTTAAGCAATTCCCAAGATGAGGAAGTTGCCGTTTAAGCAATTTCCTAATACGCAGTAGGCAGCTGGCAGGACTAAATTAACGAAAGTAAAACAAGCTACAACGCTTCTCCAGTTAGCAGAGTCTAAGGCTACTCCGAGGTATTCCACAGAACCCACCACAAGGCAGGATGGACTTTGTTGCTTGGAACGCAGTTTGAAGCTATGGAACAATGTGTCAGATAACAGGTACACGTGCAGACTAAGGACCAAACTAGAAAACCTACAGAAGGCAAAGTCAAAACCAGAGTATGGGAATGTCCAAAAACAACAGTAGGGTGGTACCAAAGTCCAAGCCAGGATTTAGTCCAGGAGGTCACAGATAAAGTCAAATCAGCAAAAGATCAGATAACCAGGAGAACAAGTCAAAAACAGTAACCAGGGAATAAGCAGAAAACAGGATAACTTCTGAGAATGCAGTCAGAATACTAATGTAATCACAGGCAGAGAAAGAGTGGCAGAATTAGGTTTAAATACCCCGCCTCAGCTCTGGATTGGATCATGAGGCAGCCCTCTGGTTGGCTCTGCATCTCTGAGCAGACCCAGCCAGAGGTTGACTGGTAGGCATGTAAGATGGGGAAACAGCCCTCATGTTATGAATGTAACTGTTTCTGTAAATAAGTTTATTTTTTTTTTATAAACTGACATTTGGTTGTTTGACCACAAGAGGCCACTGTTACCTCAGAAATGGGGAGGACTGTAATTCTGTAATTCCATGGAGTAGTGACGTGGAGACCCTGTTCTGCAGAGGTGGTACTAGAAGGAGGAGCAGAGTGTGTGTGGCAGCCATCTTGAGAGTGTGCTTTGAGCTGTAGAAGAAGGAGGACTGGTGTGAGAAGGAGGATTCCTAAGGGATCAGAAATATAGCAAGGAGGAGCTGAAGCAGAGACTGTTCCAGGGTTTGTTCAGACAGCATCCTGAAGGAGAAGACTGCTATCAAGGACCTGGCTGAGAAGTGGCCCTGTGTAAGGGAACGCCAGTTGAGCAATTCTCCAGTGCTGCAGCAAAAACCTGAGAGGAAGGGAATACAGAGACAGTGAGCCCTAAAGTTGACCCAGACCCTGTCCCTACCTACTTGTCTCACTGTCCTAATGACAGGAACAACTTGGAGCCGGTCCCTACTCTGAATAAGTGACAACACAGAACGCAGACAGGACGCACAAACAACAAAGGGAGGTCAGCTAGCCAAGGGGTCGGTAACAATGGAGCAATGCAGTACAGAATCAAAATCCAAGAGAATAGTCAAAGTCAAAGCCAGCGGTCAGAAAATCAGAAGAGCAGGTAACAAGGAACAAGGAGTATAGCCAGTAAGAAATGCAATAGCAGGCACCAATGGTAAAGTGAGCAAACAATAAATAGGGAGAAAGAACCCGCCCCACACTTGATAGGAGGACAGGCTGTCAATCACAAAGGCAGGACTAAAGTTAACTCTTAGTGGAGCAGGGGGAAAGCAAGGTGAAGGAGAAGGGCGTGGTGGAAAATCAATTAAGGAGGTGAGGGAATAGGACAGTGTTCAGACAATACAAGAAAAACCCAAGGAAAGAATTACAACCGGGCACGCCTCCTGCGCCGCAGCATGCGCCCGGAGGACGGCGCCAAAGCCCGGACAGGCAAGGACGTTACACCCTGTCAGTGAGATTGCATGTTTTATGGATGAGCCCCGCTTTCAGTTGTTCCAGACAAAGGCTAAAGGTACCCAACAGATCCGGGTCAGTAAGAGGAGTATTCGTGCATGCACCAGATTATGTTTTTTGTGCCAAATTGGTTGGGACTGAGTAAAGGCCTGTAGTTAGAATAGTTAGGCATACTCATCTTCACAGGCCACACTACTGGTGAATTAGCTACTTATTCGGTAGCAAGGAAACAGAGAATTCTATTGAGTTGTAACTCTCATAGAGGAGCTTCTGACGAAGTCTAGAAGCAACATTTTATGCATTGTCACATTTCTTTGGCTTGCAAACTGACCTACTATTATATTTACTTGGTTGTACTTTGTTTGGGGGGGAATAGAGGTATTTTGATAAGCTTGTAAGCTTTTGTGTTATACCGCCGGTGCCCCTATCACACTCACTGAATTGTCCCTGTGACTAGGGTGATAAAAAGGTAACAAGTGGCTGGTTAGTTGCAGCCTGCAGATAGGTAAAGGCTTGGAGTATATTGGAGGCGCACATTAGAGGGCACCATGCTATACAACACCAGGGCCTCACCTGGCTGAGTGTATGTAAATATCTGGGAGTGTTCTTTTTGGTAAAGGGGTGTTACTACCCAAAGTAAAATCATGTTTTTACTAAATTGAATTGAAGTCACTTCCTTTGTTCGTGACTTCGCTGTATCCTGTGGAGCCCACCCCGGTACACGGCTTACAGGCACGACAATCTTAAAGTGACACCTGTAAGCAGTGAAGAACTGGAGGATAGATCATAGATGTAAGGAGGATAGGCAGAAACACAGATATTGAGATTCTTAACAGCCTGCACATTGGACTGCATTTTCAATGTGATAAGCCCCCTTTAAAGGTATTTCTATATTGGGCAACCTCTTCTTTACGCCTTTCTGAGGCAATTGCCATGCTAGGCTCAACAAGGAGGGTAATTATGAGTACAGCTCTGAGTGTCCTTTAGTTTAGTAAATGTAGCAGCCCTACTGCTGACCCTGTAGCATATGCTCTAGTTGGTTTTATACTGACTGCTGCTATGTCACCATGTGCAGTGTCTGTTATTACACTTGCTGGACTGTTACATCTTCATACTATGGATTTTTTTCAGTGTACCTACTGCATTCTGCGTGTACTCTCATATTTTGCCTTTTTATCTGATTTGTGCAATGGAAATCACTTTACCTGATCTTTTCAGAGGACCTTTGCTTATTATGTATGGATAGTCCCAGTTTGTATTATAGTCCAGAGCTGCCTTCACAGGTTTGCTGAATGTTACTGGAAACATATAAGACTCTTGTTAGATTTCTATCAGCTGTTCTAAGCATCTATAATGATGGGCCGCAGATTATGTAGTTTTTTCCTACTTAAAATTATAGAGTCTGGTGCAAATATTATGTTTGTTGACAGACCAAATGCTGTGTAGACATTTGGGCAATAAGAAGGAGATTTCAGCTCTGAAGTCCTCAGAACTATGACTGCAGCTCTGGACTATAATATAGACTGTAGCTCATGAGTAGCACAAGGTAAGTAATGTAATGTTACTCAACTTATTATGTCATTTCTAAATTGATATTTAAATATGGACATATCCTTGACGGGTTGAAATAAAAAGTGTTTTTGTATACATTTTATTTGCACGTATTTGTGGAATTTTTGAAAAATGTTTTTTTTTTTCCCCAATGACAGCCATTTAAATTTTGTAATACAAAGGTAATATCTTATATCTTTTTAAAAAGATCAGTTTTGTCCCAGACACTACAGTGACTCTCCTCACTAATATACAGTATACCTGTAACTCTATATACAGGTCACTCTCAATAACTCTTCCTCACCTGTCTTACCCAGATTTCCATCAGTCTCACATTTCCTACCACCCACACGCCCGATTATGAAGAACAAAAAAGAAGCAATTCTAACTTGTTTATATAAAGTAGACCACCTTTGACGCGGGATCTGTGTAATTTACAATTGGCCTTTGAGTTTTATGACCCATGCAATTTCATGAGACAGCTTCTTGATCAATGACATCATCAGATCTTAGTTTCACGGTTACTAAGTAATTAAGTAAAAATGAAGTCTATGCTGCTCGACTACTCATACTTGTCTTCATAATTTCAGTTGCCTTCATTTTCAGTCTTCAAAGAGACACATATATATTAGTTGGGAATAGTTTCTTTCAACTACCAGTATGGTTAAAAAAGTTCCTAGATGTAGATGTCCTATTTTTCCCTTTTTTAGGACATTTTTATATTAATCTGAATTCTAGCTGTGTTTTTTTAACAGACCCATGGACCCATACAAGTCAATGGAACTGCTTGTATATCCATCCTATTCTGGCTCAGTTGGAATATTTTCTCTACCCCCCACCATTCCTAAGCAGTTAGTGCTGTTAGTGTTAGTTTCAGCACACAATATGCTAATTAGGCTCCACTGTCAGGTGGGCAGTCCTGGGCTGGAGCAGACAGACAAGGATCACCCACTTAACAGTAGAGATCATAATTAGCTTATTGGGTGTTGAAACTAGGAGAAATAATTGCTTGGAATGTTAGTGAAAAAATTCTATGGAATAGTGCTTATTGAACGATACAAAAAGCTGAAGTTGGTGGAGTTTGTGAAAGGTGGTCTTTAACCTAATGAAATACAATTGTATGTTTTTTTCCTTAAGGATCAGAGCTGGATTTTCCTTTTATCCATCCATATAGTGTCTGTTAGAAATGTATCTGGGAATAAATTATTGCCTGCAAACAAACTACAAATGTGGTTATGTTCTGCTGTACCTTTAGGATGTATTACTTCG
This sequence comes from Leptodactylus fallax, assembly GCA_947044405.1. Taxonomy (NCBI): domain Eukaryota; kingdom Metazoa; phylum Chordata; class Amphibia; order Anura; family Leptodactylidae; genus Leptodactylus; species Leptodactylus fallax. The sequence goes on from CAMRHE010000171.1 coordinate 1,820,712, forward strand.
TCATAGCCTCAGCCCATAGTAAAGAGATGACATGTTATCTTTCAGCTGTGTTCCTATTTTGTGTCTTCTCTTTAAGACCAGGGCCCCACATTGCGAAAATGCAGCATTATATACTACCTGCAAAGTGTATGGGATTCTGGCTAATCCCATCCACTCATTGCAGAAAAAAAATTGCAGCGGAAATGCTGCGATTTGTAAAACAGTTAGGTTTTTGCAAATCATAGCATGTCAATTATACCTACAGAAACGCTGGTATTTTCCATATAGGTATAATAGAAGCAAAAAGAGTTTTCCTCTGCGGACTTTTTGTGAAAAACGCTGTGGAAAGAAATGCAATGTGTTTCCACCGTGGTCTTCTGCAGCGTTTTTGACTGTGGCCTGCTACGTGGGGCCTTAGCCTAACTCTTTAAAACCTGAGTTGTAGACAGGTGTTTGCCCCCTCATCAGTACAGAGTAGAGTTACAGGATTACAGGATATGCCTTAGACACAGCACAGGGGGTAACGGTTCTCATTAAAGACACATAGTAGTGTATGGAGATTTATTTTTAGGCAATACTCCATGGGAAAAATATTCAATAATTTTCCTATTAAGCATTGTCTTAGAAATAAGTCTCCATACACTATTGTGTCCCTTAATTGAGAACCAGTACCCACCTGTGTGAACCCTTTAATGAAATAATTATTGCGAAAGACCAAAGTAAGATGTAAGGTGCATTTCAAGTATTTTTGGTATTATTTCTATATTACCATATTAAAGCACTGAACACAAGGTATAAAAAAATAGCCAAATTGAAATCCATGGGAAAAATATACTCTACAGATGTGATTCTGGTTGGATCCAGGGTCCCATGTTGTAAGACAACCATGGTAGACACTGACATCTCCAAATGTATTTTAGGTTTATTGCAATAAATTATATTTATGGAAAGCTCATGATTGATATCTTTGATGTCCATCTGAATTATGACACATAAACTCTGTAGAATGTGTAAATCCATCTGTCAGACATGGCCTTGTCATCCTTGAAGTTTGATGAATCCTTGAAAGCCGCATAAACTACAAGCATACCATAGGTTATATTGTATTTCTGAAGTCTGTTTTCAAAATATATACATTTCTTAACGTCTTGGGACACAAAGCTATATAATAATTTTATTGGACTTGTAATCATAGGACTGCTTATGGAATCAGTCTCTGTGTCTGACTGTCTCCATTATTTGTTTAAGGCTGGCTGCCCAGTAATTTATGACCTGGAATGTTATCCAACCCTAATACCAACTGCAAAGTAACCCAAGCATAGCCTAGCGTGAGAGCAGAACACTCTGGATATGGACAGGAAAATGACCACACTGAAACTGTCACATTTATCTGGAATCCTTGTGAAATATGTGACTGCTCAATGAGTTCATGTTACATTGTATAGCTGACTATTATTGTATTGTATTCAGTGTACTAGATGAATGCATATACCAAAGGGGAAGAGGGGCCACTTCTTTATATAGAGAAAAATGTTAATTGCATGAACAGAGAGATTTTGTAGGGGTGCTCAAAATTGGTTGATTTCTTCCAGAAACAGTGCCACATCTGTTCACAGGTTGTCTATAGTAGTGCAGCTCAGCCCTATTTATTTCAGTGGATCTGAGCTGCAGTTCCACACAGAACCTACAAATAGTCATGGCACTCTTTTCGGATAGAACCAGCCATCAGTGTTTAGCTAGTTCTATACAACCCCTATATTCCTGTTTGTCTGTCAGTTAGCAAAATCCAAGAAATTTTAGTTACAATGTCAATTTCCTAGATTAGCATCTTTTCTAGAATGTTACGTCATTTTTATTACTGAATTTAAAGCCTAAAAAATTGCTATGCTCTATTAAAATCTATCAAAATCTTCCTATATTCTGGCAGCACTTTTGTGCTGTGAAGACAATTGATACCAGAGCTAGTAATACTAACTTTAATACACACCAGTATACTGTGACATAACTTTTGTGCTAGATATTCCATTTCTGTGAAATAATTGTGATGCCTAAATATTAGCTATGACATCACTTTGCTTATTATCTCTCAATTTGTTGTGTAGACAATCGCAATATCACTGTATTATCCCTATTCTGTGACATCACTTTGGTGCTTAGAAATTAATTATGTCTCTTTATATATTATCCCTTTTCTGTGACATCACTTTGATGCTTAGACATTAGGTATGATATCACTTTGTTTATTATGCCATTCTATGACATCACTTTAGTGCTTAGACATTAGCTATAATACCATTTATTTATTATCCCTATTCTGTGACATTACTTTGGTATGTAGACATTAGCTATAACATCACTTCAGTGCTTAGATATTAGCTATATCATAACTTTATTTATTATCCCTATTCTGTGACATCACTTTGGTATGTAGACATTAGCTATGACATCACTTTGTTTAGTATTCCTATTCTGTGACATCACTTTCTGCAATCCCTCTTCTTTCTCGGCACTTATTATCTATGCACTTTGATATCACTGATCTGTGACATCACTTTCTGCTCTGTACCTATATTATAATATACAGTATTATGACTAGGATCGCCAGGATCTTCATGCGCTGCTGCTTCACTTTGGTCATAACTCCTGCTGTGACATCACCATTTTGATTATCTCTGTGCAAAGCTGTGACTGTTCATTATAAGTACATTGAACCAATCTTTGCCAAATAAGACAACATCAGTATAAAGTTGCAGTCTGTTACCATGGAGACATATACATCTGCATAGAAGCTGTGGACACAAAACAGTAGGTTATTTTTAATGAAGACTCTTGGCAAAGTTGCTTCATTTTTCGTTTAACATGTATTGGAACAATAATAAAAAACAATTGGTTGTAAAGGTGACCAAACCCTTTAAATGTGGCAGGATCCACTGCACTGCATACTTGTAATACTGATATGTTACATCTTACACAACAAAACACCTGGCGTGTCTTATGATAATTGGTTGATTGCCTTTTACCAAGACAAGGTGCACTTCCCTTGCCACACAGAGATGGCACAGTACGAGAACAGAAATTATGTTTGGAAATAGTGATTTAAAAGTAATGAACGTGTTTTGATTACATTTCGTTTAGACATAAATCACTTAGTTGCAGACATCGTTATTGGCAAACATTTCCATAAAAACTAATTTTATTTGTGCACGCTATTGAGAAATGTTTATAAAATCAAGCACCACATAATGAGCTTAATTTGTGGATTGTTAATAACACCCATATGGTGTCATATTCTGCCAAAGAAACCCTCTTAGGATATGATGAGCTGTTTTGCCAAATGAGAGATACTAGCAGATTAGGGAAGAGGATGAGAGAAAAGTCTTATAGGAAATTGCATCTCCTCTGTTCAGTTAAAACCTACATAAGCCTGTTTAATGTTTATGCTGGGATTTGGCCCCAGTGGCAAATATAAAAAAATAATATTATCACAAAATGTGTCTGTAATGCGTACAAAACTAGAATATAATCTACATATTGCCATACAAATAAGATACATATCAGCTGACAATTACCCTCGAGATGCCTTTCAACCAGGACTGTGAAATTGGTAGGTCAATCCAACGACTCCGACTTCTCTATTTTTTCCACAGCCTGACTCCAACTCCTTCATAAATGACAGCCATGGTCAGTCAGAAGCAGTAAACAATCTCTAACTCATTAAAAACTAGTGACTGAATTTCTATGAAAATAAATATGTAACAAATCTGCATCTAATTAATTATATGATATTAAAATTGTATAATATAATTTTATTATGAAGCTGGAGTCAGAATCAGGCAAAATTTACTGACTCCATCCAAAATTGGTCCAACCCTACGTTGCTTCCAAAGTGAGAATAAAATAAGTGTTTGTGAGACTCCTCTGGGGCCACTTCCATTCTAGTGCACAGTGCTGCAGAATATGTTGGCGCTATATCAATAAAATGTATTATTATTATTATTATTAGTGCGGCTTCCTTTCTAGTTAAAATCTAACCCATGTGACAATTGTTTCCATGATACATTACATCATCAGTGGATCTTGAGTTTTAATAGACTTGAAAATCAAGCAAAGATAATTTTTTATTGTGATAGACCTTGTGATAGGATTGTTGGCCCTTAGGTATCAAACCCTTAGGTTAGTTGATATGTGCCTTGATAAGTGCCCGATTACTAGAGGATCACCATGCCTCCCGAATAACTGTTGATCTTGAGGTAACCTCTTTTTTTAGACTGAATTTTTAAATGAGAACTGTATAAGACCTACTTGAAAAAAAAAGGGAGATATCTGAAAACACTTTCTTGGCTACCTATTCTGTGATACAACTGCTTGAAGTTAGAGGTTCACAATCTGAGGCTGCACTACTGAGAGGTGATGATGTTTCCTCTGATTTCTGGTAGGTTCAGTTCTATTGTCAGGTTCAAATTACCAAATACAATACAGCAATGTTCCCACAAAAGCATTTTTTCATCCAGACCAAAACAAAATTTGCAACATGACATCACAAGCTCCCAATTGTGCAGCATCAGGTTTTAAGCCTGTAAATTTAAGAGCATACATTTTAACATTGAAGTAAGGAAAGATCACATTTGTAATACAAAGTATTTGTAATGGTCTTCATTAGAGATGAGCGAAGTATTCAAGAATTTGATTCAGCAACTTCGCAATATGATTCTATTCATTCCGAATTAAATCGCGGCGAATCGCGTATCAAAAACAGCTATTTATTGGCTGTAGAGAGCCGGGGTCGGCGGCAAAATGGCCGAAACACTTGGATGCCGCGGTCATGTTTGATGGCGGCATCCAAGTCGTTAAAACCCTGGATCTGTTATGGAGCAGGGTGTTAGGTGTCAGTTACAGCTAACACCCTACTCCATAACCGATCAGGGGATTTAACACCTTGGATGCAGCGGTCAAATATGGAGTGTGCGCTCGCGAAGGGGTTAAAGGGATGTGACATCATAGGGATGGCTGCTGATTGGTTGCACGCATGGTATTGTGGGTGATCCCAGATTCCCATAGTTCCTTGCCCCATGTAGAGCAGCCATTTTGAACTAAATGTGAATTGTTACCACGAAACATGAGGAAATTAGGATTCGATGCAAATCGAATATTTCCTGAAATTCGGATTGAATTCCACTTCTGCAGCTTCTATTTGCTCATCTCTAGTCTTCATGTTCTTTTATGTATTAATTCATTTTAATCATACCTCCAATTATAAAACAACTTTTCATGTAAATAATACAGGTGACTATAAGAGAATTTCTAATCTATATACTGTATCATAGTGTTTCCTTTACTTATCAAGTTATTTCCTCCTCTTTTTCTTCACTCAGACTCATATCTCAAAAAAGATCCAACCTCCCACACAGAAGTCTAGGGAGAGGGAAGGGGGAGGAGACTGGTGCAATATCTTGCAAGATATAGTAGAGTTTAAATAGCTCTGTCACTTCACAGTGTAGCAGAACTTAGCAGAAGCAGAATGTGTCTTTTCCAGCAGCCTCCTTCTTCCCCTCCCCTCTTCATATATGTCTATGTTAGAAGCTACTCATCCTGAACAAAGTATTTTTCTTTAATAAGATATATATTCATCTGTATTATTAATGAAAAGTGGTTTTATAATTCGAAGTATGCTATTGTCCATCACTAAAGTTTGTCAGTAGAAGTGGGGAATTATATGTAGTGATCTATTGCAACGTTAACGTGTTCCAGAGCCACGACAAGTAAGAACATATATCTACAGAAAAAATTTAAAACAAAGAGAAATAAAAATAGAAACTGGACAGAAATAAAGCAAATAGATATAAAATAAAATAAAAATTGGATAACATGAAAGGCACCAAAATGAAAAATATTCCAATAAAGAGTTACTGTACAAAATCTCAAAATTTTCTGTGCACAATGTATAAAATGTTACTGACTGTTCCCCTATGCGCCTACATTAAAGTGAACCTGTCACCACGAAAATGTAGTCCAATCTACAGTCAGCATATTATAGAGCAGGAGGAGCTGAGCAGCTTTGTCTATAGATTCATGGGAAAATATTTACCATAATTTGCCAATGATTCATTGAAATCTCTTTTCTTTCTTTTTTTATAAAGTCAAAGAGGCGGTCCTATCATTTACTGACAGCTATGCCTGTATGCACAGTCAGTTACTGATAGGACCGCCTCCTTGATTTTTTTTAGAGCAGAGATTTCAATGAATAAAATGTAAATGAAACTGAATGTTTCTTCACAAACCTATTCCTTAATCTGCTCTACTCCTCCCGCTCTATAACATGCTCCCTGCAGATTGCATTTGTTATGTGCCAGGTTCCCTTTAAGAGGGTGGTCATTCCCTGTGTATGTGAAAGGAATCCCAGTGATATTCTGTTATTGTGATAAGGAAGAGGTTTGTAAGCGTTCTTGAACCATTACACAGCTCCTATTCAGGTACCTACAAGACTATGCCCAGCCCAGAAATGTACAGACAAACCTGGTCCCTCTGCTCTGATTCAATAAGCGTCCCTAAAAGAGCAAGTGACAATCCTTTTAAAGATGTCCTAACTTTTTAGAAGATATTTAAAACCCCCCATAAAATACGCACACTATGGAGCATCTTTTCTTGAAATTTAGAGTACAGTTCCTCTGTGATATCTCCTTGAAATATATAATAGGATAGCTTGTGAATGTACAGTATAGTAGTAGAGCAGCCCTGCAAAAAAGCCAATAAAGTGTTGCTCAGCTTTAAGGCAAAGGATCACTTCACCATGTATCACATAAATCCCAACATGGAAGCAGCACTCCAAATGAACAATCCAATAAAGATTTATTCACCCAATGTTCACAGCAGCAATGTTTCACCTTCTCACTATAATGTTGTTGCTGTGAACATTGGGTGAATAAATCTTTGTTGGATTGCTCCTTTGGAGTGCTGCTTCCTTGTTGAGATTTATGTCATATGTATGTATTACCATTCCCCTTGCCAATGGCGCATGTCCTTTCACACCCTATGGCTACATGCACACGACCATGGACTTTCTCATTGTGCTATTTGTGTTTTCCATAGATAACACATTGACCCATTCTTTTCTTAGGGTCCCATCCTCACAAGCATGTATTATCACATATTCATTTGGAGGGCTGAGAGCCCCCAGGCAAAACTCAGGACAGGTGCTATTCCTGTCCATTTTGCAGTCTGGGCTCATTAATTGAAATGTATGTGTCAGTGGAGGGCATGGACAGCACACGGATGTCAAATGCCCATGTGGTTTTCTGACATACCTATACATTCACATATTTGTGTGCCTTAGTGTAGTAACACAGCCCATTGAGGAATGGCAACACCCAGTAGATTTCCATGTACAACCCAGAATTCAATGGAAATCTTTTCCAAAATTGTCATTTTGTGAGCAGAAGAAGGATTTACTAAAACAGACAAGGCAAATGAACATTTCTGCATGGGCATCAAGGATTCTATTATTATATGATCGATCATGGATGTGACAGATCTATTACGATCCATTCTGGAACCTAATAGATTCCTTTGGTGTATAGTGGGTGTAAGTTCCTTTTTTTTTTACTGGATAGAATAGACCAACATGCTCTGATTATCAAAGAACATCAGAAATCTACCAGAAAAGAACAGAAGTTCAGTCAGAGCCTTAGTGAACAAATTTTGCTGTAAAGTGAACATTCTCTTACTGTAAAATGGTTAAGAAAGAGCCATTGTGAAATTATTGGAAAACGAGGGATTAAAGTGTGGAATATAATGTTTATTGTACGTTTTAGTAACAGATTGTAAACGTGATATAAAAACTGAATTTACAAATATATACTGTGTTTTCTGCCTTTTCCTAAATTTTTAATGTTTCATTTTGATTATATATTGGTGCCTTTCTACAGACGACAAATTCTGATGTACAAAGACGCCATGAGAGGCGAATACAGCATATTGTAGGCAATGAGGAAATTTCAGGTTTACAACTCTCTTAAGGTTTGTGGATGTCTTCGTCAGCAATACTGAAGAAATGTACAGACAAAAAGGACTCTGTTTCAGTGTCTCTCAGATTCCCAACTGGAGACAAATTTATTATCTTTAGTATTTAAGTAATATAATATAGTGAGATTTTCCCGTCATAAATAAAGACCATAAATCAGCTTCTTATATTGTATTCTGCTGGGGAACCTAAAACTATGTCTCTCCTGAACCTGTAATAAACCCAAAGTGGATGTGAACTACTGTTCAGACTATTGATGTTTTCTGAAATTTACGGTGTCTCTAGCCAAAGAACCTGTGCAAGCCTAAAAAATAAAGGGGCAATGCAGCAAGCGAGAACCCTTCATTTTAGAATTCGACAAGGCTCCCAATGGTCCCAGCAAGTGAGGATCTAGTAATATACAGTCAATCATTTTAGTTGGAATATTCCTTTAAGGGCCATCTATAAGGACCACCTATAACTGTATATTCACAGAGGCTGATGTACCTGATCATGACAAAATGCACAGGTATGGTAAATAAGAGTTAGGTATAGACATGATAGATTTGGTACACATTGCTAAAAATGTTAGTTTTGATACATCATCTAATGACTGGTGTACCTTGACACCAATACGCCAACCCTATTTTATTTTTTGCATTTTAAGGATAGGACTACACAGCAACTTTGGCCATGACCCCCATTGTACAACCAAAAATCAGCAGAATGGAGTCATATTGCGACCCTAAGGCTGCTGAGACGGCGACCTTTAGTCGCAAAAATTACAGCAATGCTCAATTTTTTTGTGATTAGACGTCTCCTTTGGTTTCAGCTATGTGAAAATCAGAAAATAATGACTGTTCCTACTTAGGATATGGGCAAATATCCTGCAACCCCTTCATCCAAACTACACCCCTGCTATTATCCTTTAACTAAAATCAATAAATACACAAATTACGCTAGGTTCACACTAGCGTTCGGCTTTCCATCCTTTGGGTCCACTTGGGGACCTGAAAGACGGAAACCCTGTGCACTTAAAAAGCAGTTACACATGGAAACCCGCGGACACCATAGACTATAATGGGGTCCACCGGGTTTAATCCTGTTTCCGCTGAAAGCAGCAGAGAGAAAAGCCCTCCTTGCAGGATTTCTATCTGCCGATCTTAAGCGGAATGTGGGATGGAGTATCATACAAAAACTCGAACGCTAGTATGAACGTAGCGTTATAACCTACTTTTTCTTAACTCGGCTTTTCCTTTATAACTTTGTTTTTTGGATCTACGATTGGCTTTGTCTAAAACACTCCCCAAAAACAGTCCGTGTTCTCTATATCAGAAAAGCATCATCTTTATTATATACTCCTTTGGGTTATTTGGTGTATACAGAAATATACAGTATATGCAAGTGGGACTTATTTTTTCCAAATAGAAAACCTTGGGGGGAGGGGGAGACATTGCACTTACTACACTTATAACTCAGCATATTCAACAGTATTAATTACTATCACCCATAATGATTGTTGGAAATGTACTTTTTCTATATTAAGCAAATGAGCTTCATCCTCGTCCATGAATGGGACAAGGTACTTTGGTACCCAAGAAAGATAAGGTCAATTGTACCTTCAACCATCCCAATAAATGCACACTATGCACAGCCCAGAGTAGAGCATTTTGGATAAGACAAGGTAGAAAGCCTCCTCACAAAGGAACATTAGACAATGCTGGCATCCTAGGTCTTAGGATGCCACTGTCAGAAGGACGGACCTTATGGCCTAGCGCCCCCCCTGACTGTACTCTTCCATAGCCTTGTACTGTCAGAGGAGGAATTCCTTACCACCCAGTGATGACACTCAACTGTAAGAAACGCCCCCTCTGACAGTACAAGGCTATGCTAGAGTCAGTGGTGTAACTAGGAATGGCTGGGCCCCAAGGTGAACATTTGACATGGGCCCCCCCAGCAACTGTCCCCCCGGCAACTGCCCCCCCATACAAACCGTATTCCCCTCATTCCTGCATACACTATTATGCTCCATAGTGGCCCCTGCACACACTATTATGTCCCATAGTGGCCCCTGCACACAGTATTATTCCCCATAGTGGTCCCTGCACACAGTATTATGCCCTATATTGGCCCCTGCACACAGTATTATGCCCCATTGTGGACCACCCATGAACAATTGTTATACTCTGGGGTCTTTTCCCCAAAGTATAATGATCGGAGACCCGGAGGAGGATACAAACATAAAAAAAACTGTGTTACGTACCTGTCCCTGGCTACCGCTGCTACCCCAGGGTTTACGCCCCTGGCTAGAGAACAGTTGGTGAGGTGTTCCTCACACCCCAGTGATGATGCTAGGCTGTAAGGCCCACTCTTCCAACAGTAGGGAGATATCGGTGTCGGCACTGAATTCAGCGCACTGTCGACTTTCCAGTGGTATATAATACCACACATTGATGAGGACATAAAAGGTCGTCTTTAAAGTGTTCCTTGACAATAATGGGAGCTTAAGTGCAGTAATCCAATGCAGCCGATACACAGTGCACAGTGCATATGGATGTGTGGGTGGTTTAGTGTCCCAAATTGTCCTGCCAGATTCCCTTTAAATCTGGTGCATATCGGTAGGTCCTGTGTGCTAGAATTGAAATCTACTACATAACCGGGGCCTGGCGTAGATTTTAGCTGTAAATGACATTACACTCAACTCATGTCTTACTCAACCCAGTTTTCTGGCTTGGGTTATAGTAAATCTGATGAGCTGAGGCATCCCTAGCCTTGCCACTTGACCTCCATCCTGCTTAGCCAACTGGAAAAGTGTTGAGCTGAGTGGAAAATGGACAAAGTGGTACATGTTTATCGTCAATGAGGTCTGTGTGCCAAAGATGCACCACTTATATATTAAATATTCTCCCTGGCCACCCAGCCCACTTGTATACGTCAATGAGCAGGGAATAAAATCAAGCACCAACCTCTCTCTGGCCTTGACAGTAGATACATAATGTATAAGAGCATAATGTGTGACTGTCCTTAGAGCAGGCGGATTTTACATTGAACTTAATTTTATACTGTAAAAGTGTTATATGCTTATTTGGCTGTTCTACGACTGTTCTATTAGAGGCTTTATATGAGAGAGAAATGAGAAATAATATCTTGGTCAATTAAACTCAAAATGCAGATTTCTTGCCTCATCAAAAACTACAAATTATAAAGCTCGATATATCAGGTCTTTTATTTCCAATCAGAATAGCAAGTACTGTACATGTGCATTTGACTTGCTATAAATCTATTTTTAAAGTAAATCTTCTAAGAGACACCAGATCCATTTCCTAGCCCCCCCATCCCCCAACACATGTATCGCTAATAACATTCTTCAGAAATGAAGTTCTCAATTTCACCTCTCATTCAGTTTTATGAGACTGAGATATCTAAAGAGAAATTCAGATTATAGGCTTTCTTTGTCTTCATACTGTAATTCGTATAACAGTATAAATTAATGACATTTTTTAGCAGTATTTGGAAGATTTTTTTTTTCTGCAGGGTCATACTTGGGATTATAGATATAAAATCTTTTGATATGAATTTGCTGAGAAATAAAAAATGAAGACAGTCTTATTTTTAAAAGAGAAAAGAAAATATAGAGAACATAAAATTGTATTCTTCAGTGCAGTGAGTATGAAGGGCTGGAAAAATATCTGTATCTTGTGTGTAAATTGGAATAATTAACGTTTATACTGTAGATGCTGGGTATAGTTCAGTCCTGGGGAAGAAGAGATTGTATGAGCCATCAAGGTGTTAATAGTGATGTCATTGTGCAGAGTGACATCACATAACAAGATTGTCCTGGAGTAATAAATAGGTCCACAATACTGTGCTGATCAATGCTCTGTCATTATTATTACTACATATCCTCTTAGAAATCCCCTCTAAACTCATGGGGGGGGGGGGGGTTGCATTTCTCAAGCCACTAGCACTTATTTTTTTCAAATTCTGACCTTTTTTTTTAGGTTTTATGTTATGTGGGTTGGGTAAAAAACAATGAAATTCATCCATTTTTTTTAACAGTCTGTTAAACACAGTCATGTGAATAAGAGCTAACACTGTTCCAGTCTATCGTCAGTTATGCTGGATGCCTCATATGCATCTCCTCCCATTCCTCTAATTCTACCACCCTGACAGTTACCACCATTGACTGCCCATCACACAAAGAAATACAATTTAGGTTGCTCACTTTAACCTACAAAGCCCCCTTTCCAGATTTGATCCATTTCACATTTCTTCTTTAATTCACATGCAAGCTCACATGACAACGTCCTCTCTGCTAAAGCTGGGCGAGACCTCTGAGGATTTGTTTCGGGTTCAGGTGGCTCAGATCCAAGATTTGTTGATCGCTTGATGGGTCAAACAAGTTCTGTACAAATCACACTTTAAAATGGCTCAGTGTAGAACAATCTCGGGGCTACTAGAAACCTATATATCTAATTTCTAGCTCTCTAAGACAAACACAGCTGAAGTTAAAATGAAAATTACATTATTATACTATGGGGTCTCTCGCATTTTTCCACATTGTTCGGGTGGAAACCCAGCGGACCCCATTATAGTGTATGGGGTCCACGGGTTTCCACAGGTAAACGCTTTTTAACAGGAGTGGGTTTCTGTTTTTCAGGTCCCCAAGTGGATTCTAGTGTGAACCTAGGGCCGTGATGGCGAACCTATGGCACGCGCACTGTCACCATGATCGCTCACTAACGGGGAATCCGGTACAGGATTCCCTGTTAGTGAGCGATCACTTCTTTCAGCTATATGTGCATCGCATAGGACCGCGGCCTACACTGATTGCAGAGTGTAACCTCTGCCTCGACGCAGGCGTGATGACATAAGTCATCAGCGCGCGCGATCAAAAGAAGGAGGACATTCTTCATGGGACTGCACCTCTTCGTGGGACTAGGTAAGTAGCATAAATTACTGTGTGAGGGCCTAGTGTGAAGCATATACTACTGTGTAGAGCCCCACTGTGAAGCATATACTACTGTGTGGGGCTCCACTGTGAAGCATAAACTACTTTGTGGAGCCCACTGTGAAGCATATACTACTGTGTGGGGGTCTACTGTGAAGCATATACTACTGAGTGGGGGCCTACTATGAAGCATAAACTACTGTGCAGGGGCCACTGTGAAGCATATACTTCTGTGTGGGGCCCACTGTGAAGCATATACTACTGTGTGGGGGCCTACTGTGAAGCATAAACTACTGTGTGGGGCCCATTTTGAAGTATAAACTACTGTGTGGGGGCCCACTGTGGAACATATACTACTGTGTGTGGGCCCACTGTGAAGCATTTAATTCTGTGGGGGGGCCCAAAGTGGAGCATATAATACTGTGTGGGGGCCTACTGTGGAGCATATACTACTGTGTAGGGGCCACTGTGGATAATATAATACTGTGCGGGGGCCACTGAGGAGCGTATAATACTGTGTGGGAGCCACTGTGAGCATATAATACTGTCTGGGGGCCACTTCAGAGTGAATTGTGCTGTCTGGGGGCCACTGTGGAGCGCATTGTACTGTGTGGGGACCCTTCACTATTTACTGCATATCACACAGTATCTGTTTTATAGCACACATGTGATATTATTACAGGCTGTAATAACATTGCACGGTCACTATAAAACAGATCCTGGTTAATTTAAGGTTAAATTGCCGTGTTGGTACTTTGTGATAAATTAGTGGGTTTTGGGTTGCAGTTTGGGCACTAGGTCTCTAAAAGGTTCGCCATCACTGACCTAGAGTAAGCCCTTGATTCATAGGACCTGTTGGTGGTTTAGTGTTCCACATAGACCTGACAGATTCCCTTTAATGGCGTTACGTATATAAATAAATCATAACAATATACTGTAAATACTGTATATACTGCGTATAATGTTTGATCTCCAAAATATCTAAATTTTCATCCAATTTACGGGAATCTGCAAACGTTAAGTAAACATAATGAATTTTAATTGAATGAATTGTCTGTGTGATTGTGTGTTATTAGATTAGTAGACATAATATTCAGCTGTCTTCTGTCTTAAAAGCGGCAGATAGACACGTTACTGCCCATAAACTTGAAAGGACTGTGACAGATATATACCAGCACTGGAAAGGCCATATGGCAAGAGACAGCTTAGCAAATGACATTTTATGAGGCACTTTAACTCAGTCGGGCTGTCACTTCATTCCAGCAACTCTGAACATACTGGATTGGCCACTTGATTTTACAACAAGGGTTATTGGTCAGAATCATCTGATAACATAAATGAGGTTTAGCGATAGGTAAATGATGATAGTAAAATTGCTACATACTGTATATTTGTGTACCAGACTATAAGCATTTCTGAACTATCATGTTAGCTTAAAGGGGTTGTCCCATGAAGTGAAAACCACAGGACCTTTCTCCCACTCTGCATTCAACCTGAGGCTGGGGTTGGAACTGGTGATGTTTGGCTCTCCCATTCACTCAATGGGAGCATTGGAGATAGCCAAGTGCTGTACTTCAGCTATCTCCAGTGCTACCATTGAAGTGCCCATAATCCCACCAGTCCTGCTCACATTCAGCCTTCCTGCACTCAGTGTGAATGTGGAGCGGGAGAAAGGTTCTGCAGTCTTAACTTCGTGGGACAACCCCTTTAAGGCTAGGGCTATACTCCATATCGATGTGTTGCCCTGCAACTCGTTCACCCATATCAGTGGAGTTGCATTGCAACCCTGAGGGTGCTTTGACTGCGAATTGTAGTCACAAAAAAATTTAGCACTGCTCAATTTTTTTGAAAGTATAAGTCTTGATCCCAGCACCCTTGAGTGTCTCAATGCGTTTCCATTCACTTACATTGGTAAAGGAGTCTTTGGTCACTCGGTGGGAGTCCATTGCATAAAGGAATTTTACTGTAGTATAATTTTTATTGCCCCTTTTCCTAATGGCTTTCATTGTCCCCAGGGATTGAGTTATGTAGCGTTTAGACTATATTTAGGCTGGTCAACATAGAGCATGCTCGCTGCAAGTTAGCCACTGCAGGTCAGCGACGGCTCACCCACTGTAATGTACAATCCCAGTGTGGTGGAGGAAACTTAAAAAATGTCATTCAGAAACTGAGCATAAAATTCACAGCACAAGATACTGAATCCTTTGTGGCCTTAGCATAAGTATGTTAAGATATGGTGCCTGTCTAAAAAAGTGGAGATAGTTTCAACATAGCCTTCAAATGGGAGCATGAGTTGCCACTTGCAATGGATCTTTTACGGTTCAATCACACTTGACAGATTTGTTACTTAAACTTTTCTGCCTGTCCCATTCATCTAAATAGGACATACAGAAACCTATGCACCTGTTGCTCAACTAGCCTCAAGTTGCAAACAATTCTGCAATAAATTTACCATATATGATTGTACCCTTATTTTCCGTCAGGGAAATCCTTCTGCATATTTCTTGGTTAGCCTCTGTCCACTCATTCAGACAACCACACACCTTAACATAAAAAAAAATGCAAAGGTTGAAAGCTCAAATGAAACCCGAAGCGAAAATTGACAAGCTACAGGCTTAAAACCCGGAGCGAAGATTACGTTGTGCTTCAGGTTTTAGATGCATTTGCATAAGATTATGTTTACATTTTATCCACCATGCACTTACTGTAGGTTTCAGATTTGCCACGAGCAAGTTTGCAGCAGATAACCCACTAAAATTACTGCCTGTGTGGCCCCGGCTGTAGACTTCCAATTGCCAACTACAGCTAACTCGCCAACAACAATCCAAGGCTGCATACAGAGTAATACAAAGTATCCCTTCATGCTACCACATAGAAGAAGGTAAATGGTGCTAGACTCTGCAGCTGGATGGTTAGCTGAAGTCCAACATAGTACTGGTACAACTGTGCAGAAGTACCAGATACAAGTAACTCTAGCGGACAAGTCAAGGTCTATATCAGAAGGTCACAAAAGTGGTGGTCAGGAACCAACAAAGTTTCATACCAGGAATCAGGTAATACACAGACAATGCAATAGGTGCTGTAGTAGCAGTAGATAAACTAATCTAAAGCTGGACATACACATAGGATTAGTATTGGCCATAATGCAGCCAGTCAATTATACTTTGGATCATCCATAAGAACTAACAACATGCCCAACTAAAATGACAGATCAACATGTAAATCAACAGTCTATACCAACAAAGTGACAAGGGATTGCCTATATTTGGCCAATTATGTCATATATGTGTAGTCATGCACCCCAGGGTCACCGCTGAGGCCTGTGATTGGGCTTCAGCAGTTACAAGGGCGCATAGACATCATGACGCTTGCATTAAAGTATCATGACATCAGCGCACCCCATGTGATCCGCTGAAACCCAATCACAGGCCTCAGTGGTGACCCTTGGGTGTGTGATGTCATCCAGGAGGCTGGAAGAGGACCCTAAGGGAGCGCTGGATGCTGTGAGGATGCTCAGGATAGGTGAAGGAAGGTGAGTATAACTGTTATATTTCCTCAAAGTTTCCAGTTCAGCTCCAACCAGAAACTTTTGGAAAATTCAGATCAAATCTGGTTTGATCCGAATTGGTTTTCTCATCTCTAACACTGATGCTTCAGATTAACTGTACCTTAAATACCACCACAGGATATGCACCAAGTCACATTTAGATGGCCGTCTGTGGATAAACTGTGGACATTTATCCTAACCTGTCTTCTACTAATTGATTTTGCATTGGAAATTAGACTGCTATGAAATGACACATGGTTGGTTATGCATTGGGGTACAAGAGGTTCAAGGTGCCCCTCTGACATGATGTATTGGCATTATGATACTGTATACTTGTAGAAACATGGAAGATTGACGGCAGAGAAAGACCCCATTGTCCATCTAGTCTGCCCTTATATCAATATATTTTATCTTAGGATAGACATGTGTTTATCCCAGGCATGCTTACATTCACTTACTGCAGATTCCCCAGCTACAACTGCTTATATATAATACCTATATGAATGTGAATAATCTGTTTAGGGCAGATATGTAAGAGGTTGCCTGTGTGATAGTGAAGTAGATGAGAAATGGCACCCAGAGTGTGGAATAGGTGGGGACTGTGTACATTTGTCATTTCACTGTTTCTTTTATCCACTGTGATATTTACCATTATAACTGCGGCATTGACAAATCCATTGACAAGACACATCCCATGTAATATATTAACCCAAAAAACACAATCTTCATTGGTCTCCTTTGGATTTTCTCCCGGGAAGCCTTTGCATTTTATCATCCTGTCTAAAAAGTGGGAGTCATTACGGCACTTTGTTAGGAAGTGGTTTAAATCACAATTTGCCGTTACGACACCTTTTAAAGTAACGCCAAGCGAATGCCAACCTAGGTAAAATGTCATTGTGAGACCAAGGTCTGAACTTGGACGGGGCGCTTTATGGCTTTCTAGTGTGTGATAAAATCTGTTCACCAGATGTAGTATCTGTCTCCTGTGTAGCATACTAGAACGTCAGCTAGGCCTCGGGCCCATTTGTTTCATGTAATTGCCTTTCCTATGCACACCTTAGGGCACCTTAATTCTCTCTTTTATTCCATGCACTGCACAGAGTACCATCTGCTGGTTTTAAACACTTTCCATTTTATGGCGGTACTGCAGCGAATGGCTACGTTCTGTCCTGGAGAACACAGTTTGGCAAGAGGGAGAGCTGTTCTTGCCAGCTGTTTGTTTTATACTTATCTAAATAAAGTATGTTTGTCTAGAAAGCCTCTCTTTATGTCTCAGTATCTAAGCACAACCTATCAGTCTGCAAGATAATGGATAGCTTTTAGGAGACATAATTGGGCTCCTTTAAAGTCATCACTAAATTATTACCCGCCTAAATTTTTATATTTTTATATATATATATATATATATATATATATGACATATTAGAAGAATTTCAATCTATATAATATGTATAATATTTATTTATGTATTGAAGGGGTCTGATTTATTTTTTTCTCCCAGAAACGCCACCACACTTGTCTATGGGCTGTGTCTGGTATTGCATGTTAGCCCCCATTGAAAAGAATGGCATAATTTTAGGGAAAAAGCTGATTCCTTTCCAATACAGGACAATAATAATGTCTCAACACACTTTGCATAACTCAAGAGGGGTGGGATGCAGCCGGTTCTCCCGATCTGGTTGTTAAAAATACAACCGGATCACAAAACTGAGAAGAAGCAGAGCATTGACCTAGTTCTGCTACTGGTAAAGCAAAAAAACACAGAATTTCTGCTCTACCACTCTCTGACTTGTATGCCGTGGGCCAATGGAATACTGGTACTTACCTGGCTGCTCCCCGGCTCCTCCCGCTCCTTCCTGCTCTAGGCGCACATGGCGATACAGCAGTATGCCTGGAGCAGAGAGACAGAGTGGGACCAGCTAAGTATTGAGCTAATTCTGCTGTTTGTGGGACCAATGAATGGGCCACTGTATGGCTTATACAGTGCCCCTATTACTGGTCCTCCCCATACAGTTGCCCCTTCACTGGTCCTCCCCACAGACACCTGGATCCCACACAGACTATCTTTTCTAGCAGCCTCTGGGACAGGTATTCAAGTAATAGGAGTGTTGCTGCACTTCACTGGAATCACTGATATGCAGTGGACGGGGCTGCTATGCTACTCCGATTGCATGAAAAGGAGTGGCACTGCATGCACCGCCTATCCACTAGTGGCTATCCACTAGATTCTAGCAACTGGAACATCTTCGGGACTCTGTCACAGTTACAGAAGCTACATCTTCCTCATTAGAAGGATAATTCCTTTTTATAGACTGGGCATATAATATTCTTCCTCAATAAAGGCCTAAATGTTACCCTGAATAGTAAAAACCCTGGTCCTCCTAAGTCTAAGACAGTCATATATTTGGCTCTGTATAAGCCTAGGTTTCAGAGCTAACAGCTTTAAGCAAAAGATCAATATGCTGAACCTGAAACAAAGGTTTTCCAGCAATAGAGAAACTATATTATTCCATCAGACCTATGGACAGGAATCAGGAACTTAGAATGATAGGGTTGTTTTCCCTTTAAAAGCAATTTCAAGTTTTCAGTTTCCTGTCTGGATGTGGGTAGTTCCTAAATTAGTGCTGTTATAGGTGTAAGGGTAATCCATAGTGTATCTGCTCCATGTTAACATATCCTTAATATTCTGCCCAGAAAAAATATCATGTTCTTTGGGCTTTTTGTGGACACATCAGCTTAACTATTATCTTAACTGATTATTATTAAAGGCATTTTCAGGCACTAAGATATTGATAACCTACCCTTAGAATGGATAAAAATTATCAGATAGGTTGTGGTTAAATATCTGGCAATCCATCAATCAACTGTTTCAAGATACCGCGCTGCGGCTTCTTCATTGCTCACCAAGCATAACGTCATCCACTGTACAGCAACTGAGCATAGAACTTAATCTCAGCCCCATTCAGGGTCATATTCAGACTTGTATCTTATGCCACCTGAAGTATTTCCCCTATACATTGCTTTATCTATCTTGCTCTGTTTGCCAGATACCTTCTTTGAGGTCCATGGCTGGTAGGGGAAGGTGCAAGATTCTACCTGCTTTATGGTCCATGGTTGGTGGGAGAAAGCGCAAGACGCTACCTTCTTGGAAGTCTATGGCTGGTGGGGGAAAGGCACAAGATGCTACCTTCTTGCAGCTCCATGGCTGGTGAGAGAAGTTTCAAGATGCTACCTTATTGAAGGTCCATGGCAGGTGGGAAAAGGCGCAGGACGCTGCCTTCTCGAAGGTTCATGTCCAGCGGGGGAAGGCACAAGATGCTACCTTCTTGGAGGTCCATGGCAAGTGGCGGACCGCGCAAGACACTACCTTCTGGCAATCAACGTTGAGTAGCTGGTAAGTCCAGATGGAACCATAGCAAGTATGGTGGAAATAAATGCTTCATTTTCAACATAAGAATTATTAGCTATATTAATCCAGAGGAAGGTGAAAAATATTCCCTGAGCACTAATTATTGGGTTGACCTCAGTATAGGGGAAAAAAATTCCTACCTGACTCCAAATTTGGTGATAGGAATAAATCCCTGGATTGTTGCTGCTACCTGGATGTTGAGTTGTAAAAGCTTTCTAGATTTGTCAAAGGTCAGAGAAGAGAGTTACCCATGTAAAACGACAAATAGATGTGTCTGAGAATGAGCTCTTCGCATACATACTGTAAAACTGCAAGGGGTCATTAGGGGAATATACTGGTAAGGGAATTACACATATGTTATTAGGGACTGTTCTAGGATAGAGATTCTGTCACCTCTCCTTTATGGCTTAGTAAAGAGGATCTATCAACTCTCCTTTGTGGTGTAGGATAGAGGATCTGTCAGCTATCCTGTATGGTGTCAGCTATAACTGTGATACTACATGATATGAATTGTCCATAAAAATGACAATCTGTACAGTGTATATGAGTGTATATTACTACTGAGCAGTGGTAACACCATGGATATGACTGGGTGTTATACTTACAACTGTAATTGTGGAAGACTCTGTTGGACAACACATATCACATCAGTCTACTGGGATGGTAGGTGTACCTCGACACTCCTCCTTGGTCCTCTTGTACACGCCTGTCACAGTAGGGCCAAAATTCATTATTTTGATGTGGCCATCTCTGGTCTAAAGGATATTTTCTGGTTTTAGGTCCGAATGAAGAATACCTTATGCATTTAGGAACTCAGTGCCACAGACCACTTCTGCTCTGATGAATTTCACAGTGGCACTGTCAAGAGGAAAGTTCTTTATGATGATGACCATCCATTTCCATAGAGTTAGTAGTCTTGTAATGTATCTTGTAATCTTCATTTTTTTGTACTGCGCACCCTAATATTGTGCTAAGCTAACCATTCTAGAAGTTGGTGGCGCTTTATAAATAATAAAAACCACAAAACTAGAATAATAGAAATTCACTTAAAGAATCAAATATTTTTACTCTTTCTCTTTGCGTGCAGGAAACATTGACATTCACGGGTTAATAACACCCACAGAATTCTTAATAAAGTACATTCAGTAGGAAGGAATCTAGAGAGGGTTCATAACATTTATCGATCTAAAATATCTACTGATAAATTTAACAGAATAATGATGTGGAAAATGTTACAAACATGGAGAACTTGGAGAATTGAGGTAATGAAGTTCTGCTGAAATGCATTTTAGTCAGGTATGATTTGTATATGCCTCTAGTAAAATGTAATGACCTGTGAATGCAGATGAATTTAACAAGGTAATACTTTATATATATGTGAACATTATTCTTTTATCACTCGGGCTAATTACAACTTGATACATTTTTCCTCATTTGTAAAATGGACCAATGCAAAATCCTAAAACATCGTCATTTTCTGGCCAATTATTATATCAGGACCATTTATTAATGCATAGGGTCACATGAGCAAATATAATAATGCATAACAATATACTCAGCTGGAGAGCAGAACATACATGGAGTAACCTGGGGGCTATATCACCTGGCAACATTTTAAAGTGTAACTAAAGTTTCGGACAACTCTTGATTTTCTGGCAGTATTTGTGTCAATAATAAATTTTATAATATAATATATAGTATTAACAAATTTTAATACCTTTTTGTGAAATCCTGCCACTCTTTATTCTTCCCCTTGTTTCTGTATTGAAATCTGTTCCTGCCTCTACAGGCTGTGTAAAATGTAGAGAAAATGAGGGTAGGGGAGGGTCTCTTCAAACAGTTATATCTCGGTTGTTATAAAACATATAGACTTCCTTTTGGTGTCATATCTGTTTCTAGAGATATCACTGGTTGAAAACATAGCCGGGATTAGGATATTTATATGCAGCTGCATAATGTATATAATATAAATATCCAAATCCCAACTGTGTTTTCAATCAGTTATAACTGTACATTTTACACAGCCCCGCACTGCAAGCCTGTACTGAATGTATCTGAAGGCAGACATTAAACTGTGGGGGCAGCTGGAGGGAAAAATTATATTGTGGGAGTAGCTGAAGGGGGACATTAAACTGTGGGGGAAGCTGAAGGGGGGAATTAAACTGGTGGGATAGCCGTGGGGCATTAAACTGTGGGGGAAGCAAAAGGGGATATTAAACTGTAGGGGTAGCTGGAGGGGAACATTAACCTGTGAGGGTAGCTGAAGGGGGACATTAAACTGTGGGTGCACTTGGAGGGGGACATTATGCTGTCGGGGCAATGGAGGGGACATTATAATGTGTGGAAATACCATGTTAGGGTGACTTTAGGGGCATTATACTGTGTGGGGGCACAAAAATAAATGAGCGGGGTCAAAGTGGCAGTGAGTGGGGCTAAATTTGCAGTAGCACGCACAGGTCATGACACACCTCTTTCTGTCCTTGGAAAGTTGGGAGGTCACTGAGCCACTAAGAGGCATTATATTATATGGGGCCACTAGTGATGCATTATACTGTGTGAGGGCCACTAAGGGACATTATTCTATGTTGGAACCATTGAGGTGGATTTTAATTTGTACAGGTCAGGTATTTCTAAGTGGTGGTGATGGTGGGGGGGGTCATTTATGAAACCTTGGCAATGGGTCCACCAATGTGTTAAAACGGCCCTGGACTGCGTGCAGTTCCAGACTACCATTTGTCCATCACTGGTGTATAGACAACATGCTATTCGACTTCTGTCTATTAAGATATTTATATGGTGGGAATATAAAGAGACATTTTAAAGGGATGTTAAAGTGTCAGGGATTGGTTGTGTAAGAGTAACCTGTATATTCTTATAATGACATAGGAATAGCCTACAAATAATAGCTTAGAATTAATGCACAGCTGATCGTATTGTTTATGGGGGAATAAAAATGATTGTTCATCAGTATCTAATCTCCCTGTGTAAATAGCCAATGCTCAGCCAACAAATGTAATCTGTATGGGGATGAACAATCATATTAACTACTGTTCACTTCGTACTAACAATGATTCTCACATGTAATAGACAGTTAATGCACACCAATCAAGATGCTATATAATCAATATCCCAATATAAAAGTAACTTAAGATAATAGATACATAAGGGCTAATGCAGGTATGATGTAGATCTTCTGCACACTGGGGCAGGCAACTGGCTCCAACCGCTTCATAAATCAGGTGCACGTCCATTATTACTCACACCAGAAATCTGGTCTGAGTTATAATAAATATGTCTGGCTTAAGCATTCCCATCCTGGCCTGCTATACTCCCTACCCCACTCCAGCCACATTCGCACAATGTGGTGAGGGTGACGCAAAACTGGGGTTATGGCATAAAACTGGCGTAGAGGGACTGATAAATTCCTCCCATTGGGACAGAATTACTGTCTAAAAGTAAGTGCAAACATAGTCCTAAACTGCACCAGATTTATCAATGTATAATGCTAAATAAGATAAGATACGGTGCTGGCCAAAAGTATTGGCACCCCTGCAATTCTGTCAGATAATACTCAATTTCTTCCAGAAAATGATTGCAATCACAAATGCTTTGGTAATAATATCTTCATTTAATTTGTCTTCAATGGAAAACCACAAAAAGAATTGTCAAAAAGGCAAACTGGATATAATTCCACACCAAACATAAAAAAGGGGGTGGACAAAAGTATTGGCACCCTTTGAAAAATCAGGTGATGCTTCTCTAATTTGTGTAATTAACAGCACCTGTTACTTACCTGTGGCACATAACAGGTGGTGGCAATAACTAAATCACACTTGCAGCCAGTTGAAATGGATTAAAGTTGACTCAACCTCTGTCCTGTGTCCTTGTGTGTACCACATTGAGCATGGAGAAAAGAAAGAAGACCAAAGAACTGTCTGAGGACTTGAGAAGCAAAATTGTGAGGAAGCATGAGCAATCTCAAGGCTACAAGTCCATCTCCAAAGACCTGAATGTTCCTGTGTCTACCGTGCGCAGTGTCATCAAGAAGTTTAAAGCCCATGGCACTGTGGCTAACCTCCCTAGATGTGGACGGAAAAGAAAAATTGACGAGAGATTTCAACAAAAGATTGTGCGGATGGTGGCTAAAGAACCTCGACTAACATCCAAACAAGTTCTAGCTGCCCTGCAGTCCGAGGGTACAACAGTGTCAACCCGTACTATCCGTCGGCGTCTGAATGAAAAGGGACTCTATGGTAGGATACCCAGGAAGACCCCACTTCTGACCCAGAGACATAAAAAAGCCAGGCTGGAGTTTACCTGTGAAAGCCAAAAACTTTTTGGAAGAATGTTCTCTTGTCAGATGAGACAAAAGTAGAGCTTTTTGAGAAAAGGCATCAACATAGAGTTTACAGGGAAAAAAAAGAGGCCTTCAAAGAAAAGAACACGGTCCCTACAGTCAAACATGGCGGAGGTTCCCTGATGTTTTGGGTTTGCTTTGCTGCCTCTGGCACTGGACTGCTTGACCGTGTGCATGGCATTATGAAGTCTGAAGACTACCAACAAATTTTGCAGCATAATGTAGGGCCCAGTGTGAGAAAGCTGGGTCTCCCTCAGAGGTCATGGGTCTTCCAGCAGGACAATGACCCAAAACACACTTCAAAAAGCACTAGAAAATGGTTTGAGAGAAAGCACTGGAGACTTCTAAAGTGGCCAGCAATGAGTCCAGACCTGAATCCCATAGAACACCTGTGGAGAGATCTCAAAATGGCAGTTTGGAGAAGGCACCCTTCACATCTCAGGGACCTGGAGAAATTAGCCAAAGAAGAATGGTCTAAAATTCCAGCAGAGCATTGTAAGAAACTCATTGATGGTTACCGGAAGCGGTTGTTCGCAGTTATTTTGTCTAAAGGTTGTGCTACCAAGTATTAGGCTGAGGGTGCTAATACTTTTGTCCGGCCCATTTTTGGAGTTTTGTGTAAAATGATCAATGATTTGACTTTTTTTTCATTCTCTTTTGTGTTTTTTCATTGCAAGCAAAATAAATGAAGATATTATTACCAAAGCATTTGTGATTGCAATCATTTTCTGGAAGAAATTGAGTATTATCTGACAGAATTGCAGGGGTGCCAATACTTTTGGCCAGCACTGTAAGTCTGGGGCATCTTTAGACTATCTAGTTTATCTTTACACCACCAATTATTTGGCTTCATTTCCAGATGTACAATGCTGCATCCTAACCCCCCTTACTAGTAACCTCATCCCTTTCTCAATAAGCCCCATAGTTAATAAATGTAGAATATAGCACCAGCTTCAGTTTTTTATTGCAAATTGCACAAGAATTATGGCCTTTTTTTTTAATAGTGAATGTGCCCCATTGTATATTACTCCCTACTATGGTCATTGTCTAATACACAGTGCAATGCAAAAGTTGTAGGCAGGTGTGGGGAAAAGGCTGTAAAGTAAAAATACTTTCATTAGCAGAACTGTTAATAGTTTATTTTTGTGATTTAACAAAAGTGAATGAACAAAACAGAAATCTAAATCCCATAAATATTTGCCTTCCACCAATTCTTCTCAGTACACTTGCAGACAATTTGTGAAGAAACTCGGCAGGGAGGTTGTTCCTGCCATCTTGGAGAACTAAGCACAGATCTTCTGTGGATGTAGGCTTGCTCCAATCCTTCTGTCTCTTCATGTAATCCCAGACAGACTGGATGATGTGGAGATCAGGGCTGTATCTGCGGGGGCCGGATCATCACTTCCAGGACTCCTCCTCCAAAGGGCAAAGGTCACACCAAATATTGATGGGATTTACATTTCTCTTTTATTCATTCACTTCATTTTGTTAATTAAGGGAAATAAACTATTAACACTTCTATTTTTTAACGCATTGTTACTTTGCAGCATTTCTTTTACACCTGCCTACAACTTTTGCACAACTGTATCCTATTTGCTACAACACAGAGATCCCCTTTAACTATATGAGCTGGTAAGGTTATTTATTAACGCTTCTGGAAGGAACATATCTGCAATTTACCATACAATTAGGTTTTATCTGTTGAATGCAAATTGGACAATGAAGGGAAAAATTCTGAGAGGTTATTATGAGATAGTACAGTTTATGTGAGAAATGTTAAAAATTAACCATAAAATTTTTTTCTACAAACTGGGTTTACCTTGTATTAGCCAGGGGACATGATGCACTGATATCTGTCCAGACAACATTTAATAAGGAAAATAATATGAAGTGAATGTCACTATTTCTGCCTCTTGCATTGCAAATCGAAATCTCTTTTTCTTTAGCTCATGGATATTTCTAGCTACTGTGCAATGATATTTGGTGAGACGATTGCTACCAGTGAATACAGTTCAGTGGTCACATTGTTGCGAGCTGTAAATCAATCATCCATTAAAAACACCATTTCCTTCTCTAAGAAGTCTGATTCATTTACAAGCGAGGTTACAAAAACTCCTTGGTTGTGGAACAGAATTATGCAATGTCATGAACACATTAACATTTGGATCAAAATTTTACATCTTGTCAGATAGTAAACATTATAAATGGTTGAGATTTGCAATAAATAATTGTCTATTAATACCCTGGCATGGTGCTGCAAATTAAAGTCACACTTCAGCGAGCACAGCTGTATGCACGAGACGCAGGGAAGAAGATTCCATTGAGAGACAATCAGATCATATTTCTAGTTTTGAAGCCAAATGTTGGTAAGCTTGCTACAAAAAAAAATGTGGATATGACAACGGTTCTATACAAGGCCTATATAATGCTGGCTAAAATAATGGATCACTTGCTGGTACATTATGACTATTACTGGGGCCAGAGTGGTTAAACTGTAGCTGTCACATTATTGGGGCACTGTTTGATCTCACAACACTATTCATCCTGCATCTATGTGTACTTCTTTTCGTCCACTTTTTCAACATGGATCTGGGGGTAAGGTAAAGGATTATGGTCATGGTGAAAAAGTTCAACTTGAGCCCCCCTGTGCGCCTGTCAATTGTCATCTGTGTTGCATTCATTCTAGTAGCATTTACATTTCCTTTTCTATTTCAGCCCAGACTTGTTCACAACAAGTCTATGAACTCAAGCTTCCCTTTATTCCTGTCCCCTATCAATGACCCTACATCATAACAATCATACCCCATTTTGTGCCACACAATCGATCCACAGAGTCAATCTAGAGTCTGCATTGAAAAGTTAGTTTTCTTCTTTCTGACAGTAAAAGGGTGTGTATATTAAATCTTCACTTGTATCACTCCAGTGCACCAGAGGGTAGGGAAATTAAACTGACAATGCACACACTGAGACATCAATAAAAATCAGAAAGGAGATCAAAGAAGTCTTAGTGTGGTGAGGGTGATTGGTGTACACCACTGGCTTATAGGCCCAGTGGCAGTTGCGACCATTGTGACTTCTATAGTTATGCCAGTACTTATGGACCTCCAGGCTCCAGGGCCCAGGTGCATCCTCTCAACTTATGCCCGTGGCATGGATGTTGGCTACTAATGAGGCCAGGGTGTCACAGTAGTGGGACTAGTGAAAAAAGTTGCTGCTTTATGCTGCTTTCATAAGAATGAGGATCCTATGGTGATCTATTTTTAGTTCCGTTTGGGTATTACTACTGACATATGAACACTATAATGTTCCCATATAATGTCTACCTTAAGGCGGTCTTAGTCTGATCATATATGAGTTTCAAATTAAAGTGGTATTACTATGATCAGAAGTGAAACTTGAAGCTTCTGGGGTCTGGTGCAAAATCTTCACATGGACCCACCTTTCACCACCTCCACCAAATCCAACATTTGAATCCTTTAACAGCCAAGGCTTCACTGATCCCGGCATAGTTGGATTGATTTCTCTAGCCCCCACTGTTCTTGAGCAATCATTTCTGTTAGTTTCAGCACCCAATATGCTAAGTAGGCTGTCTACTGTCAGGTGGGTGGTCCTTTGCCAGAGCAGACACATAGAAACTGTCCACCGGACATTAGGGAGCCGAATTAATATATTGGGTGCTAAAAATAACAGAAAAGATTGCTCAGTAATGGTGGTAGCTAGAGAAAAAA
Source organism: Leptodactylus fallax (assembly GCA_947044405.1). Classification (NCBI taxonomy): domain Eukaryota; kingdom Metazoa; phylum Chordata; class Amphibia; order Anura; family Leptodactylidae; genus Leptodactylus; species Leptodactylus fallax. The sequence goes on from CAMRHE010000171.1 coordinate 1,848,679, forward strand.
AAAATCTCTGAAATCAGTGCAGTGGTACCCGCTAAACCTTATGGGACACAGGCATTTTTCATTTTTGTTTTTTAGTTTTTTAGTCCCTGCACTCTAAAAGCCATAACTTTTTCATTTTTCTGTTTACATAGTCATATGAGTGCTTGTTTTTTGCAAGACAAATTGTACTTTAAAATGGTACTTTTTAAATATTCTGTACAGTATACTGGGAAGCTGGAAAGAAATTCTGAAAGTTGTGGAATTGCAAAAAAATGCAGTACCGGCATTTACATGCATTTTGTTTATGCAGCTTCTGCTTTGTGGTAAAATTGACATGTTAGCTTCATTCTCTGGGTTGGTACAATCGTGGTGATACCAGATTTATATCTTTTTTTTTTTTTTTTTAAATACCTACATAATAATTACAAGTTTTGAAGAAAAAAAAATTCTTAGAGTAGCCTGATACCTGTAACTTTTTTTTTATATTTTAGTGCATAAGCTGTGTATGGTGTGTTTTCTTGCAGGACAATAGGTATTCATACCATTTTGGGGAATGTATGATGTTTTGATCACTTTTTATTCCATTTTATTCCAAAGCAATGAAAAAACAGCAATTATGCCATTTTTTTTTCCTGTTTTAATGTTCACCAAATAAGTTGGGCAGTTTCAGATTTGGAGACGTCTAATGTGTTTGTTTATGTTTACTTTTATTTATTTATATTTACATGTGATCTAGGAAAAGGGGGAATGATTTATATATTTTATTTTTTTTTGAATTTTTTTGAAAAGTTATAGGTGTCAGAAAACAATGATCCCAGACATTTAAAAAAATACCATAAATTTGGTATTGACATAATCGTAATGACCCACCAGACAAAGCTGCCATGTCATTTTTATTGCAGAATGAACACTGTAAAAAGAAAATGCAAAAAATAATGATAGAATTGTGTTTTTCACATGGTCCCCCCAGTGGTGAACCTAGCCTCTTTGCTGGCTGAGGCGGACTATAGAAAGACGCCCCCCCCCCCCAAAAAAAAAAAAAAAAAAAAAACTGAGTTTCCATGCTACTAGTTTAACACACTGTTATCGTCGCACAATATACACAATACACAAAGTTATAAAACAGTTTTTAAGAATTCTTCTTCCTGTATTATTTCAGTATCAGATCAACAACACGGCATTAACAATGAAAGTAACTTCACACATCTTCTGCTTGGTGGATGGACGAGCCCACATGGCCCCCATTCTCTATAATAGGAGCCCCGCAGATAGCTGAGTACTGGAATTCGGCTATCTTTGGCACTCCCATTGAAGTGAATGAGAGCCACGCGGGTTCGTCCATCCACCAATGGCTGACACCACCTATCATATATGGCTGCAGCCCAATTCTCAGGCTCAGTGAGGGTCTCAGCAGACAGACCCCCATCAATCAGGTATTTATCCTCTATCATTTAGGTGAATACAGGGCAGTAACATTCTGTGACTTACAGGTGACGTCTCTGACTAATCGGTCACATTTCCCTTCTCTTCCCTTTGGACCGCCACGACCACTTCTTGCAGCTGTGAATTGTCTCTGTAAAGTTTGCAACACAGACATCTTTGGCTCCTCACTTTTCCAGGCATCCAACCCACATTGTCCTCACCTGCACAAGGCACCCATCCTGCTGCACCCCAATTATAAAATATATGATATAACCCCCCATAATAAAAACCCCCAAATTTTTTTTTATATTAATAATTCTGTTCCCTATAAAAACCCCCCCTTATTAAAAACCCCCCCAGTATAATAAATAAATAAAAACGGGGGGCCCCCCTTGGGGGGGGGGGCGGGCTCTTTTTTTTTTTAGGGTAACGGGGGGGAGCGGGACTACAGTATGTGACAAGGCTGGAATTACATCACACGGCCACTATAAACAGACAGCGTATAATATAAACAGGTGCCATAGCCCATGTTTATAGCACCCCATTTATACACACTATAATGTTCCACAGCAGCCCCTGCACACTGTATTACACAGTGTTATGGCCCACAGCGGCCCCTGCACACTGTATTATGCCTCTCAGCGGCCTCTGCACACGGTATTATGCTCCATAGTGGCCCCTGCTCACGGTAATATGCCCCGCATTGGCCACTGCACATGGTATTATGCTCCATAGTGGCCCCTGCACTGGTATTATGCTCTATAGTGGCCCTTGCACTGGTATTATGCTCCATAGTGGCCCCTGCACACGGTATTATGCTCTACAGTGGCCCCAGCACACGGTATTATGCTCCATAGTGGCCCCTGCACTGGTATTATGCTCTATAGTGGCCCTTGCACTGGTATTATGCTCCATAGTGGCCCCTGCACTGGTATTATCCTCCATAGTGGCCCTTGCACTGGTATTATGCTCCATAGTGGCCCCTGCACTTGTATTATGCTCCATAGTGACCCCTGCACCCAGTATTATGCTCTATTGTGGCCCCTGCACTTGTATTATGCTCCAGAGTGGCCCCTGCACTACTCTACAGTACACTATGCTCTACAGTGGTCCCTGCACAGGGTATTATGCCCCATAGTGTCCGACCTATGAACTATTATTATACTCTGGGGTCTTTTCAGACCCCAGAGTATAATGATTGGAGACCCAGGGGAGAATACAAACATAAAAACCAGAGTTACTTACCTATCCTGGACACCGGTGCACTCCTTGCAGCTTTCGGCCCTGTTTAATTGCGCACACACGTCACGTGATCAGGCCGGCGACGCGACCTGATGACGTCACCAGAGGCCTCAAGCCTGCTCGGAGTTACATCGGATCGCAGGAGGTGAGTAACATTGGTTTTTATGTTCCCTCACCAACCCTAGGCCTCCGATTATTATACTCCAGGGTCTGAATAGATCCCGGAGTATAATAATAGTAGTATTTGCGGCCCGCGGCCTAACTTACCGATCCCTGCGGCCGCTCACAGCGGCATCCACTTCCCTTTCTGCGGCCCATGGCAGAAGGGGAAGCGGGGGGCGGCCACGAGCAGACGCGGGGTAGGTAAATAAATAGGCCCTGACCTGCCGGGGATACTCCAACAGGTTACGGCCTATTTATATATATAAAAAAAATCTATACTCACCTGCGATGCCTTGATGCAGCCGCCGCCGCCTCCTCTTCTTGTCCGCGACGTCTGTGTCTCAGCGTAGGCAGCGTGATGACGTCATTGTATCGCCGCCTGCGCTGAGATGCGACATCTTGTAAACCAGCCCAGGACAGGACACGCTCAGCTCTGGTTTTTTTTTTTTTAAAGCGGCCTGTCCTGGGCTGGTTTACATTAAATAGTAAAAATGCCGCCCCCGGACAGTGCCGCCCGAGGCGGCCACCTCACTTCGCCTCATTAGCGGTGTGCCCCTGGGTCCCCCCCCAAAAACATTAATAAAAGCTAATCAAAATATTATATTACCCCAAAATTGTGTCATAGGAAAGTACAACACATGATGCAAAGAATAAGCCCTCGCTTAGCTATGTCAACAGAAAAATAAAAAAGTTAGGAATTTTTGAGAGTGGTGATGGAAAATATGAAAAACATCACCGAGCATTAAAGGGGTATTCCCATCTCAAGGATCAATCTAATCTGCTAGTTTAAATTAAAAACTTTCCCTATATACATTGCTTTAGCAATGCTGATTTGTTTGCCTAATATGTGAAATTATTCCGGCCAATGTTTACACATCGTTTCCTTGGTCCCCGTCCGGTCTGGATTACTCACTGCTCTCTGGAGGGGCTGAGTTCTCTTGTTGTTATAGACATCTCTGTGGCCAGGACAATTAGTTCAGCCGATAAAGGCTCAGACAGTGCCTTTTATCTCTCTATGTATATACAAAGATAACATTGAGTTTACTGCAAGAACTTCCTCTCATGTAAGTGTTTTTTCTGTCCAAACCTATGTAATGTAATATACATATACTGCGCATATTTGATATGTATTATTATAGATTTCTAGTAATCATAATAAATAATTTCTCATGGTAAAGACAATGCTTATTGAAGTACTTCACAGTATCCTGTTCATCAAACAGTCAAAGCCTGCCCACCAGTTTGTGGAAGAATACAAGAAGGGGGAAGAGATAGAAGGCAAGCTGCTGAGACAGGGAGATGGGAAAACCCTTTTCATGTACAAACTACCCAGTGTCCTTAAAGGGTTAACTGGTAATTCTGGATTGACAATGTAAAATCTGTAAGTTGGCCTCTCAACTATCTTATGGCAAGTATATAAGAAGTACTATAACTGTGAATTCTCTACCAAAGGCAGTGTTCTGTTGTGCTAAGCTGTGAGCCCTGACAAGAGCTGTGCCCAGTGGCGTAGCTAGCGGGGGGGAGCAGAGGGGGCGGCTGCCCTGGGCCCACCAACTTTTTGAGGCCCCACATAGCGGACTGCAACAAAAAAAGCACTGCAGGGAAAACCGCGGCAGTAATGCATTGTGATTTTTCCCGCAGTGCTTTTCACAGAAGGTCCGCAGAAGTTTTCTCTGCAGACTTTTTGCTTCCATTATATATATAGGGAAACCGCTAGTGTTTCCATAGGTCTAACTGACACGCTGCGATTTCCAAAACAGTTTCGGTTTTGGAAATCGCAGCATACCTACGTAAATGCCTGCGGTTTAGATATAATTGAAGCAGAAAGTCCACAGAGGAAACCTCTGCAAACTTTCTGTTCAAAGCGCTGTGGGAAGAACTGTGATGTGTCGCCACCATGGTTTTTCCCGCAGCACTTTTTTGCTGTGGGACGCCACGTGGGGCCTTAGCCTTAAGGAGTTTTCCATAAGTGATTCCCCACTGACCAGCTGTATGAAGGGGCCATGACGCCTGTTTATATCACACGCTGTCTGTTTATAGTGACCCTGTGATGTAATTCCAGCCTTGTCACATAGATGTGTATAGGACGAGGCTGTAGTTACATTACATGGCCGCTATGAAATGAATGACACTATGTAAACAGAGAAGGGGTGACAGCGCTTACACAGGTACCACGGATCATTCAAACAGCTGATCCTGGTGGGTCCTGGGTTTTGGAACCCCACTATTTTTTTTTACTTTTTGTTTACCTTTTAATTAGGAAACACCTGGGGAATTATTAATAAGGGGCACTATTTATGGGGTTACATGGGGACATTATTAATAAGGGGCACTATTTAACGAGGGTATACAGGGAAGTTATTAATTTAAACATGCACTTGAGGGTATTATTCATTATGGGGGGTTATATTATTGGGAGTAGCAGGATGGGTGTGCAGGTGAGGACAATGTTGGTCAGGTGCCTGGAAAAGTGAGGAGCCAAAAATGTCGGTGCTGCAAACTTTACAGAGACTGGAAGAAATGGTCATGGCGGTCCAGATGGAAGAGATGGGGAATATGAACGATTAGTCAGAGACGTCACCTGTAAGTCACTAAATGTTACTGACCTGTATTCACCTAAATCATCTGCAGAGCCCTGTGCAGATATGGTCACCGTATAGTGATAATATCGGCATACCTAAGTTTGGCGCCCACTTGGACATGTTTGCCCCCCCCATGTCGAACCCCTAGCTACGCCTCTGGCTGTGCCCAATTATATACTTCTTGCAAGTTGCAACTGCCACGCTAGTTGCCTCTTATGCCTTTTACTGCAACCAGTAAGCCTGCTGCCACTTAAAGGACTGTTTATAACCTCATCCTGAGAATATCAACTGCCTCAGTTCAGTTGTTACTGTATGTCCTCCTGAGATACTATGCTATCCTCAAGTGGAACCCCAGACACACCACTTTTAGGGTTAATAATCTTGGTAAGGACTGACCTCCTTATGGTATAATACTGGTATCCTATTATATGGAAGAGAAGTCATTGAGCCCTCTATTGTATCTGGGCACTAGTGCGACTGCAACTTCTACAAGCTCCTTATACAAACACCTAGGTAACATTAAATGTCTGTAAATATACATTAAAATAACACCACACATTAATCATGTGCTGTAGTCATGTCGTACTGGGATTTGTAGTGCCTATGAGCAGTGATAAGCATAAATACGCACTGCTAATTGCTTGGTGAAATTGAATTTCTATAACTAATAGCAAAAAGATTGCATGCTTATGGCACAGACAATAATCTCATGCTGAAATATTTCATAAGCTATCTATTCACTTGCTGCTTTGTTTGCATATATATCTCTGCCTACAGAACAGGATTGTAAATTTAAATCATGGGGTAGTAATGTGGCAGAAACAAATGTCCTGAATTACTAGAGAGATTAATACCTTCTGCAAGGTCAGGATCTACAGCAAGGTTGAAACAAGTGTTTAATTATGAAAATGCTTGATATCAATCATGGTGGAAGCCACGTGAGCACACGATTATACTGGTATTCTCTCTGTTCTTATGTCTAACCTGGGCATTACTTGAATATTTTATTTTAATTGGATGGTCCATTCCAGGCTGGGACTACATCAGAGCAGAGGAGGATAAGTACAGACCATCTTACACTAGCTTGCCTTGTTAGACCATAAATGTATGATTTGCTATATATAGGAACAAATGAAGTGTGAATCTATATTACCATAGCACCTTATGAATGGATATACTGCATGTATTTTTTTCAAAGCATGTTTTCGCTTATTTATTAGTTTTACACATATTACCTTACAACACATGTCTTAAGTACAATGTATTTCATTCTTCATTATGCACTAATCTCAACCATAATACAATCTGGGTTAGATTTGAAGTATGAAAGATCTGTGAGGCTAGGTTCACATCTGCGTTGGAGTCTACGTAGGAGACTCCACCACAGATTACGACTAAAATCAGCAGAGAGAAAAGTCCTGCACAGAGGACTTTTCTCTCCACTGGTTTTATACTGAAACCCGACAGACACCATAGTCTATCGGGTCCGCAGATAACCGCTTTTTTACCAGAGGGGCTCTCCGTCTTTCGGTTCCCCATGTCATCATCTTTTACGGATAAATTGGAACACAATTATGAAAGATAAAGATTGTATGTAATGTGTATACTCATACTTGATGGAGGAATTAGAACTGATAATGTTGGAATAGGAATATGGCATAGTGGGGATAAGTGAGACATGGCTGGACTTTAGCTATGACAGGGCTATTCATTTATGGGATAGTCTTATTAAAAAAGAGCATACAAATAGGAAAGGGGGAGGGGTGTGCCTGTACGTAAAGTTCAACCTGAAGCCCATTCTATGTGATGACATCAGTGAGGAAAATGAATATGTGGATAGAAATAAGGAGAGGGATAAAGAATAATAAGATACGGGTTTGTCACAAGTCCAAGTATAATAGAAGAAGCAGAAAATCTACGAATAAGACAAATGGATTAGACCAGAAAACATAATGAAGCAATTATTATGGGGGACTTCATCTACCTGGATAGAATTTGAGAGGCAAAAACAAAGGATGTAGGCCCAACAAGGGTGACAGGTTTTTATCGGTAAAAGAAAATTATCTTTCACAACTAGTGCAGGATCCAACAAGAGGGGAGAATCTTTTAGACCTAATTTTGAGAAACAGACCTGACAGATTGTCACATACGAATCGTCCTAGCACTTGACGTGGTTGTGGCTGTCTGGGGTCATTGTCATGTTATAGAGCTGCATTATAATCACAATAGTCCCCTGAGATGTCACAATGTCCCTTTCTGATATCATTGAGGTGTCACTCCACTCCATCAAACTTGCACTCACCCTTCACTTAGGTTGAAAATTGAAAGTAAATCACACCCCAACACAATCCACGCAACTAAAATACATGCAACCACCACTACTGACTACTAAATATAAAGCTATTACAACAAGAAGGTAGTGATGTGGCATTAAAAAATAAACATTATGAAAAAGACAAGTAAAGGCAGCTAAGATCAAGGCAGAAAGAATAATTGGCAAGAAAATTTAAATTTTCCAAAATAATTTCCAATCACGTCAGTAAAATAAAAAAAAAATGACATTGTGGACACTCTCAAAAATAACGTAATGAGGAAACGGAAGATCTATTAAATGCCTAACACTAGGTTCACACTAGCGTTCGACTTTCCATTGGGGACCCGAAGTGCAGAAACCTAATCCGCTTAAAAAGCGGTTACTGATGGAAACCTGCAGACCCCATAGACTTTAATGAGGTCCGCCGGGTTTCCGCCTAGTTTCCGCCCGAAAAATACAAAAAAATACGGAGATAAAAGTCCAAAGTTAAGCAAATTCAGGGACAGAAAGCCCGAACAGAGTTCGAATGATGGTGTGAATCCAACCTTATTCTCTACTGTATTCACAGAAGAAAATCCAATAACCAAAGACATGGCTAGGGCTAAAGTAAATTCTCCATTCACCTGTTAAGCCAGCAGGAAGTGCAATGCCATAAATACTAAAATAGACAAATCACAAGGTCCAGATGGCAAACACCCTCGAATTCTGAGGGAATTATACAAGTTCTAGAATTATGTAATAAATAATAAAATGCTGGATAAAACTTACACTGAAAAAGAATTGGGTTGAGAGTAAACTTTTAACAACCAGTGCCAGGCAGCTGCTGCCAAGACAAATAAAATCACAGAATTCATCAAGAGAGGAATAGAGGCTCATGACAAGGACATAGTTTTGTCTATACAATTCACTAGTCGGATCTCATAAAATACTGAGGACAATTTTGGGTACCTGTATATAAGAAAAACATAGCTGACCTACCAGGATAATTAAAGGGATGAGTAGATTAAAGTACAAACAAAGGTTATCAAACCTAAGAACAATGTACAAATATATGAATGTATAATACAGACATCTTTCATTTAGGACTGTAACCATAACAAGGTTATGGTTGTGATAGGTCATTGTGACATCACAATGTGCTAATGTGACATAACAATAGGTCATTGTAACATCACAGTGAGGTATTGCAACACAATGTGTCATAGTTACCGAGATGAAAGGAGCCCCAATTGTGTATATATCATTACTGAATTCTATTGTTCTATATATATATATATATATATATATATATATATATATCATTAGTGAATATAGTGTTTATGCAAGTGTCATTAGTATATTACGCTGGTGTTTTATCATTGTGACATCACAAAAAAGCACTGTGGCATCAGAATTTGGTCATTGTCACATCACAATGGAGCATTATGAGAACCAAGTGGGGCAATTGGGACATCACAGTACAACATGGGTCATTCTGACATCACAATGAGGCTCATTTATTAAGCTTCTTGTGCCTTTTTTGGCATAAATTGCACCTTTTTGTGGTCTTTTTCTGCCCTGAGCTTTATTTATAAAAGATTTGCACCTTTTTTCCAGATGTGATGCTGCCCTCACCACTTTTGCTTTTTTGTCGGGAAAAGGGACGTGGCTTAAATGGAGATCCTTTTCACGCTGTATTTATGACTTGCGTCTTTTTTTTAAAAAGTGGTAATAAAAAGCACAAATGTACTCCAGTGCATGGGCAGTGTAAAAAGGCCCATCAGGTCAGATTGCATTAAAAAGGAGTAATCGCCCCTTTTTTAACAAAAAAAAGTGCACATAGCTTATATTAGGAACATCTAAACTAACACATGTGAACAACATTTAACAAGGAGGTGCTCCTACATCATAAAGAGACACCACAGTAATAATAGTTATAAAAAAAGGCGCACCTGCAAAAAATATGTCCAAAAAAGGGGTAGATGATAAATAACCCCCAATGGGTCTCTATGACCAATGTACTCCAGTCGTACTAAAGGCCCTGAAAGACTCAAGGCATGATTTACGAAGGAAAATAAGGTGCACTCCCATTTGCCAGAATAGAGATCTACACCAGTTAGGAACTACCATAGAATTTCAGTATAACTCATGCTAGAAAACTGGTGTGAGTTATAACAAATATATTGGGCCAAGGGGTCTTTGACTACAGCCAGTCTCGGTCTCCACCCCGCTCCACCCACTTTCGTGGAAAGTTGAACATGAGGTGCAGACCAGGAGATGTGTTGCATCTTTGCACAAGATAAGAACTTGCAACAAAGATGCAACAGATTTTCACCCCTCTATGTCAGAGGGATTGATAAATTCCCCCCACTGTGTCTATCACAGTAGAATAGGCTGTGTGTGTCAATCTGCTACTGTTAGTATTGCGACAATGATGTCAACCAATCTAAGTCGTCGTTCTCAGAGTCAACGCATTCATATTCAATCTGTAATGTGTCCAAGCCAAGAACAGACAATTTACAATAGTCATTCCACATGGCACTCTTTTTGCATATATCTGGGATAATGTGGCTGTCTTTTCCTTGCCAAGTGTCAAAATCAAGTGAAATACTATACAATACATTACTGCATGTACCGTTTTTGTTGTATTAAAAAACATAAAACACCTGACAGCACAATGTGTTTTTTTTAAAGCTGTGGTTACAAAATGAGTGGAAATGGGCTACAGTCAACTTTTGGTTCATTACAAACCAGTTGGGACCTGCACAAAAATTTTTAGTCCAAACTAAGTCACTTATCTTACTAAATTCCTGTAGTAAAAAAAAATACACGTATCTGTTTTTCTTATTCCATTGCGTTTTCCTTCTTATGCCTTCACCAGTCTTCATAGTTATTTTGGAGTTTCTATGTTCAGACTTCTGGCTATATGGGCATTGCCTAGCATGGGTCATGTTATCCTCATGCGGACCTGAACGACGGAAACCCAAATGCTAGTGTGAACCTAGCGTAAGCAGGGATCAAACACAGAACTGGTATCAAGAGAAGGAGAAAGGAGCTGCAGTCAAAGAGCTTTTCTAATAAATTTTGCGCTGACAGGTAGAACAGTTTGCAGTGTATGAAAATACATGCAATCTACAGTAGAAACATGGTAGGAAACTTTTAACATAAACCAATTGCAGATATGTATCATTTTAAAAAATTGATACAAAGGCCAAATTATTTACTTTTGGGAAGATAGCCATAGCTTTTTGTTTGGTGATAAAATTGATTATTATTACATTATACATTGTTACAGAGTTTAAACTGATTCTGGACGAAACACTTTAGTTCTTTCAGTCTTTACAGTCACTGCATTTAGTTATATATATATATATATATATATATATATATATATATACAGTGGGGAAAAAAAAGTATTTAGTCAGCCACCAATTGTGCAAGTTCTCCCACTTAAAAAGATGAGAGGCCTGTAATTGTCATCATAGGTAGACCTCAACTATGAGAGACAAAATGAGAAAACATATCTAGAAAATCACATTGTCTGATTTTTAAAGAATTTATTTGCAAATTATGGTGGAAAATAAGTATTTGGTCACCTACAAACAAGCAAGATTTCTGGCTCTCACAGACCTGTAACTTCTTCTTTAAGAGGCTCCTCCGTCCTCCACTCATTACCTGTAGTAATGGCTCCTGTTTGACATTGTTATCAGTATAAAAGACACCTGTCCACAACCTCAAACAGTCACACTCCAAACTCCACTATGGTGAAGACCAAAGAGCTGTGGAAGGACACCAGAAACAAAATTGTAGACCTGTACCAGGCTGGGAAGACTGAATCTGCAATAGGCAAGCAGCTTGGTGTGACGAAATCATCTGTGGGAGCAATAATTAGAAAATGGAAGACATACAAGACCACTGATAATCTCCCTCGATCAGGGGCTCCACGTAATATCTCACCCTGTGGGGTCAAAATGATCACAAGAACGGTGAGCAAAAATCCCAGAACCACACGGGGGACCTAGTGAATGACCTGCAGAAATCTGGGACTAACGTAACAAAGGCTACCGTCAGTAACACACTACGCCGCCAGGGACTCAGATCCTGCAATGCCAGACGTGTCCCCCTGCTTAAGCCAGTACATATCCGGGCCCGTCTGAAGTTTGCTAGAGAGCATTTAGATGTTCCAGAAGAGCATTGGGAGAATGTCATATGGTCAGATGAAACCAAAGTAGAACTGTTTGGTAGGAACACAACTTGTGTTTGGAGGAGAGTGAATGCTGAGTTGCATCCAAAGAACACCATACCTACTGTGAAGCATGGGGGTGGCAACATCATGCTTTGGGGATGTTTCTCTGCAAAGGGACCAGGACGACTGATCTGTGTACATGAAAGAATGAATGGGGCCATGTATCGTGATATTTTGAGTGCAAACCTCCTTCCATCAGCAAGGGCATTGAAGATGAAACGTGGCTGGGTCTTTCAGCATGACAATGATCCCAAGCACACCGCCAGGGCAACGAAGGAGTGGCTTCGTAAGAAGCATTTCAAGGTCCTGGAGTGGCCTAGTCAGTCTCCAGATCTCAACCCCATAGAAAACCTTTGGAGGGAGTTGAAAGTCCGTGTTGCCCAGCGACAACCCCAAAACATCACTGCTCTAGAGGAGATCTACATGGAGGAATGGGCCAACATACCAGCAACAGTGTGTGCCAACCTTGTGAAGACTTACAGAAAACGTTTGACCTCTGTCATTGCCAACAAAGGATATATAGCAAAGTATTGAGATGAACTTTTGCTATTGACCAAATACTTATTTTCCACCATAATTTGCAAATAAATTCTTTAAAAATCAGACAATGTGATTTTCTGGATTTGTTTTCTCATTTTGTCTCTCATAGTTGAGGTCTACCTATGATGACAATTACAGGCCTCTCATCTTTTTAAGTGGGAGAACTTGCACAATTGGTGGCTGACTAAATCCTTTTTTTTCCCCACTGTATATTGGACAGCATGGTGGCTCAGTGGTTAGCACTGCAGCCTTGCAGCACTGGAGTCCTGGTTTCGAATCCTGCCAAGGACAACATCTGCAAAGAGTTTGTACGTTCTCCCCATGTTTGTGTGGGTTTCCTCCCACACTCCAAAGACATACTAATAGGGATTGTAGATTGTGAGCCCTATATGGTACAGTGACTGACAATATCTGTAAAGTGCTGCGGAATATGATGGCGCTATACAAGTAAGCATAAGATATATACAGTATATATCATATTTAGCATACAGATAATATTTACTGGTGTACTCACAATGTCTATGTTATACTGGTAAATATGTCCAAAAATAAACTTGATATTCAAAAGGTTTCTTCCTTTATTTTTAGGTTTCTGAGAAGTTCCAAATGACTTGTATTTCTCAAACATTCCTATCATTCCTAGTTTTCTTACAGAGCGGAGAATGTTTGTACAGCGCAATTTTAGATGTGTACATTTTACTACACACAAAAGCATCTGCTTCTTATATAAAGTATCTATATTTACAATGGACTACATGCAAGCCTAGCATTACATTGGTTAAGAAAGCAGATATTCACAATTCCCCACGTATTTGTTAAATTCCAAGCACCAAGCCCCAGCCATTTTGCAGAGAGTCACAGATTACTTGCCTAAATTAGCAAGTTTTGCAAATTAATTCATCTGGTGGAAAGTAAGACACGGGACAATGCTTTTTAATAATTGACATTCCACATGAAATGCAATGTTCTCGAGAAGGAAATTGAGCTTCGGGTTGCTATTAGAGGCAGTAGAGCAGCAAGAGTTTGAGAGAAATGGCATCTCACATTATCCGACTTACTGCTTCTGCATAACAACTATCTTCCATTCTGATGAACTTCTTAAAAATAGTCAGACACTGAAAAAAGTATGTGAATTTCAAACTGAAAAAATGTACATAGCAAAAAAAGCTAGCTTTAGCCTTAAGAACCCAAAGAACGTTTTTCATTATGGCCTCACTGCAGACAGACGTAACTTTTATTTTAACTTCAACATTTTTTTTTTCAGGACAAGTTGTAGCTTTTTAGAAACCATTTTGGGATAAATATGTTACTATATAATAAATATTCATTTTGTTTTCATGAACACAATTATGAATAATATGCACATTTTATTGTATATGATGGTGTAACGTCTCTGCCTGTTGGGGTCTCTGCGCCACCCTCTGCTCGCACGCTGCGGCGAAGGAGGCGTGTTCAGTTTGATTCCTTGCGTAGGTTTCTTGTTGCTCAGTCTGAACACTGTCCTAATACTTCCTGTCTGTAATTGAATTTCAGCCACACCCGTCTCTTGCATCTTTGTTTTTCTCTGCTCCTCTAATAGTTAATCTCAGCCTTGCCTGTGTGATTGACAGTCTGTCTACCAATCCAGTCTGGGGCAGGTCCTGTCTTTCTATAAATATACTTATAAATGACTTATAAATATACTCAGTTAGCCTCTAAAAGGTATTGCCTGATTTCTTCACTCTTCCACTACTTTCAATGGCTAACACGGTACAACATTATACTATTATAAACAGGTTGTCAGCCCTCACATGGTCGCTGGTTATTGCTTTATGCGTTCTGGCTTTTACTCCTTGCTGTTTTTGTTACCTGTATTCCTATTCCTGTCCTCTGGCCTTGACTTGACTATTCTCTTGGATTTTGATTCTGTACTGCATTGCTCGTCTGTTACCGAACCCTTGGCTTTCTGACCTCCCTTTTGTCGTTTGTTCTGTCTGCGTTCTGTGTTGTCACTTATTCAGTGTAGGGACCCGCTCCAAGTTGTCGGCTGTCACCTAGGACAGTCAGGCAAGACGCAGGGTCAGTGGGGGGGTTTTCAGCTTTAGGGTTCACTGTCTTGTTGTGCCCCTCCCCCCAGGGTTCTCCAGCAGCTATTGGGGAATCTCTCCTCTAGCAATTCCCTTACAGATGGTTTGGGATTTGTGACTTTTATGTAATGACTTTTATACAATAACATTATATTTTTTTTATTGTGTTTGCTGTATTTTTTTGTGATTTTATTTTTCGCATCTTTGCATATAGGTATTATCACTGGACCAAGTGACAATGAAAACCCTTTAACCATTTAAGGATTCAGCTGAGTTTGGGGGTTAAGGCCTGGAGACTGTTTACATATTTTCCATCTCTGCCTTCCAAAATTCATAACTTTTTAATTCTCTCTGCATTTTTTGGGCGGAAACCAGGTGGAAACCACACAGACCCATTATAGTCTATGGGGTCTGGGGTTTCTGCGGGTAACCGCTTTTTGAGCGAATTGGGTTTCTGTTTTTCGGGTCCCCAAGTGGACCCAAAGAATGGATACCCGAATACAGGTGTGCACCTAGCATCAGAGTTTAGTCCTCCTTGTGCCAAGAAACATTTATGCTATTCCAGTTTCTTCCTATTTTCAAAGTTAAAGGGATTTACCAGGACTTTAATAGCAATTACTTATCCTTAGGAAGTTCAGCAGATCAGCAGGGAACCAACTCCTAGTACCCTTCCAATAAACTGTTGGAGGTGCCACAGTGAACCACAGCTAACACGGCTCTGTATATTGTGTAGCAGCTGGAAAAGGTGCTACAAGCTTAGTCCCATTCTAGTGAATGGGACTGAGTTTGCAGAAGCTTCACATCCTCTAGACAGTGTATGGAGCTGTGCTAGTTCTGATGAACCATGGCTTTGCAAACAGCTGATCAGTGGGGAAAGGAGGCTCGGAATCCAATCTGATATTGATGACCTATCCTAAAAATAGGTAATCAATATTAATATTCTGGGATACCTCTTTAACTTTTAGACTATTTAAATGTTGGGCCATCAGAATTTCTGGCCCATTGGGTAATGGACCAAAAGTTTTATGTGTGTGTGTGTAGATCAGTGTTTCCCAAACAGGGTTTCCTGGAATCTGGGCAGGGGTTCAACTGAAGACACCAGTGATAAGTGGTATCACTTTTACATTAGAGGGATTCAGATTTTTTGGTATTGACTCAGGCAAATATTGGCCAAGATATTGACTACATTGCTTTACCTGTCCCTATGTCATGTGTATCTGAAGTGCCAATGGGATTAGAGGTTTACTGGCAGCGAGATTTTTTTCAGATGCTCCCCTTTGGTAATAAAGCTGGGAATCCATGTGTTATGGTACAGTAATTTATAGTATAATAATAATAGTAATAATCTATTGTTTCTTTTAATTGCTGCTTTTAAGATTCTACCCAAGCAAAACTTTTTCATCAGCATGTCAGGCGAATAGTCAATCTCATGTTCTATATGCATATTACTAGCGCTTTACATATCTACATTCTTGTAAGACTGAACAGCATAAATTATCCTAATTCTTGATTTTGTGATGAAGCAGCCATCTGTTCTAATACCATTGTGACAGTGATATAAGACTGAACAATCTGCGTTTAGTCGGCAGAACAGAAAAGGACATATTTTAAAATGTCAAGATATATCAGAAATGTATCCTGGAAAGTTTGCATGTATTAGAATTGATAGCAGCGTGTATATATCATGGTATCCATCTGATCATATTTCCTTGTCTGGTAAGATGAGACAAGGGCTTAAATTGTCTTTAATTAAAATCATATTCCTCTTCTAAACAGAACATATTCATCTGCCATCAAAGGTCTGTGTATTACACGAAAGGCGTAGGAGGAAATATTACTTATAAATAAATTAGCATAGATGTGTTTTCTTTCTAGCTTGGAAGTATACATCTAGAAACTGAACTTCTTGACACAGATTTTCTTGATGCAGGAAAGGACCTGGTAACATATGTGAGTGATGTCACTGAGTCCTTTCCAGCCACCGATTGGCCTCATCGGTCACAAATGCGCCGCAAGACTTCCAGCTGTTGGGGTCCGGCTATCAGGTCCCTCTGCAATCACCTAAGTTTATGGGACCATGGCTCCTGGCATTGTTTACAGTCATACAGTGGTGCACGGAAGTTTGTGGACCCTTTAGAGTTTTCCATATTTCTGCATATATTAGATCTAAAACTACATCACATTTTCGTACAAATCTTAAAAGTAGATAAAGAAAACTAAATTTTAAAAAATTAGTCAAAAATAATAGAATTGGTCATTTATTTATAGAAAAAAAAATATCATCCAATATCACATTTCTATGAGGGGCAAAAGTGTGTGAACCTTTAGCAGATTTGAAGGTGAAATTAGAGTCTGGGGTCTTCAATCAATGGGATGACAATCAGGTGGGAGTGGGTGATGTTTTATTTACAAAACAGGGATCTATCAAAGTTTGATCTTCACAACACATGTATGCAGAAGTGTATCCTGGCACAAACAAAGGAGATTTCTGAGGACCTCAGAAGAAGAATTTTTGGTTACAAAACCATCTGTAAAAAGATTGGACTCAACCAATCTACAATCAGACCGACTGGGGCAGATTTACTAGTGTCTGAGTTTTAAAAAGTATCAGATTATCAAAGTGTTTGATGCTGTTTGATAAGTATGGCACATTGTTAGACTGTCTAGTCTAATATTACGCCACATATTAGGTGGCTTAATAAAATTAATGTTAGAGCTTGCCCCTTTCCTGGCATTTCACACCCCTTTACCTATAAGCAACACCCCTTTCTGCACAAGTTGTAAAAGTGTCTAAAGCACTAGATAAATGTTGTTCACAGCACAGATTTTTTTAGTGCAAATTATTCTGGCACATTTTTCTTGAAGTGAAAAATTTAACTGGGGTCCAAAGGCAGATATTTCTTTCTACAGATGGCAAGGAAATTCAAGACAACAATGCTTGGTAATAGTCAATCCCAAAAAAACAGAACCCTGCATACCATTTTATCATGGGAAGGACCTCAACTATGCAGTTCTATGCAGATTCTTATGATTCTAAATTTTTAGAATTTTCTAAACTTTCACTCAAATGGGGTATACCAGGTTTAGCAAAGATTATCTTAGGACACTGAGACCATGGCACTAGCACTGCTAAAACCTGCAGGTGAGGTGCAGAGTCTATGGATTATATCTGTTTTCACCAAGTAGGCTTAGACTTTATAGGTCAGTCAGACTTTATAAGTCAGTCAGCAGATTTTAGCAAGCAAAATTGCTGACAAACCTAGTAGCTGAGACATATCTTTGACTATTACTTTAATAAAAATGGTAGCTGTAAAAACTGACCTTGATTCCCACGGGGGCAATGAAACAGGCCGTCACTCTGAAGTGCTCCAGGCACTATGAATTCACCTGGTCCACAGTCCTTCCCATTTGCTCCAAGTATAGCAATTTCCTGTTTGGATGCTACTGTTCTCACCCAAACAAGAAGGGAGGAGATATGGAGAAGCTGAATATGAAGGAGGACCTGCCCATGATACACTTGCAAGAACCGTGCCTGGATGGATGAAAGTAATTTTTACAGCTATTATTTTCTAAAAACTATGGCCAAAGGTATGTTTAATGTACCATTCACTGCCCCTATTTAGGGCTGCCAGCAATTCTGCATGCTTAAAACGTTTTCCCATCTGAGGGTTTCACCTGCTCTTCTGTTTCCTCTCCCCTCCACCTCCTGGTTTCAGTAACATGTAGCCTGTGTGATGTACAGATCAGGCCAGCAGTGTGCTCTGAGACTAAACTGTAGAGTTATCTCTAGATTGACATGCACAAATAACAAAGGTACTGATCAAGCACTGGTGCACTTTACAATGCTGACAGAAGGCTCCATTAGCTGGTAACCACAGTAAAGAGAACAGATATGGTGAGGAACAGGGTCTGACATCACCAGCCTGACCACCATTTAATAGATAGCAGAGATGGTCGGAAGCCTAGGTAAGGAGCTATAAACGCTGAGGAGACATAATCAGAAGTATCTGGCAAACAGAGCAATGTATTGAGTAAAACATTTCATTTGGCATAAGCTTTAATTATGATCCTAGAGATAGGTATATCCCTTTAAAACAATCCCCAGGTCATGGTTCTCAGTGCAGTTACTAGATGGCATTGAAGAGAAGTACAAAAGGGTAGTCAGACAGCAGTATTGATCAAATACATGGAGTTAGCAAGGAACTACAAATGTAGAGAGTGTAATGGAGGCAGTGTCAAAAGTCCAGGCAGAAGGTGACACTGAAGAGACGCAATGGAAATGACATATCCAAGATGCAACATCCAGGAAAGAGTCAACAGGAAAGCTGAAGAGGCAGCAACTAAAATGGCAACTGGCAGTCAAGAGTCAAGTCAAGATCTTGTTTATATAGTCCGCTAGCAATGATTTTGATCCAGATGCCATACTGCAGGAACTGCAGAGGAGCATGTAGAAGTGTAGAACATTAATGTAGAGCTACATATGTTTTGGTCTCATTTGTAATGATTTTCCTGATGTACTGTAGCTTTTGTAGCTTGACAAATCCAGCAGACTACCTGTATGTAGATAACTAAAGTAATTAAAACCTTTTTTGTCTTCAGTAATCTGTATGAACTAAGAAAACAAAAAGGAACAATGTTAAGATCCCTTCCAAAGATTCTGGTAGTGTTACAAAAATATTCGATCTTGCAAATGTGTTACAATGTGGCTGTAAAAAAGATGATGAAGAAGCTTGTTTAGTTCTGAAAGCTTATGACTGCGATACATCGTAAGATTGATATATTGGGCAGTTAAATGGCATAACAACCTACAAAGCAATTTACTGGAACCATGAAACAAAAAGTTTGGAAAGTGTTTTCAGACTTTTATTACGTATTTATTTCCAGTAAGTATGCCATACAAAAGAAGTCTATTAAAGTTTGTTTCCTAAATGAAAATTTGAAGAACATGTGTTTAAATGTATTACATTTTAGGTGTCACAAGCTGTGAATTACATTACCTTCTGGTGACCTATAAGAAAATGAATGTTAAAAAAGTTTACAGTTTGTTACAAATACATCACCAATGAACCTTACAGTATTCTTTATACTGATGTATTGACAATATGGATATTTTATATTACAACTTATGAACTCAGATATCTACTCACGAATAAGAAATGTATCTGGATGGGTAAAGTTTATTTAAAAAAAGAAAAAACAATAAATAAATAACACCTTACTGAGATTAAAAAAAATTATAAAATTAAATGTTTGTGCTCAACTATTTACCAAGACATTCCATTTTTTTTTCTCCAAATTTGCTTTCCGTTGATGGTGCGATCCAAATGCAAACTACAACACACAAACGTCTTATTCACAGGAAATAATGAAACTAACTTTTCATCAATCTTTGCCTAACAGATTTACAATTGTACAGTTTGTATGTACATGAGGGATAACACTATTTATGGACTTTACATGACTTGTGTTCCGCATTTTAGAAGTTTTCCACTCTGCAAGCTCCATCTCTAATTTTCAGTTCTCCCTGAGCTGTTGAGTAGAGATTCGCTACTATGATGTCTCCCATAGACTGTACACAGAAAGTAAAGGAGAATCTAATCAATAATTCTCTCTCTCACAAAGTCAGAAGCGTTGGCAGAAATGTATAGCACAGAAGTAATGACCTTTATTGAATGTAAAGCACTTGGGATGAGACTGAAAGCTGTCTGTTAAATGCTTGCACTCTATATATGTACCTGTCTAAACGCTTTCACTCGACTCCTGTTCACTCCTTTTCCTTCCTGTCCATCAACTTCTATATTGAGCTGTACCATGACATCTCTTTTTACAATGATAGTTTAGTGGGGAAGGGACAGGAAAAGCAACAAATAAGTGGAGAAAGAGGCATTATTCTCCAATACGATATCACAAAGTTTCTTATTTTCTAAAAATCACTAGTAGATTCATGCAAAGTTTGATGAAAAGTTACTTACCATTTAAGAATTTAGTTTGTTAAGCAAAAACTGAGATTGGATCCAAAAATATAATAAGGAAAATGTTTTTCCTTAGTTCTTCTCTTCTTTTTACAATCCACTCCCGGTCATGACCAAAGGAAAAGGGTTTAATTTAAGAATACTTCCGAAATTAAATGTGTCACTTTTTCCTTAATGCCTCTATCCCTAGGTATAAAATCTGAAGCCAATTGAAATCGTGTTTCGTATACTCGTATGGTGGAATTAAATGAATTGTTCCAAATAGACTCTTTACTGGGGGCAGGAAACTAACTCCATCACAGGTACTAATGATGGTTAGCCAGTCACAAATAGTACATAGATCCTTCATACCACGCCAACAAGAATAAACATCTTACACTAGATCCAGGGCCATTTTAATATATTATGGGGCCCTGTTCAAACTTTTTTTTAAGTGGCCCCCCCCCATAATTTAATTTCCCCATAAAATAACAAAGAATACTCACCTAACCAAGTTCCCACGGACCTGCAGGCCTCGGCGGTAGCGATGTCTGGGCTTGGCGCTTTGTGCTTCCCGGCCACAGACATTCAACCTCTATCTGTGTCTGTGTCTATCTTCTTCCCACCTCTTCTACACATCATGCCAGGTCTTGATATACAACCATATGATTTGAGTCATATATATGTATATATAATTTGATATTTCTTGAAATTGATCCAATACATGATTGGAAAGAGGTAAAATATATCTATAATTAACATATAGCCTCTTCCTGAAATAAGGTTATTAATAAAATTAATATATTAATAGCAATATTTTAATATTAATATACAATAATAATAAATAATTGTGTTCTGTTCTTTCTGGACAATCTTAGCACATTTTAAAAAGTATTGGTACTTGACTGACTTGATACGCTTGACTGAACTATGGTTAATGCGTCCACATAGACTGCGAGGACCGTGTACAGTGTATAAAAAAAAAACCTGTTGCCTCTACGTTATAACAAAATGTGGTTTACTAGGCCAAAAGTGTCATAATAAATCAAAACAATTTCTATAACACATATACAACCTGATTTTTTTATTTCACTTTTTTAGCACAAATTATTTTTCATTTTGCACCGTTTAGCTGCCTATAGGAAATAACTGGAATGCCTGGGGATAATTGTAGCAGAGTCCTCGGCACAGAGGTGCTTTAGAAATTGCCCCGTTACATATTTTTTTAAAACATGGTTTCAATCATTTTACAAAAACTAGAAAAAAAAAACCCGGTCTTAAGGGAATAACCATTAAAATACATTAAAGAAGTGAATATTAAGTGCTGACTGATCCAAATGCTATTTTAATCTGTAACCACTGTTGCCCATTTAATAATCATGTACCTTTACATTCAGAAGACAGAGTGAAACATTAAGGTCTTTGTGGATTTCACAGATTTGGGAGCTGAAGTGATGTTTTTCATCTCAAGCCCTTTGACGACTAATTATGTGGCAAAGGTATAAGTCGGGCTTTGCAAATCATTATTTCCATTAGAAAGGTGTTGGAAACAATCCTTGTGAGGTTTTCCCTCCTATTTGTGCAGCTGCTATTCCCATCGGAGCGGACCGTTGCCTCCTGGCTGAAGTTGGGGCTTCTGTTCTGTTTCCACAGCACTTGGAAGAAAAACAAAACCAGGCTAATGAAAAACACACACGGGAAATACTTTATTATGTCATCATTCTCACCTACTGAGATCTGGCACCACTCAACGTGTAGGAAAGACTTCTATTTCTCTTTCTCTCCTGATTTCTCTTCCCCTCTCGAACAGACCACTGTTATATAGGGCTGGCCCCTTGTCGTTTCCTGTCACATCATTTATGATAAAATATGTCCTATTTCCTGTTCTTCCCTTTTCCTCTTATTAGAATGTAACCATGGGCATATGACCTTGTGGTCCTGTTACCTGTGCCCAGAGTACACTGGAGATCATAGGCCCATAGGCCGGCACTTCCCTATACTTATCTAATCTGCAAATCCAATTCACAGGTCAGTGACACATAAAGCAAAACAAATGCCTGGATGGAGTTAATTTATTTCAGCCCACACATATTCTTGCTGTATATTTGCCACATATGACCAGAGTTATTTCATATAGTTAAATCAAAATGTGTTTTTGTCATTTTTAGCATGCCCCCTGTAGAACTTTACATATGACAGTATTGTATTATATTGTATGCAGTATTGCAGGATTACAGTATGCATGGGAATGTTTTTTTATAGAATGTTGCACTTTTTATTCAGATTATTTACAATATGAAACATGATAATTAAAGGAGATTTCCAAGCTAATGATCTATTCTAAAGATAGGTCACCAATTAAAAATGGCTAGGGCCTGACACTGGGGTCCCCAGCCGATCATTGGTTTGAAGACGCTGCATAATTTGGATGAGCCTCTTTGGCACATACCAAGCACAGCACATTACATTTGTATAACAGCTGTGCTTAGTATCACAGCTCAGCTCATTCACTTGAATTGAACCGAGCTGTGATCAGGTCAATTGACCAGTGAAATTGACATCACATGACCTGAGAATCGGAAGTGGTGCTCCGTGAGTGCCAATGCCGCTTCATCCCATGTGTTGGACCCCACAGATCTTCAGTTGATGACCTATCTTTCGGATTGGTCATCAATTTAAAAGTCCTGTAAACCCCCTTTAATAACAACTAATTTTTCACTATGGGAAAGGAATTGCATCACAATGTATTAGCCAAATCCAGGACCAGTACAGGCTCTGACACCCAGTGAGATAGACTTATGTTTTTTATTGTATGATAGACATCACATTGACATGTTTGGACTGACCCACAGTTGAACAGGTGGATCCCTTATTGGGCCTCTGATCCAAGTGGGCCCCCAGTTAATCCTGGCATGGCAAAAATAAATAAGAATAATATAATGGGTAGATTATTTACCCAACTAAATTTAATATACTGCAAACACAATGGGCGGCTGAGATGATATTTAGGTGTAGAGTCAGGCCAACCAGTATCCTCCCTCCCTGGGCCCCATCTTCTCAATCACACTGAGGGGCCCAGACTACTGTTTAGGCACATATCTCGGGATCACTGAACTAAGAAGACCTATTTCAAGTACTGTATACTGTGGGATCAGGGGGTTCTAAAATCAATGGTTGGGTTTATTTCCTACTGATATGTTCCATTTACAGTAGGTATCTGGCTAGAGGGGGCGGAGTTTAGCAAAGAGGTGGGGCTAGTAAATGTTTATCTTACTGAAGTCAGAATAAACTCCTCCTAAAGCCAGTTGTTTTGCAGCTTGTGACAAGACTGTGAGAAGGAGGAGGGCGGACATTGTTTTGCTCATAGGATTCACAGGGAAACTTTGTATACACAGTATATTTCTCAGATTTAACACTAAAATGAAATAAAATAGGACCAAGGGAAAGTAGGAGATATGGGCAGCAGTAGGATATTATTTTTACATTTTTTGTGCATTTTCTGTGTTTAGTATTATTTAAAAAATATCATACGGTTTTTGCATGTAGTACTTGTGGAAAAGGTCTTTAATAGAGTAATGTTTCACATTTTCACGTATGATCAAAATAGGTTAAAAATATAAAAAAGTAGTTTATCAATTTTCCACCGATTCCGTTCCACCACATACCGGGTCCCTGCTGGTCTCTACTTTGTGGTCTAGTCTGGACAGACAGAAAGTAAGATGACCCATTTGATTAACTGAGTGGGCATTTCCTGTTTTAAGAAGCATAAAAAAGAGCAAAAAAGCAAAGAGTAATAAAAAAAAAAATCCTTACTACCCCTCTCCATCCTAAAGACAACCCATTTAATGCACATAACAGGGATCAAAGAATGCAGAATTTTTATTAAACAAGTTTGCCTCTATGGAGATATCATCTTCCCCGATGTACGTTTGACAAACTACAGACATATCTGTTAGCTCTCAGCTGCAGCATAGCTACTCACAGGTTTCAACAACTGTATTTCTTATTATAAAATTCTAGCTACAAAGTCATATGTATGCAAAAAATATTGTCAAGAAGATTAAGCAGATTTATAGGGTAACATTATATAATCCTTACTGGATGAACTTTCCAATAATGAATGAGCGGAACATTTGCATCATGCAGGAAATTTTTCCCCAGAAATGGATAATTGTTTGTTCACAATGTAACCCATGCAAGCGTGTCATTGAAAAATCTTCATACATGGACCCCAGTACAGATAATTAAAAGTACGGCATCTGTCACTGACATGGGCAATATATTTATGGGTTCTAGGGTCTCCATGGTTCCAAACTATTACATGGATTGTAAGTGGCAATCTAATATTTACTACAAATTACAGTAACAATATCTGTGTACACAGATATTTATTATATTACCTATGTTTAGCAATATCACATATGTTACCATAGTCTGCAAACTTGACACAAGGTAGAGTCCATACCTGAAGAACATTGTGGACTTTGGGGCACTATTTTTATATGCAACAGAGAAGGATCAGCCTGTAACAGTAAACATAAATCATAGACTAAATATTAGATTATTTTACAGAAGAGTGCACGATTGGCTGGCAGATAGTCCTCCAGACTCCTCAATGTTTGGTTCTCAATAGGGTGAGGGGAATAAACCAAACACCTCTAACAGATGCTTATCTCTCTACAGAACAAAAGCATCGGACACGTGGAACTTCATTTGCCCTATCCTTCTATTGAAGGAGAATCAGGTCTCCTCCATACATATGAGATCGTTGACCAATCCTGCTGAAATTGACATTTTTGGGCAACATTCATGGCCACCTTAAAATACATGAGACATTTTGATTTAGAAGAAGAGGCATAGCTTAAGAGGCATTACTGTGGTGTGTCAATTTTTATTCCTGAGATAGTGGTCAACTCAAGCATCTGGAGCGCATAGTTTGAAGGTGTCCAAATGGGCTGACCACTGCATCTTCGGAAGAGTTCCATACTATTGTGTGGTAAAGATCAGATGACCACATAAATGTCTTGTACTGTAAATTTCTCTTAGGAAAATGTGAAACACCCCTCCCCCCTCCACCCCCACATATATCTGTTTTAGTAAATAATGAAAATTCTGAAGATACCCTAGTTACCTAGAGTATAATAATTTCCCTTCCGGTTCTATCTGAACAAGTTCATACTAAAACAAACCAGGGCATCGCTTCATCCGAACACAGGACAAAACTAATCTTCTGGGGTCTTTCCATCTTTACTTGGCTCCTTGACAATGTGCTGGAAAATGTACTGTTATGTCACAGAACCTGTACAATGTACAAAATGATATCCCACCAGAAAGATAATAACCACAGTAATGATGTCACAGTACATGGCTAATAAATACAGTGATGTCACAGTACAGGACTAATAAATACAGTGATGTCACAGTATGTGGATTATGATAACAGTGATATCACAGGGCAGGTATAATAAACACAATGATGTCACAGGATGGATTATAAACACAGTGATGATGACAAAGTAAATGGATAATGATTATAGTGATGTTAAAGTACAGGGATGGCACAGAACATGGATAAAAGCACAATGATGTCACTGTGCAGAGATAATAAATACTGATTTCACAATACAGGGATAATAAATGCAGTGATGTCACAGTATAGGCATAATAAACAGTGATGTCACAGTACACGAATAATAAACAGTGATGTCACAGTATAGAGATAATATACCCAGTGATGTCACAGTACAGGGATTATGCACACAGCAATATCACAGTACGGGAATAATAAACAGTAATGTTACAGAACAGAGATAATAAACACATTATATATATATATATATATATATATATATATACACACACATAATAAACAGCATTATAATACAATACAATGCACCTAGTGATGTCACAGTACATGAGTAAAGAATACAGTGATTTCAGCATGTAGTCAGTGATGTCACAGTACATGGGTAATACACAGTGGCATCACAGTACAGGAATAATGCACACAGTGATGTCACAGTACAGAGATATAAACAGTGATTTCACAGTACAGGGATAAAAACAGTGATGTCACAGTACAGAGTTAATAAACTATAGACATAATAAATATAGCATTATAATACAGCACAATGCAGCTTGTGTTGTTACAGTACATAAATAAAGAATAGATGCAGGCGGTGATGTCACAGCACACAATTAACCCCTTAGGAACTAGACTCGCCTAGGCCATTTTAGTTGTTTTATTGTTTCAAAAGCCTTTCTAAAAAGGGCTTGTGAGTTGTAATTTTCAACATCACTATTGGGCAGAGTACAATATATATAAATTGTTGCTTAAGTTTTAATAACTCTGAGGGGGAATGTAAAAAAAACAAAAAACAAAAAAAAACAGCAATTCCACCATCTTTTTCATTTTAAACTTTTGAACTAGTTCAGATGTCGAAAGCTGCTGGCAGGTGTCTGCTGTATAATAAAGCTGGCACCTGCCACATATGGAGAGGGCTCAGCTCCTGAATCTGACACATAGGTGTAACTATCAGGATAGCAGACATAGCAGCTGCTATGAGGGCCAACAACTAAGAGGGTCAATTTCCACTGGGACCTAGGGTGCATTTATTGATAACTATGGATGATGGAAGGGATGTGGAAAACTAAATGTGCATCCATTACTTTACTGGGACATCATATAATTACTGCATGTGACATCATTATAATTACTGTATTTTCTTAAGATGCTGTAATGTCACAGTGTACACAGCGATCTCTTTGTGTATGTATTATAACTAAGCTATGATGTCATTTCTGTGTTATAAGTGACATCATTGTGTATATTACTGTGACATCGCTGTGTCCATTATCCCTGTACTGTGACATCACTGTGTGCATTATCCCTGTACTTTGAGATCACTGGCTCAGTTCTAGGTCCCCATGTCTTCTTACTCTACACAGCCCCTTTTGGGCAAACCATCAGCAGATTTGGCTTTTGGTACAATATTTATGTTGATAATACTCAACTACATACATCCTCCTATGACATCACACCTGCATTACTACAGAACCCCAATGACTGTCTCTCTGCTGTCTCTAATATCATGTCTTATATCTATCTGAAACTGTACCTTTCAAAGACTGAACTACTGCTGTTTCTACCATCTACTAACAGACCTAACCCTGATATTTCCATTTCAGTCTGTGGTCTTACCATAACATGGAGGCAGTATGCCCGCTGCCTTGGGGTTATGTTTGATTCAGACCTTTCCTTTACCCCCCACCATATCCAATTACTTGCACACTCATGCCACCTGCATCTTAAAAACATCTCTAGAATCTGCCTTTTTCTTACCATGTAAACATCAAAAACCATTATTGTTGCCCTGATTCACTCTCAATTTGAATACTGTAGCTCCCTTCTAATTGGTCTTCCCTTCACTAAACTCTCCCCTGTACTATCTATTCAGAATATGGCAGGCAGCCAGAGTCTAAATGCTAGACCGAAGTCTCCGGTCTGTGCAAGTCACTGCACTGGTTACATATTCACTATAGAGCACAATATAAACATCCCACACATCCACAAAGCTCTCCATGGTGCTGCACCTCCCTATATTTCCTCCTCACCTCTTTCTATCACCCAACCCGTGCTCTCCGTTCAGCCAATGACCTAAGACTAACATCCACTATAATCAAAACCGCCCACTCCCATCTTCAAGCATTTTCTTGAATTGCACCAGTTCTCTGGAATGCTCTACCCCAGACAATTAGAGTGACTCAAAACTCTACAGGCCTATAATATTTCCTAATCTAACACTTCTGCAATTATTCTCCCTAAACTAACCCTCCTCTCTTCACCCCTCCACACACACATACACATCATCCCACAGGACATGATGTCTTTATCGGACGGTAACCCTGTATTTCCATGCACTTTGGATTTACACTGACTGGTGATTGGCTAAGGCTAAGGTCCCACATTGTGGAAAGACTGCTTTTTTTGTTGTAGATTATGCTGTGTCAAGAGTGACTTGAAAAGGAATGGGCAATATAAAGGAAACACTAATACCTTTCCTTTCTGCTAAATCCAATCCTGGCTTTGGCTAAAAAAAAAAAACACAACAAAAAAAGCATCTTTTATGCAATGTGGGACTTTAGCCTAACACGGCTCTATTTATTTGTGTACTTGAGCAATGCTACCTTCTATGTCACCCCTGCTACCTCTTGTGTCACCCCCCCCCCCTCCATTTCATAGATTGTAAGCTCTTGTGAGCAGGGCCCTCACTCCTATTGTGTGAAATGATTTATTACTCTCATTTTGTCTGTACATGATTTGTAAATTGTTATGGAATATATAAATAAAGAAATATTCTCATTATCTCTGTACTGTGATATCACTGTGTCCATATTACCCTGTACTGTGTGACATCACTGTGCTTATTATCCCTATACTGTGATATCACTGTGTCCATTATCCCTATACTGTCCCTATACTGTGATATCTCTGTGTCCATTATCCCTATACTGTGATATCACTTTGTTTATTATCCCTGTACTGTTACATTGCTCTGTGCATTATCCCTGTACTCTGACATTGCTGAGTTTATTATCCTTGTACTGTAACATCACTGTGTGTATTATCCCTATACTGTGATATTACTGTGTCCATTATCCCTATACTGTGATATCACTTTGTTTAATATCCCTGTACTGTTACATTGCTCTGTGCATTATCCCTGTACTGTGACATTGCTGAGTTTATCGTCCTTGTACTGTGACATCACTGTGTGTATTATCTCTGTACTTTGCTATACTGTAGGCCAGTCTAACATTAATATGATGATGGTAGAGTGGGGCCTCATTACAAGTTTTGTTATGGGGCCCCATGATTATTTGCTATACCACTGGTCTGATCTACATGCTTGACACGAACATCAAATGTAAGGAAGGGGGTTAAAGGGTTTAGTAAAATAGTCATCTCAGGATTGCTGACATGTCTTCATTAACTGTAAAACAAATAGGAAAGAAGGGATGAATTATGAAATAGAGCAGAATCGGGTTCACTGAGATAGGGATTATGATTGGGCATTCAATGATTGGGTCTGCTGGTTTA
Organism: Leptodactylus fallax; assembly: GCA_947044405.1. Classification (NCBI taxonomy): domain Eukaryota; kingdom Metazoa; phylum Chordata; class Amphibia; order Anura; family Leptodactylidae; genus Leptodactylus; species Leptodactylus fallax. The sequence continues at coordinate 1,878,262 of CAMRHE010000171.1, forward strand.
GTGATACGGTCACCAGGGCAGAGATGTGTTACTAGATTACTTTTACACAAAATATTTCAATTGAAGTTCTTTTTTACTAACATGAATGAACATATCATAGTTACTGACTGTCCAAAACCTTGCCAGGGTCAGTGTATATGTATTGACCACTCACAACACTCACTAACATGGGACCACTTGGATTGACTAATTGATGGATGCCAATGAAGTAAGACCTGTTATACTGTATTTATGAAGTCACTATGAGGTATACATAGTAATACAGATACATGTTGTCTCCCCAGCCTCAATGTACTTTTTTGTGCTGTAGGTACCAAATACAGGAGTACAGAATCATAGTAACATTCACTTAGGTTTTAAAGATATTCTACTTTGTTACTCCAACTTTTTTTGTGTTTTTTTTTAATCTAACCTTGTAAAACACAATCAGCTTCTACATTATGTTTCTGAGAATTTAATTAAAATTACACTTTTTGCACAATATTTGTGATACATGGCTTACAAATGACAACAATAACAATATGTTGCACGCTGTGGCCCTTAGGAGACTGCAACAAATTATATTGTGATTTTATTGTGTTTACAAAATTGGAATGTCTGAATTTAGGTAATTCTGCTGATGGGAGAGGGAGAAGCAACTGCAATATTAGCTGATCTGCAGTAACCCTTCAAGATCATGGATTGTAGAGACCTGCAACTAAACTACAACAGATGGTGTATAGTCGAGTGAGAGAAGTACCCCAGCTGTTAAATCTAAATGTTAGGTAAATGGCACCAATTCAGGGAGGAAGAAATGAAAGAGAAAGATGATAGTGGCTGAAAATGCAAATACTAATCAAATACTATTGTCTATGAGCACAAATTATGACAAATTGTATTGACATAAAGAAAACACACATTACCTTAATGGTAATACAACGGAGAAAAGGCTGTGTCTAACATGCATTTGCTGCATGTAGTTTCATGTTTATCATGCTATAATGAGTAGTTGTACTAGCACAATTTTGCTATAGAACTTAATTCAATTTCAGATACATGCATTTCATTAAAAAACAAAAGCACCCCAGTATTTGTATTTACCTTTTGGTAAATATTTAATATTTCTTATTAAAGAAATGTATGGTTTGGTACCTGCAAAGTCAGGGACTGCAAATGGTACTAAAACTGCAATATACTGTAGAAGCACAAAAATGTTTATACTCTAGCATAGAAAGAAGAAGTGAAGTTAATCTTCTTACCAGTCATTGTATCTGTGAGTTATCCATTCCCTTTTGGTCCTCAGTTGTGTCATGTGACTGACACTCTGATTGTCTAACTGACACTATGGGGCACGTTTATTGAGCTACTTGTGCTTCTTTTTGGCCTAAATTATTCCTTTTTGAGGTCTTTTTCTGCCCTACTCTTAATTTATGAAGCATTTGCGCCTTTTTGTCCAGATGTTATCTCGCCAGAAAAGGGGGCATGGCCTAAATGGAGATCCTTTTCACGCTGTATTTATGACTTGCGTCTATTTAAAAAGGGACAAAAAAGGCGCAAATGCACTCCAGTACATAGGCAGAGTAAAAGAGCCCGTCAGGTTAGAAAGCATTAAAAGGGGTAATTGCACTTTTTTTGTGCCATTTTGACCAAGTGCACATGTCCTAAAAGGCGCATCTACACTAACTAACAAGTGCAGAACATTTAACAAGGAGGTGCTCCAACATCATAAATAAGTATCACAGTAAAACTAGTCTAAAATAAGGCACACCTGAGAAAAGTATGGCCAAAAAAGGGGCAGATGATAAATAACCCCCAGTGTCCTGCATATTCTTAGTAGAGTCACAGTGAGGCTTTAAAGGGGGTTTTACTATTAACATAACCATATTTAGATTTGTAGACAATTAAAAGTGAAATATTTTTGTAAATGTAAGTAATTAAAAATTTGGCAGAGTTTTCAAGCTTTTCCTTTATCCTCTTAGTAGTCTTTAGTCTTGATAGGTTATCAATGGATACAACCATGACCACATCAGAAACCCAGCCATGATTTCCTTTTTGTGATTGAGTTATCCTCTAATGAATATAGTGCCCCTGCCTGATAATGCCCCTGATAATCCTTCATGACATCACTAATAATAGTTACATAGTTAGTTTGCCACATACAAACCCAAACCCAGTTAATGTAATATTTTTTATTCTGAATCCGTCAAGCTGCCTCATTCGCACTTGCGTATTTGGATCTTCATGTATTCTATATAGAATTGAACATATTACTGTTATCGGAAAGTGTCCTTATTTTATGGTATATATGATTAACATGAGACTTAATATCATGGTTTGAAGCATTATCTTACAACAGTGTAGGACACCTTTAAAACATACCTTCAGCTTTTCACAAATTCACAATATAATATATAAAACTTTTCAATATATCTTATTAAAGAAATATGTTTTCTTCTCCACTTTTCAACCAGTTACTTTCTACATATTAGTCTATGAAGAGGGGAGTGGAGATAGAAAAGATACTAAAATAATTGCTGCTGTTGCACTCTGAAATTCAGAACTCTATTAACACTGCTATATTGTAGATAAGAGTCTACTAGTGTACAGAATGAGGCAATAAATCAATTAACTAGCTGGCAAGAGAAGCCTACTCCACCCCTCTCTTCTCCATAGAGCTCTGTGTGTAAGGCTGAATATGGCAACAAATGTAAACAAGCAGTCAGATCGAAGATGAGGAGCAGGAGAACAGCTTAATAAGTGGTAAAGGAAACATATCTCTTTAATAAGGTATATTACTATGCACTATTCATTTCTGAAAAGTTGTTTATAACCTGGTACCTGTAGTGTTCAGTAGACTGATCAAATAACTAAAAAGTACAAAAGGGGTCAAATAACTAATATGTTTTCACCTAGAATGTGATGGAAAGTGTGACAAAATGGATGCATTTCTGGCATCAAATGTCACATCTAGTTTTAGGAAATTTTTCACACTACAAGATGAAAATGGAGTTTGGGCTTAGCAGTGATCTAGCATCTTTCTAGGTGCCACCTTTGCTTGATTTACTTTGCTCCAATAATTTGCACCACAAATTTGGAGCAATTTTGGCACACATTGGTACATTTTCATCCTCACTTTTTACTAAGCCAAGCCCCTTTTTTGGCAAACTACAACCCTTTTCAGACACTGCCTTGTAGGGTACAAAATGTCTAAAACTCTTATTAAACCTCTGCAAAATACTGTACAAATAGACCCAGAATTGTGGCGTATTTAGCTTAGTACATCTCCCGCAATGAATTCTTTTAATCATGAGTTCTTCCGTTTCATGCCTTTCACTATTACCCAGACTAACATATATTAAATCACAGAAGCAAAGCTTGATCTATCTCACATGAGCAGCGCTACACCAAGTTAGTTCTGTTAATTACATTGCATTTCCCTTCTCATCTTCATTTGACTTACCCCAATATCACAAATATAATTTTAGCTGTCCGAGTCGTGCATGTGCATGTGATCTCCTTTTTAATATAACATGAAGTGCAGCAATCATTCTTCTCTGTCACAAAGTGTTCTGCTTGTAAGACAGATGGGATTCTCAAAATGAAATGTACCTATGACTGTTTGCTACTATATATATAAAACGTCTCATTTAGCCTCATATGTGGTTTTCCAAGAGGAAAATGTTACAAGAAGTGATTTATCTCAGTCCAACATGTTTGCATCATTGAGTACGGAAATTTTCAGACAGGTCTAGATCCAGTTTAGGAAATTTGAATTGCATTTTATTGTTGCAGTTATCTGCCTGTTTTTCTTCTTTTATCTTTGTGTTATTTCTAGGTCAACCTTATTATTTCATCCATTGGTCTTCTATAATTTTATTTGACAAGAATAAACCAGTGATGTTATATCAGTTGATATTCATACTGAAGCCTATGATGAATGACCGCAGTATATTGTTATAAAGTTTGACAGGGCTTAAAACATTCACAATCTCAGATCTGCAATAGGCAAGAAAAAAGTATTACAAAATATTTTTTTCTAAATTTTTTTTCAAATGTTCCTCCACTATAAATGCCATAGTTACATTAATTCATTAATTTATTTAGCTTACTTGTATAGCGCCATCAAAGTTAATTTACAAAGTTACATCACGACTGAATTAATTGTTCTTATTTTTATTGCCTTTTAATGGAAGAGAATTATGCTCCTAACTATATAGCCCAGCGCTAGAGTTAACATACAGTGGGGAAAAAAAAAGTATTTAGTCAGCCACCAATTGTCCAAGTTCTCCCACTTAAAAAGATGAGAGAGACCTGTAATTGACATCATAGGTAGACCTCAACTATGAGAGACTAAATGAGAAAACAAATCCAGAAAATCACATTGTTTGATTTTTTAAGAATTTATTTTCAAATTATGGTGGAAAATAAGTATTTGGTCATCTACAAACAAGCAAGATTTCTGGCTCTCACAGACCTGTAACTTCTTCTTTAAGAGGCTCCTCTGTCCTCCACTCATTACCTGTAGTAATGGCTCCTGTTTGACATTGTTATCAGTATAAAAGACACCTGTCCACAACCTCAAACAGTCACACTCCAAACTCCACTATGGTGAAGACCAAAGAGTTGTGGAATTACACCAGAAACCAGAAAATTGTAGACCTGCACCAGGCTGGGAAGACTGAATCTGCAATAGGCAAACAGCTTGGTGTGAAGAAATCAACTGTGGGAGCAATAATTCGAAAATGAAAGACATACAAGACCACTGATAATCTCCCTCGATCAGGCGCTCCACGCAAGATCTCACCCCGTGGGGTCAAAATGATCACAAGAACGGTGAGCAAAAATCCCAGAACCACACGGGGGGGACCTAGCGAATGACCTGCAGAAAGCTGGGACTAACGTAACAAAGACTACCGTCAGTAACACACTACGCCGCCAGGGACTCAGATCCTGCAGTGCCAGACGTGTCCCCCTGCTTAAGCCAGTACATATCCGGGCCCGTCTGAAGTTTGCTAGAGAGCATTTGGATGTTCCAGAAGAGTATTGGGAGAATGTCATATGGTCAGATGAAACCAAAGTAGAACTGTTTGGTAGAAACACAACTCGTCGTATTTGGAGGAGAGTGAATGCTGAGTTGCATCTAAAGAACACCATACCTACTGTGAAGCATGGGGCTGGCAACATCATGCTTTGGGGCTGTTTCTCTGCTAAGGGACCAGGACGACTGATCCGTGTACATGAAAGAATGAATGGGGCCATGTATCGTGAGATTTTGAGCGCAAACCTCTTTCTATCAGCAAGGCCATTGAAGATGAAACGTGGCTGGGTCTTTCAGCATGACAATGATCCCAAGCACACCACCAGGGCAATGAAGGAGTGGCTTCGTAAGAAGCATTTCAAGATCCTGGAGTGGCCTAGCCATTCTCCAGATCCCATAGAAAACCTTTGGAGGGAGTTGAAAGTCCGTGTTGCCCAGCGACAGCCCCAAAACATCCCTGCTCTAGAGGAGATCTGCATGGAGGAATGGGCCAACATACCAGCAACAGTGTGTGCCAACCTTGTGAAGACTTACAGAAAACGCTTGACCTCTGTCATTGATAACAAAGCATATATAACAAAGTATTGAGATGAACTTTTGTTATTGAGCAAATACTTATTTTCCACCATAATTTGCAAATAAATTCTTTAAAAATAAGACAATGTGATTTTCTGGATTTGTTTTCTCATTTTGTCTCTCACAGTTGAGGTCTACCTATGATGACAATTATAGGCCGGCCTCATCTTTTTACTGTAAGTGGGAGAACTTGCACAACTGGTGGCTAACTAAATACTTTTTTTCCCCACTGTATATTATTTCAACATGGAAATATAGAAACCTCCCCTCTGATATTCCCAAATTTTTCTCATTCTTTACAACAGATTTCACTGGTACCAATGGTTGTGTATAAGAATGGTATCAAATTCATGTGCTTCATCATTACATCCAGTTGACCCACGAAAGAAGATTATTCTTAGGACCTAACCCCCTGATTATAAGGTGAACATACACATTAGACTACGGTCAACTGAATCCAACAATTTTGATGGGATTTTGGTGGGATCAACTGACTATAAGATGTATTTGCATCCGAGGGACCGCCGTCATGCACCACAACTTTCCAGATTGTTTATTTTTTGACCGGTTGTAAATAACTTCTCTGCTTAGATTGCATTTAGTTTTTTTAAGGATTCTAAGATCCTTTGAAGGTCCATGTCTTTAGGGTATAAAAAATCTGTGAATTTTCAGTTTCTTGTATAACACCATGTATGATGAAGGGAGCTAGTACTTCTGAAAGCTTACCATCAAATATACTCAGCCCAGAGGCGTAGCTAGGGGTTCAGCACAGGGGGGCGAACATATCCAAGTGGGCCCCCAACTTGGACATGTTCGTATACCAATACTATCAGTATACGGTGAGCATATAGTGGTATACAGCAGCTCTACACAGGGCTCTACAGACGATTTAGGTGAATACAGGGAAGTAGCATTTAGTGACTTACAGCTGATGTCTCTGACGAATCCTTCACATTTCCCATCTCTTTTATCTGGACGGCCATGACCATTTCTTCCGGTCTCTGTAAAGTTTGCAACACAGACATCTTTGGCTCCTCACTTTTCCAGGCACCTGACCCACATTGTCCTCACCTGCACAAAGCCCCCATCCTGCTGCTACCCCAATTATAAAATATATAATATAACCCGCCATAATGAATAATACCCCCAAGTGTATCTTTAAGTTAATAACTTCCCTGCACACCCCTTTAAATAGTGCCCATTATTAATAATGCACCAGGTGTTTCCTAATTAAAAATGAAAAAAAAACGGAAAAAAAATATTGGGGTTCCAAAACCCCGGACCCCCAGGATCAGCTGTTTGAATGAACCGTGGTACCTGTGTAAGCGCTGTGACTCCTTCTCTGATTACATAGTGTCATTCATCTCATAGCGGCCATGTAATGTAACTACAGCCTCGTCCTATATACGTCTATGTGACAAGACTGTAATTACATCACACGGTCACTATAAACAGACAGCGCGTGATATAAATAGGCACCATAGCCCCTTCATACAGCTGATCAGTGGGGAGTCACTTATCTCTTATTGATGTTTTATTCTGAGGACAGATCATCAATAAAAATGAGCTGGAAAACTCCTTAAAGAGGACCTTTCACGTCCTCATGTACATGCTGTTTTACATACCGCTAGAAAGCCGACAGCACGCTGAATTCAGCGCACTGCCGGCTTTCCAGGTATGTGTCCCGGGGCTGGAGATATCGAGGGTCTTAGTTTCACGGTTTACTGTCAGAAGGGCGTTCCTGACAGTCTAGCTACGCTGTGCGAAACACCCTCTCTGACAGTTCTTGTTCATAGACTTGTACTGGGGGGGGGCGTTCCTCATAGCTCAGCGTCATCGCTGGGCAGTAAGGAACGCGATAATGCTGAGCATACAAGTCTATGAGCGAGAACTGTCAGGGAGGGGCGTTCCTCACAGTGCAGCTAGACTGTCAGGAACGCCTTTCTGACAGTAAACCGTAAAACTAAGACCCCGGATATCTCCAGCCCCGGGGCACGTACCGGGAAAGCCGGCAGTGCGCCGAATTCAGCGCGCTGTCGGCTTTCTAGCGGTATGTAAAACAGCATATACATGAGGACGTGAAAGGTCCTCTTTAAGGCTAAGGCCCCACGTGGTGTCCTGCAGCAAAAAAGAGCTGGAGGAAAAACCGCAGCGGCGACGCATCACGGTTTTTCCTGCAGCACTTTGCACAGAAAGTTCGCAGAGGTTCTGCAGACTTTCTGCTTCAATTATATCTACAGGAAAACCGCCAGCATTTCCGTAGGTATAATTGACATGCTGCGATTTCCAAAACTGCGACTGTTTTGGAAATCCCAGCGTATCCGCTGCGCATATTTTACTGCAAAGAGGGGGTGGGGGCCACATGTGGCGAAAACCCACAGAAAAAAACCCGGCATTTTACATCTAGCAAAACCCATCCACACATTGCGGAAAAATACGTGCAGCAGACGCACTGCGATTTCCAAAACCATTGCGGTTTTGGAAATTGCAGCATGTCAATTATACCTACAGGAACACCAGCGGTATCCATATAGGTGTATTGAAAACAGAAAATCCACAGGGGAAACCCCTGCGGACCTTCTGTGAAAAGTGCTGCAAGAAAAACCACAATGTTACCGCTGCGGTTTTTCCTGCAGCGCTTTTTTTTCTGCAGTCCGGTGCGTGGGGCCTTAGTCTTATTAAAACCCAAGTGTCACTTTAATTAAATTAATTGATCCTCATATTATGCCCCTGATTCACCCTGACATAAATACTGCACCTCTAATGACTCTAATATTAATGACCACCCCCTTATGTTCATAATGCCTCCTAATATAAATGATGCCCCCTAAAGGCCCCTTATATAAATAACCTCCCCCTTGTATGAATAATACCGCCTAATAACCCTTATATAAATAACCCCCCATCGTCATAATGATAATGCTCCCTAATGAATCCTCCCTTATAGTTATATTTCCCCCTCCGAACCACCCCTTATACTATTAATATACCCACAACTAAGCTAAAAAAACAAAAGTCATACTCACCTACTTGCGATGCTGATGAATGGAGCCGCCGGCGCTTCCTCCCTGTCCAATCACTGGACGTCTGTGTCTGAGCGCAGGTGGCGCGATGTTGTGACGTCAACGCGCCCCCTGTGCTGAGAAGCAGACATCGTCTGTGGTCTCGGCGTCTTGTAGACCGCAAGCCTGTATTGGTTTGCAGTTTACAATACTGTTAGGTTGCAGGTTACGTTTTAACTAGATCGGTGTCTGCAGACACCGATCTAGTTAGAAATAAAGGATGTATTAATGGCGGCCCCGGGGTGGGCCCCCAAAATTCAGTGGGCCCAGGGCAGCCGCCCCCTCTGCCCCCCCCCGCTAGCTACGCCTCTGACTCAGCCTCTAAAAGGTATCGCCTGATTACTTCACTCTTCCACTACTTTCAGTGGCTAACACGGTACAACATTATACTACTAAAATAATGTTAGTGTCAGTCACAGGGCAGTGATATCAGCCATGGTGACCCCAGGCCTCCAGTACCAAGCAAAGTTTCCAGTACCAACAAACCACTTTGCACCCTGTAAGTACAATAAATGCCATCTTCATGATTTTGCCACTTCTTCTTTAATAACTTGTTCCTGTGACTATAGGCACAACATATTGCCTTCTTGGATGTACAAAATTTCGCTAGATAACTTTGGCTGGGATAGAGGCCTCATGTACTTAGACTGCAGAACTGTTCTTCTGACTACAGGATGCTTTAGAGACACACCATGCCTCAACAAGCACTGCACTAGAGAATATTCTTGTCCTTTGGCAGATCAGTCTTACCTTACATCAATTAAGGATGAGTATAACTTTCCAAAAGTTTCAACCCCAGAGTATAACAATTTCAATTCCAGCTCTATCCAAACAAGTTCATACCGAAACGAACCAGAGGGTCAACTTATCCGAACCTGAAACGAAACAAATCTTCAGAGGATATCCCATTTCTAACGTCAAAATAGAGAATTGTACATATTCCTGAACAGGCAGATCTCGCCCGGGCAGTGGCAAATTATTTGGTCTCGTGTGGCTATGTTCTTTACATGTATCACTTTCCGCGAGACCCAATATAAGTTACTCATGCACTAGTATCACACGCCCGCCTTGTTCCATTCACTTAACCCTAGCATCCCTTCTCTTTGTTGGCGCTGCCAGGTAGAAGTGGGTACACTATGCCACATTTTATGGGATTGCTCGGGGATCCGCCCCTTCTTGATAGGCGTTAGATCCCTTACTGATGCTCTTTTTATTCAAGGTGTTCCCCTGAACGCTCATTGCTCTCCACTGGAGGAAGACCTCTCCTCCCACTGGTCCGGAGCATATTGCTCGTGTGAAAGATGTCCGTAGTATGGAGTATTTGACGGCTTCTCTTAATCATACAATTGAAGCATTTCACGCTGTGTGGTCACCCTGGGACACATACTGTATTTTACATGGTCTCTGACTCCTCCTCCCTCCTCCCCTTCTTCCCCCACCCTTTTCCCTTGTCGTCTCCCCCACTCCCAGCCTGTGTTATTTGTGTTGCCATTGACTGTTATGTTATATATAACTTTTTCTTTTATTCCAATTACGTTTCTCATTTTGTTGTTATGTAACTTATCAGAATATCAATAAAAACTACAGTTTAAAAAAAAAAACATACTAGGCTCTGAATCCTCAAAAAATTATAGAGGGCCATTTGATGGAGAACAGAATTTTACAGGGCTTTGCTAAGCTCCTAAATCTCTGAAGAATTATTCTATATGTGCATATTTCATATACAGGACAGCCAAACAATGAAGGAAGTATTTGAGTATGTTCCCTTAAATTCATCTCTTTGGCTGGGTGCTCTTCAAAAGGACCATGAATTTTTGTATATTTTGGTTGGAACAAATACTAATGCAATGGGCGTTATGTTTGTTTTAATTTCCTTTGTATTATACACCAACAATACCACTGGCTGTAGGAATCCATGCTCTGCTGTTGGCGCTGCATTTATTTCATTTCCATGACTAATGTATCTGGGTATAAATCGTGTCCCTTAGTGGATAATTATTGCATTCCCATGCCCTCCCTACACGTGGTTAGGTAAGACTTATTAGCAAGTAAACTACATCCAGCGTTGCTTGGCCTGGTGCATTGCGTATATTTTGTGTGTTCAACTCTCACTCTTCCCCTCCCTAAAGTCGAAAGTTCTCTGGTCTTACTTGCTTTAATTGGCAAAGCCTTTGGAAGACTTGTCCACACGGATATACAGTTCAAATTGTTAAAAGTGATTGAGAATGTACTTAATCATATTGGAACTTAAAAAGAAGCTTAGCAAACACAATCCCGATCCTAAAAGTGCTCCAATAATGATCCCTTAGTGCTTGTTAAACATTAAATCATATATTTATGTAAGCAGATTTGAAGAGCAAAAATCAGTTGCCAATTATGAGCTACTTTTAATATGCGCAGGCAAATGTTATAATGTACGTTAACCCTTATTTTACCAACAAATTATAAAATCTATTCATTCATACGATGTAGGCATGAACCGCGCTAGAGAAAAAAAGTGCCTGTCGTAAAGGCATGATGCTGGTATTAGTTTTTGAGAACATGTAACATTCTCTTTAAAGGAAAGGTTCCATCTTCTTGAATATTGAACAACTTTATACAATGGCCGTGAATCAAGCTGTGTAGTATTAGCATATATCGGTCTTCAAATAAGAGATAGATCCATTTCCCCTTAAATAAAGCAACTACATGAATAGATTGATAATTATCTTTTCTATTAAATGTTTTGGTACAAAGTTAAAGTAACAACCAAAATAAATAGCAAATATTACCAATGCACATTATGTAGTGCCTAGAGATAAATGAACCGATACGGAATGATAGCCTGGTTCTCTACAAAATTTCGTAAAATCTCAAGTTTAGAGGAACCCAAGATTTTTGGGGTTCCCCATCCATGAATCATTATTATTCTCCAGGGTCTTTTCAGATCCTGCAATATAATAAGATGAGACCCAGGGAAGTGCGGTAAATTAATAACACTGACACTCACCTTCCTTCAGTTCTCCTGGACTCCCTCACGCTATCTGATTTCCCGGATTTGGTCCTTTACCAGTCTCTTCTGTGATGCCATGAGCACTGGTTGACTGCTGAGGCCTGTGATTAGGCCTCAACGTTCATGTGTAGTGAACCAACATCATGAGACTTTAACGCAAGCACCATGACATTGGTGCTCCCTATGTGATTGGGCCTCAGTTTTCCCCTGAGGCCCATGATATCAAAGAAGAGGCCCAAAGAGGACCAAAGATGCTGGGGAATGTGCAGCGGAAGCCATGAGGGTGTCCATGGCAGGTGAAGGCCTTCATTTATTATACTCTGGGTTTTGAAGGGAAAAGCACCTTGTATTCAGATGGAACAAGTTTGGACCAAAATGAAACTGGCAAGTGACCTCAGGAATATTCACGAAATGAACCTTGCTGTGCTCCCCCATCTCTAGTTTTGCCAAGCCAAATTTTCAAATATAGAACATGTCCCTTAAAATATGGCAAATGCTCTGAAGATCAAAAGATATGGATGTGGACATGACATAAACTTTAGCTACCAAACACCAGCACCCCAGACCTCAGCACCAAGGCCTTTACTTTCCAATCTACAACATAGCTCTTTAGTTAAGGGTTTCGATTAGGGACCTAATTTGCAGATCCTTATCAATAATATTTTCTGATATTGAAATGTCTAAATGATAAAAAAAAAAAATCACAACCCCGGAAAATTCTTGCTATACTATAATAGAATTTCAAAGATAAACTGCAGAATATATTCATGTAGTACTCTAAAAAAGATAGGTGTATGCCTGTATATTTGGAATTAGAAGGGAAGAAATTCTTGGGATACTTAAACCTCGTACTTAGTCTCCACTAGGGGGCAGTCATTGCTGGAGAAGCATTCTTAACTCTATTGCGTGTCCTTGGATTGATGAGGGGATGTTGTTATAAGTTGCCATCTATCACTATGTAGACAAGTGTATTAATTTTTTAGATGTCTGTGAACCAACTGAACCCAGTCAAGTACTAAGCGGGACTCAATAGCCCAGTACTAAAAAAAATAAATAGTAATCATCAATCGTTAGAAAACAGAAGCTTGATAGACATTATGCAGAGAAATGGATCTATAACCTGAATTAATAGGACTCAGGCTTAAATTCTCATGTATTATTTACCAGCATTTTTTCACTGTAAATATTGATATGATATGAGCATATTGCAAGAGCATTTTATGGTGAGCCTTGGTAACATTTATAATAGATGAAGTGATCGAAGTAGACTGCAATATAGAGATGTCTGTATTCACTGTCAAAGCAAAGGAGCCAAAAGGATTACTGGAGAACAATGCAATTCAATCCTTTATAGATGAGAAAGCTCCGGTTTACTATATGATAACCCAGCATAGCAAAACGAAAGATCAAAGGACAGCAAGTCTACCAAAATGACAGGCTACAGATGGCCATGTTCAAGTTTAGGATTTCACCGACATCTTAGGATAAGGTCATATCTGCTTATATTCAGTCTGTTGCTCTGATTCATCAAAGGATCAGAACAACAGACTGAAAAACTAATGTATCACATTATGTCTGTTTCTGACATCATTCACTGCAATGTAAACTCAGACAGAAGCTTTCTTATGCATTGTTTGCTTTCTTTAAACGAAAAATAAAATTGTAGAAAAATGCTTTTGCTTGCATTAAAGAGAGTCTGTCAGCAGAAAATTCGGTATTAAACCAATGAAGGTATCATGTAGAGAGGCTTCTGCACTTTCCAAAGATGTCTTTCTTATTCTGCATTGGAGCTCCATTCTCATAAATACCAGCATTTTATTGCTATACAAATTAGCTGAAAAGGGCCCCTAATTGCCGCTCAACTCCTCTCCCCATTTCTTGAGATATTCCACTTTGTCTGCAGTTAGGGGCAGTTATATGGAGCAAAGCCCTGGCAGAAGAAGAAATGTCGGTAAAGCCCTTTTCAGCTAATTTGCATAAGAATAAAACACAGATTTTCATGAAAATGAAGCTGCAATGCAGAATAAGAAAGGCATCTTTGGAAAGTGCAGAAGCTGCCCTACAAGGTACTTTCATTAGTCTGATACCGATTTTTCTGCTGACAGACTCCCTTTGAAGAATCACTCCAGTGGGATTTTTGGTTTTACATAAACCTAACATGGTTCTTCTATAGCATCTATAGCATCTATTCCTTGTTTGCAGAATTGGTTACAAGTTTATAGGAGGTGTTACGTACAGACCATTCTAGCATGTGATGTGGGTGCCGCTATCAGGGGTTAATTCACTCAACTCAATGGCACTCATCCTTCACTCAGGCTGCAAATTTTGAGCTCTTATGCCTGATTGACTTCTGCTAGTGACAGAGATCCATAAAGCCATAAACCTTGTCTGTCCTGTGCTACTTCAAAAGAGGATGTTGTGCCCAGACTCTGGTAATAAAACCCGCAGGGGATCCTGTGATCATAGGCAGACAATGATACTTACTCCTGTATACACCATAACCATTACATATGTACATACATAAACAATATCATTCCCTAATAATACATACAAGTAAGGTTCTTGCATCACAGGAGGTGACCAGTAAGTGTCCAGAGCGAGAAACAGAGCCTGGCAGGTACTGAGGAGATCACAAGCTGGATCTCCAAGCCAGGGGCAGTGGAAGTCTGTCTCCTGTCACCAGGGAGAGCGGTACTGTGACTGAGGGAACTAGCTGCAAGGCAGACATGGGCAGGAGCCACTCTGTATCCTGTGTAGCATTGCACATTAGTGACCAGAGAGTGAATGGTCAGCAGTAGTAGTCACAATTTATAAGAAGTGCTGGAGGGTCACCTGAGAGTGAGATTTAGCCACCAAAATCAGAGCCTGATGTGACATAGAGTAAACTCTACTGTTCTAACATGTATATATGAAATGTATGTATAGCTGTGTGCAATGTTCAAGCTGAGGTGCCTTTTGCTGATTTTTACAAGTAAAAAGAACCATGTTTAATACATTTATTTTCTGGGTCCTTTATACTAGCTCTTGCGACAATTAGGCTGGCAGTACTGGGTTCTCTGCCACTAGGATTACTACTACCATTACTGCCCGCACCTTACCCGGTCTGCAACCCTTACATCTGCAGTGTATTAAACTGAATGTGGTGTGCAGTGAATGAGACCACACTATGAGAGTACATACTAAGGGTATGGTGAATGAATGAATGAATGAGTGAATGAAAGTATACACCTAAGGGGGTGTTTATATGTAGGAATTTGACACTGAATTTGAGATGGAATCCGCACTCAGAATTCACCTGATATCTGCTTCCCTTTCATTTCAATGAAAGGCAGTAGCTGATTTTTTCAGCTAGCAGCAAAAATAAGCATCCTGCTCATTCTTTAGGCGTATCCTGTATGAAAACTCCTATTGAAATGAATGGGGGGGGGGGGGAGGCACCTTTTCCATCTCTGCAGAATTTGTCACTCACGGAATTTGGAATTTGGCCTTGCCCAATAAAGGCAAAATACAGTGGCACTCTTCTCCAAATTCTGCTTCAAATTCAGCATTAAAATTAGCTTCAAATTCAGCATCAAAATGGTATGTATGAACACCCCCTAAGTGTAAGTTCACATGGCGGAATTTGGGGCTTAATTTAGGGTGGATTCCACCTCCAAATCAGCTCCAAATTCCGCCTGAAATCAACCTCCATTGATTTCAATAGGAGGCCATTGCTGATTTTATCTCAAGCTGATTTTTTCAACTAGCGGGAAAAAAGTGTCATGCTCAATCTTCAGGTGGATTCTGCCTGATAACTCCCATTGCAGTGAATGAAAGGTGGAAAAATACCGCCTGGCAGGGGTGGAATTTGATGTAGAATTTTGTCAAGTGGAAAAATTCAGCCCCAAATTTCTGAATCTGAATTCTTCAGCTAGGAAAAATTCTGCTGAGGTTTTAAGAGAGCAACTGGGGCTCATTTCATCTAGTGAGTGAAATATCTACTTATCAGATAAGAGGACATTTCATCCACACAGCTAACACACTTGCATTGCTAAACACAGATACGCCAATACAAAGATACTGGGACAATTTAACAGTCGGCTATGGCTAATATTAAACTCTTGGCCTTGATCTGTCCTGGTTGACCTGTTTACACAGGAGGAAACCTAAATTAATTGTTAATGGCCATTGGACCTTATTGTTAACATTTTTCATACATGTAGCTATAAAACTAGATGTTATGAGAGGATACAAAAATAAGTCTTAATATAGACTCCAATTCCCTAATCATCTAAAACGCTTTCCTCTATTTGTTTGCAAGTGAAACTTCATTCCCGCTTCTATTGCTTTTTATAACCCTGTAAAATACAACTTTCATGTTCACAGTTATAAAGATCATAGGAAAAGTGAGTTAGTGTGAAACCCTGCAAATTTATACCAAGTAGATATCATCAAAGGCCACCACGACCAAGGGAAATAAACATTCGGACTCTCTCCATGCATTACACAAAATACATTACTAAAGTAAAGTAAATATTTTAACCCCATCCTGCACTGTGTCCTATACAGCTGTGTTCACATATAACTGATCTCCAGTTTGACCGAGGGAACCATTCTCATAAAACCAACTGAAAGCCAAAACATTATAACATGTCTGCAAATGCCTTGACAGTGTACAGTTCACCCAGTGGGTGACCATGCATAGAAACAAACAGGATGGTTAGAAAAGGAATTTAGAAAATCTCCTTAACTTGTGATGGACATACAGTAACTAGATATGTCCAGACTAGAAAGCAGGTAAGGAAAGACACAACTATATGTGCAGCACAAGTTAGAAGTACGCAGTATGCTGTGATGTACATATATGGCACAGTGATGGTGTGGACTTGGGATCTGAGCCAATGCCATCCCTCGCAAGAATCTGCTGTAACTATACTGAGTCTTTAACCCCTATGATCACACAACTCAATGTGCCTGTAATGCATAAGAACTTAGATAAATGGAGAGGGGCTGCCTTCGAAATCTCATTGATGTCCCAGGGCTTAAAGAGGACCTTTCCTGTCCTCAGGCACATGCGGTTTTATATACCACTAGGAAGTCGACAGTGTGCTGAGTTCAGCGCACTATCGGCTTTCCCATTATGTGCCCCGGGGTTGGAGATATCGGTGCGGTTAGTTATCACCCCATAGACTTGTACTGGGGGGGACGTTCCTCACAGCTCAGCATCATTGCTGGGCAGTAGGGAACGTCCCCTCTGACAGTACAGGGCTATGGACAAGTACAGTCAGAGGGGACGTTCCTCAAAGCCCAGCTAGACTGTCAGGAACGCCCTTCTGACGTCCGAATTCAGTGCACTGTCAGCTTTCTAGTGGTATATAAAACTGCATGTGCCTGAGGACATGAAAGGTCCTCTTTAAAGGGGCTGTTAAAGAGGTTCTACATTAAGGACACTTATCCCAGTGATAGACCAACTGCCAGGTTCCCCAGTGATCAGGGGAAAAAAAAGGAACTAAAATTTCCCAGTGCCAGCACCCTATTCACTACTATGGGGCTGCTGGGACTGCAATATCCAGCAGCCTCATAGAAGTGAATAGAGCACCAGTCACGCAAGCGCACTGGTGCTCCATTTACAAGGGAGGCGGGCATGGGGGACTTTCAGTGTTCCATTCTCTTGTTCTAAGGGGAAACCAGTAGTTGGACCCTCAGCAATTTGACACTTATCCCCTAACCTGTGGATAGAGGGTAAGTGTCCTTAGTGGCACAAGCTCTTTAACTTCTCATTATACTGATAACCCATCCTCAGGAGATCACTGGGGCTGTGAAACCTGTTTGACTTCTTCTGATCAGCTGTTTGAAGAGGTCATGGCCCTTGTGTGAGCACCATGACCCCTTCACTGTTCACATCACATGTACTTTCTTTTATAACGTCTTTGCGATGTAATTACAACCTCATCCTATAGAAATTAATTGGACAAGGCCGCTATGATGAAAACAGCCCCATCAAATAACTGATCAGCAGGGTTCCCAGGTTTCAGACCCTGACTGATCTTTCATTGATGACCTCTCCTGAGGTTGTTTCATCAATAACAACAAATCGTCAAGCCCTTTAGCATCTGTCTATCTGTTTTACATAGAAACCCCAAGGAATAAATATTCCAATATATTATTTTTAATGCATTCATTGAACGCATTGATAAATCCCCCACATTATTTAGATGTTTTTCAGATTACACTTTTGCATTTTTAATTATGGTACGTACAATCAGAAAAAAGTTGAGTTGCCCTTCAAGGAAAAATACAATAAAAAGTGTCAGATGGCTTTTAGAGATAAATAAATATAGGTAATTTATCAAAATAAATTCTACGACATAGTCTTAGATGATCAGCTAAAGAGAGCAAAATACAGACAGAGGCAAAGAATCCTATGGCATCACACACTTGGCACGGAGTACGGCTGTAAATTGTATTGACAAATAATGTAAACAGCTTAGACGTGTTGCTGAAGAAGCAGTAAATTGGCAGTCTATAATATTAATATACATCACCATGCGGAGTTCAATTTTTGGTCAGTGCGAACTGCAAGGATGTTAGATGTTCTGCAACCAGCTACTGTGGTGAATCTTAGTGATAGTGAATTAGAGATCTTCTCGATATATGTTAAGACATAAAATACCCAAAGAGTATATGATATATCCTAGCCGAGAGTAGTGCATGTTACTAGATTATTCTACCACTTACAGATATAAAAGACAATTACTATTCATAGCACTATTATAGTATGATAGCACTATATATATTTTACAGTATACAGAAAGATGTAGATGACTGTTTACATGATCATACTACAGTATAAACCATTAGTAAAACTGACAAAAATATTGATGCAATATCTACATCTGGAAGACAAGAAAAGCTACCAAGCTTAATATGCTATATAGAGTAGAAATATTTAAAAATATATAAAACCGTAAATTATTTAGAAAGGACTTTTCACCACCTTCACCAACTTCTTCGGCTCCACTGATTCCCGACACACTTGGATTTTTTTTTTCTGTAGCCTCCACCATTTCTGGGCAATCAGTTAAGGCAGTTTTGGGGCATTATAGGGTAATTAGGATTCTACTGCTAAATGGGTAGTGTCAGGCAGGAGCAGGTAAGGGGGAGTGGAGTGGAGGAGTTAGGCTTGTTTTGCAGCCACAGGAACTGAGTTATTGAGTCGACCATAAACTCCTCTGTACAGTCATGGCCAAAAGTTTTGAGAATGATACAAATATTAATTTTTACAAAGTCTACTGCTTCAGTTTTTCTAATGGCAATTTGCATATACTCCAGAATGTTATAAAGAGTGATCAGCTTAACAGCAATTACTTGCAAAGTCAATATTTGCCTAGAAAATGAACTTTATCCCCCAAAACACATTTCAACATCATTGCAGCCCTGCCTTAAAAGGACCACCTAACATCGTTTCAGTGATTGCTCCATTAACACAGGTGTGGGTGTTGATGAGGACAGGGCTGGAGATCAATCTGTCATGATTAAGTAAGAATGACACCACTGGACACTTTAAAAGGAGGCTGGTGCTTGCCATCATTGTTTCTCTTCTGTTAACCATGGTTATCTCTAAAGAAACACGTGCAGACATCATTGCACTGCACAAAAATGGCCTAACTGGGAAGAGTATTGCAGCTAGAAAGATTGCACCTCAGTCAACAATCTCTCGCATCATCAAGAACTTCAAGGAGAGAGGTTCCATTGGTGCCAAAAAGGCTCCAGGGCGCCCAAGAAAGACCAGCAAGCGGCAGGACCGTCTCTTAAAAGTGTTTCAGCTACGGGATCGGGCTACCAGCAGTGCAGAGCTTGCTGAGGAATGGCAGCAGGCAGGTGTGAGTGCATCTGCACGCACTGTGAGGCGGAGACTCTTGGAGCAAGGCCTGGTCTCAAGGAGGGCAGCAAAGAAGCCACTTCTCTCCAGAAAAAACATCAGGGACAGACTGATATTCTGCAAAAGGTACAGGGAGTGGACTGCTGAGGACTGGGGTAAAGTCATTTTCACTGATGAATCCCCTTTTCGATTGTTTGGAACATCTGGAAAACAGCTTATTCGGAGAAGAAGAGGTGAGTGCTACCACCAGTCTTGTCTCATGCCAACTGTAAAGCATCCTGAAACCATTCATGTGTGGGGTTGCTTCTCAGCCAAGGGACTCGGCTCTCTCACAGTCTTGCCTAAAAACACAGCCATGAATAAAGAATGGTACCAGAATGTCCTCCAAGAGCAACTTCTCCCAACCGTCCAAGAGCAGTTTGGCGCTCAACAATGCCTTTTCCAGCATGATGGAGCACCTTGCCATAAAGCAAAGGTGATAACTAAATGGCTCAGGGAACAAAACATAGAGATTTTGTGTCCATGGCCTGGAAACTCCCCAGATCTTAATCCCATTGGGAACTTGTGGTCAATCATCAAGAGACGGGTGGACAAACAAAACCCAACAAATTCAGACAAAATTAAAGCATTGATTCTGCAAGAATGGACTGCTATCAGTCAGGATTTGGTCCAGAAGTTGATTGAGAGCATGCCAGGGAGAATTGCAGAGGTCCTGAAGAAGAAGGGTCAACACTGCAAATATTGACTTGCTGCATTAACTCATTCTAACTGTCAATATAAGCTTCTGTTACTCATAATATGAATGCAATTCTATTTCTGTATGTGATAAAAACATCTGACAAACACACATAAAAACCAGAGGGCAGCAGACTTTTGGCCATGACTGTATATTAAAGTATTCTAGAGTCAAATGTGAGGCCACTTCCAACAGCTAAAGCTTGGCCAAAACTGGGTCATGCAACAGAATAATGATTTCAAGATCACCAGCAAATCTACTGGCTGGAAAAAAAGAATCAAGTTGCACAAGGCCAGTCAAAGCTTGTCCGACCTCAACCCAAGAAAAAAACTGTGTGGGCTCAACATGCAACAGAACTAATGATGCCCCAAGAAGGAAAGAGGGCCATGCGGCAAGGGGGGTTTAACACCCTATGGTTTGTGGGGGGGTTCCTTTTCACCAGATCGGGTTCCTTAAGAAGGGGGGGACCAGCAAATACTACTGGCTGATCAAGAAAAAAATAATATTACTATAAGTTAATAAAGGCTAGTTAAAGGTAAAATGACAGGGTAAAGACAAGCAAAAAACAAAAGCAGAACAATTTCAAGGCAAATCGCAATGGTTTCTACTTTTAGTCTGTCCACTCTGCAGTATGGACACTGAATAACATTCTCAAAACTATCCCTGACCTGACCCTGACATCACATTTGGGTGCACCCCCTTTCCCCGGTGGTGGGGGTGGAGCGCTTAGGGTGGGTAAGGGGGGGGGGGGGGGGCAAATAGTTGCTGTGATGGGACCCCCCCCACGATCAGACGGGAGGACTAAAATGAAGCAATTAAACAAATAATAAGAACTCGTCCGCCGAACCATACACTGAGCTGGGATGTAAAGCGGGATATAGAGGGCCCAGTCATTGCTGCTAAGGGTGGTATCCATATACACAGTCCTATGTGATTCATGGCCGGTGTACCTAGTTTTTCACATTCGGGTTCTCTGCCTCACACTGTCGGTTTGGCTTCATTTTTGTTGAATAAATAATGAAATGGTTTGATTTCTTGTTTGGTGTTGTTCATCTGAGGTTGTATTTACTTAAGTTTAGGACCTTCTAAGGACCTTCTAAGGATGGTTTATATGTCCTAAATGCATATAATTCAAGGAGGGTATAAATTGTTTGTTCAGGTTTATGATGGAATGGATTATGTTTCGGTATTTGTGCCCAGTTTACAACATGTAGAATAGATGATAAGTGTCTAGTGGGGATCGTCTGCTGGGACACCCATGGATCATGAGAATGGGGAATCCTTATACCCCTGTCTGAATGAAGGAGGGGTTGTCCAGACATGCTGCCCCTCAATTCAGCTCTACTGCCAAGCACCGTACTTAGCTTCCTTTCAGCATTCCCATAGACATACATAGAATGTCAGCACACCTGTACAGCCTCCTTCTTCATTGGACCCCTTCTAATGATCCCAGGGGTTTGACTTCCACTGATCAGATGCTTATAAACCTGTAAAACTGAACCCATTATAGGATAGGAACATCTGTTACATCCCTGTTACAGTTTGTGATTTGAGCCACAGGACCCTTATAGGCATCAAGTAGAAGTCACTCTGTAGTCATTATTAAGCATATGTACACATGAGGGAATTCCTCACCTGGGACCTTCATCTATAAGTCAGAGTTGGCCCATCCATGTGTAACTTGTCAGCCATATATTACATTGTTTATATGGGAGGTTAGACACGATTTGCGCTGGTAAAAGCAGTTGATCATTGGAGTTTCTCTGATTTCCAGTCCCCACTTCATTTCTGCAAAATGACCACATATTTCAGCAAAACAATGATCCAAAACACAGCTCCAAATCTACTCAGGCATTCATGCAGAGGAACAATTACAATGTTCTGGAATGGCCATCCCAGTCCCCAGACCTGAATATCATTGAACATCTGTGGGATAATTTGAAGCGGGCTGTCCATGCTCGGCGACCATCAAACTTAACTGAACTAGAATTGTTTTGTAAAGAGGAATGGTCAAAAATACCTTCATCCAGGACCCAGGAACTGATTAAAAGCTACAGGAAGCGACTAGAGGCTGTTATTTTTGCAAAAGGAGGATCTACTAAATATTAATGTCACTTTTCTGTTGAGGTGCCCATACTTTTGCACCGGTCAAATTTTGGTTTAATGCATATTGCACATTTTCTGTTAGTACAATAAACCTCATTTCAATCCTGAAATATTACTGTGTCCATCAGTTATTAGATATATCAAATTGAAATGGCTGTTGCAAACACCCAAATATTTAGAACTAAAAATGATTAAGATTAATAGGGGTGCCCAAACTTTTTCATATGACTTTATCTATGAAACAAATGGTATGTAATATCAATACAAAAGAACAGAGATGGGGTTCGGCCCTCCTGTTCGTTTTGGGCTGAACTTTGGCATGGTCCAGAACTATTATTTTACTTTGGGGTCACTCAGAAGTGGAGCCACAGGGAAGTTGAGTAAAAATAACAAACTGGGCATCCTTCCAGGATCTGGGGGTTCCTCAGAATCCTCTTCAGGCTTCTTCCATCTCTGGCTGATGTCATGAGCCCAGCGGTCACCACTGAGATTGGGATTGACATCAGCCAGATGCTTGGAAGAGGGTTCAAGAGGATGCCGACATCAAGGAGAGTTGAGGCAAGGTGAGTATAATAGTTTTTTGTTTTTTTTTTTAAATCTCAATTTTTCTTATTTTTACAAAGTGTTTACATACAATAAACAGCAGTAAGTGAATATGGATAACATTCATCAGAACAGCAATCAAATAATAACTCCATACTGTAGGTAACATACAGAGTGAGTGGTCGAATAGTAAACATCACAATTCACAAAATCAGATCCACAGCAAGCGAAGACAAGCGAGCCACACGATGGTGATCTGGATCATAGTGCTGAGCGTGGCTGCAGGTAGATCTGAGAGGGCAGTGAGACAGGTGCGCCTAAGACAGTCTGAGACAAGGTGAGGGAGATGAAAGTAAGAAGAAGAGTCAGTAGAGAGAAGAAGAAGAGGTGTAGGAGAGGAGGAAGAAGAAGAACAAGAGGCAGCAGAAAGAAGGGAGGAGTCCAGAGTTGAAGTACACCAGAGCGGAGTCAAGAGTCAGATTAGGGGGAGGTCGGCAGAAATCCCTGTGTGCCGATGTCGTAACCAAGGAGACCAGAGACGTAGAAAACAATCATGGGACTCAGTGGACCAACTTAAGAGTTCCTCAAATCTGAAAATTTGTGTGACTTTCTCAATCCATTGCGAGACAGAAGAAGGTCTAGTTTGGAGCCAGAACTTAGGGATGAGGGACTTTGCTGCTTCAATCAAATGGCTCATCAGGTTCGACTTCTGTGGTCGGTAAACTAGCATGGGCAGGGACAAAAGGACTGAAGCAGGTGTAAGTGTAATATTAGATGAGGTAATCTGTTGAACCAGGAGTAAAACTTGAGACCATTATAGTTGTATCAGATCACAGATCCACCATATGTGTAAGGGGGTACACCATTCAGAGTGACAGAGCCAGAACAGGTCATCACTTGTAAGTTTGTGGGCACGTAGCCAGGCTGGGGTCCTGTACCATCTAGAGAATAATTTAAAATGCATTTCTTGAAGTCTCACACAAGTGGAGAAGCCATGAGAAGCTCTCAAAACAGATGTCACCTCTTCTGCAGTCAATGAGATACCCAATTCTTTTTCCCAAGATGAGAGGTAAACTGGTTTATAGGTAGGAGTCACACCTGTCAAGGCCGTGAGTATAATAGTTTGTTATTTTTACTCATCTCCCCTGGGCCTCCACTTATTATACCCTGGGGTCAGAGCAGACCCCAGAGTATAATAGTGTTTCATGGGTGACGAACTCCAAATGTTTCGGGTTCATGTTGAACCCAAAACATTTGGAATATTCAGGTTCAATCTTGTATTATCTAAATCAGTTCTCTCATCCCTAAAAAACAAGTGAACAACCCCTTTAAAAAAGCAGTGCTTACAGTGATAATACAGCTGTTATTATGTTTAAAAAGTCGTCTTTATGAGCCGGTCCCTTTAATGTTTAGCCTCTATATAACTGGGCACTTCTACTTATTGTTCTGCATACACTTAACTGGAAAAATGGTGATTACATTCCAGTCAAGTTTCTTGTACTCTCCTTTTATTAAAGTGATAACTTTTCGGTAATGAATAGGCTACTGCATAAACTACATCCAGTAATTAATTCTTTTACATAAATGTGTTTCCTGAAATTCTCATTATAATTGTTATTTGTACATACAATGCAAAAAGTATCATTCCTGATTTGCAAATGTTTTACTTGCCACATGTGTATTTGTTTTACAGAATGAAAGCAATATGGAAGTAAATGTGCTGCTTTTTATTAACAATTGTAATTACTTTAAGCTTGGCTTGAAAGCCTCTGAACAGTAAAGGTTGGTAGCTTTTAGTACATCAGTTCTGCAAAAAACATTTGCTGAATTTTCTCACAAACCTCTTTAGTATAGCGAATACTAGCAGACTGAAAAATACCCTGCATCTATCGGACCTTTATACATCCAGGGGGTACAAATCATAGGACATTAATTTTTCATTAAAGGGAACCAGTCTTTTTCTTTTTCTATTTTTTTCTACTGCTTCCCTACCACCAAACACTTCTTTGTACCCAGGGGTGGTAGGTCGACTGTGAGCCACCATACGCAGTAAGTACACTTGTTGCTTTATCTAATTGCATTTGCATGTTGCTACAGCACTGCTGCACCATTAACTGCCTACATAGGTCGTTGAAATTATAGGGGAGATATACTATTGATTTAAGCCAAATATCAGTGTAAAAGAGTAGCAAATCTCGGGTTTGCAACTTTTTAAATGGCAGTTGGGATAGTAATTATTGCAACTGGTGTTTTTGCACCTACTGTGCCACTTTAATGAAAGCAAAATATCATGGGAGTTGCGATACATTTAATATCTAAATTTACACCAGCTAGAAGCTAATAGATTACAGCACAGGTGCGTGATCCAGCAGAGGATCCACTGTATTTACAAAGAGGCATGCACCTTGTCAATTTGTCATAAAAAAGGCCACTCTTCTGCAAGCCGGGGCTATGGGGAATGACGTTGATTATGCCAGTCTTCATAAATATCCCCTATATGTTCTCCCTATAGCTTCCTCTAGAGTATCCAGCAGATAAGTAGGTAAATTAATTTACTATAAAATTTTTGCCGCAACATTTCTGCCGCTGCAAAATCGCAGCGTTGGCGCGACATGGGGCCCTGGCCTAAAGTTTAGGCCCCACATTGTGGAAACGCAGCTTTTTTTGTTGCAGATCTTACTGCCGTATTTTGAGCCAAAGCCAGGAATGGGAAATATATAAGAAGCTTCTTATACTTCTCCCTTCTGCTCAATCCACTCCTGGCTTTGACTAAAATAACACAGCAAAATCTGCAACCAAAAAATCTGCGTTTCCATAATGTGGGGCCTGCAGGATGTCCGCAGAAGACCTGGCTGCAGGAAAAAATCTCATCCACTATGCAACACCACAGCAGGTTCGTCCCTTCTTTTGTATGTCTGCTCTTGTCAATTTGTAAATGAGTAGATATGAACAGGAGCCACAAACTAAATCTATAAACCAAACTAAATTATAGCATACACGGTATACTATGCTTAAAGACTGCTGTGATCCCGTAGGTAAAATACAGCAAAATATACATTATATAAGGGGTATAGGATTGTTACAGTATATAAAGTTACATTTTATTAGAATCTTTGTGTTTTGCGAGTAACAAACAATTAAAAACAAATGGAAAAAAAAAAAGAGTTAAACAGTTTGACCACCAGGTGGTGCCCCTTGTTAATGGACATCTGTCTGTTTCCTCTGCTTGGTGTTACTGGGACATACATCATTTGAAAATGGCACCCCACAGTAGACAAAGCATTAGCCACCCATTGGTAAAAGGCACTTGACTCTGCTAGTCTAATTAAATGCCGGCAAAGAAAAAAAATCAACAGCTCTAAATCTAATTTTATTAAACATTTCAGCCTTAAAAAATAATGTAGCGTTGAAAAACAGTGCAGGGTAATGAATACAAAATGTTTGTGGAACAACTTTCCCGGTGGTTGATTGGATCCAGAAGGCGCAGGAATATGCTCAGTACACGTAGAATTAACACTTTATTCTTCTGTAACTAAAGTGCATTATATCATTTATTAAAATGTGTACAAATCGACAAATCGACTTAAGCATTATTACAAAATTGGTCCAGTCTTCGTAGAATTTTGGTGAACTTTTCTCCATATGTTACCATTTATTTATTCCCAGTGTGTCTGCTTACTCAATTCAGTAAACTAAATGATTATTATTGTATACTGTAGCTAAGGGCATCTGCCCCCCAACCCCCACCCTCCCAACAGCTCACATGTAAGTCATCTTCAGAAGAGAACGAAACCTAAGCAGACTGCTCACAATGATTCTGTGGGTCGTATAATTGTAGCAACCACCATTTTGTCTCCAGACCCCCACCAGGCAGCAATAAAATGGAGATTCGGAAGAGAGTAATTACAGCAGACACAGTAAAGCTGTTGTTAGCTTGAAACGCCTATGTCAATTCTGAATAACACAAGAGACATCCAAATATTTAGACTGAAATTCAAATATTGGCTGATTTTTAATTTAAAATTTGAGAGGGATTCTATTGCTAGATTGCTGGAGCCTACCGATGTGAATCTAGACAAAGTATTGTATATTATATATTGCTTTCTTATCTTATGATCTTGTTAGATAATATTAATAACTCTTTTTAGTCACACGACCACTAAAACAATCACAGATATAGTAGGGACGGTCATATCATAAATATTCTTGGGTCTGTATGAAATATCCCTGTTGTGATATCAGTGGTTATTAGGGCTGGAAATAAAGGCAGTTTTCAGCACATTCAGACTGCAGCGATTTTTCATGATAAAGATATATAATAATAATAGATCTTTCTTTATATTCAAACCTTCTGTTCCAGCCTGCCTCCTACAGAGATCAGTCCGATGTAATTGTAGGCCGTATATCTTGCCTGACAATCGGCAGGAAAATCAGTTTGGTTCTACAGTTCTAACAATGACATTACAATTTGGAGGAAATTATTGTGTGGTGACGTGAACTTTATTTGACAGACCATGTAACCTACATAAAAGTATCTTGTTAACCTAATAAATCTGACATTATGGAATAAAAATGATGCTTTGTCAGTAACACTCAGTCCAGTAATAGAAAGATTATGCGCTCGCTCTGGATCAAAATTTGGCCACGTGGATTTAATTGGTGTCGCATCCTGTCCAAGGTTTGCAGGATCTAAATCACGATAAACCTGCATTAATCTGGATGGTGCCTTTCATCCTCTGACTCCAGTCCCTATTTTTTTACGTGCTCTACTAATTTGTGTTAAAGCCCCAATTTTTTTTAAGGAAACGTTAAATAAGGCAACACCAAGGAAATCATTTTTTTTCCCCAAAGTTTCTGCTTCTGTCACTGTTCAAAGACCAAACCAGAAAGGAAACTGTTGTATCATTAAACCCAACTGCAGGCTAAAACAGCGACCCTTTCAATAGGATGAATGCGCTTCCTAGATCGTAAATCTTTGCTTTTTTATGTAAGCCAAAGCCACAGAGAGGATCTACCTCCTGTATTAATGGCTCCAAACTGTTGTACATCACAGTTCCATGTTCAAAGGGAATCTGGCTAGTTAGAAAGCAACTTCTGGTGCAAAGACGCAATTAGACCTGACAGCCAGATGTCTGCAACGTCTGGAAGACAACTATCACTGACTGCAAATGGCTCTGGATGTAAACAGTCTGTCCAAAGAGAGTGCCGCACAGATAAACATCGCCTCCACAAATCACACATTGACAAAAATAGCTACTCCGGCTGACAAAATATAGAATGATAGCATGGCGTCATACAGAAATAAACTGTTAGGAATAATAATAAAAAATAGAAAGTGAAAAAAAAAATTAAAGGAATTGTCCAGGTAAGTACTGTATAAATGAACTGAAATGAGCCCAGTGTGTGCCCAGTTGATAGTGAAGTTTGATACATGGAAACTATCGTAAAAAATATTATCGTTGCCCATAGCAACCAATCACAGCACAGCTTTTAGTTTTTAAGAACAAGATCCAAAATGAAAACTGTAATGTGATTGGTTGCTACGGGCAAAAAAAACTGATTTTCTTTTAGATAGTTTGACAAATCTCCCCAGTGGCTATAAAGGATATATAGAGATGGTTATACATGGATTTATGTATTAAAGATATCCATGAATAACTATCTTTGTTATCCACAGCAACCAAAAACCCAGCTATCTAACAATAATGCTAGGTTCACACTAGTGCTCGTCCTGTGTCTTCTGGGTCCATTGGGGGACCGGAACAATGGAGAGGTGGACTGCTAAAATAGCAGTTACATGCGGAGCCCGGAGGACTCCATTGACTATAACGGGGTCCACCGGGTGTCCAACATTTTGGAACTGAAAGTGCAAAAGTCCTCTAACAGAGACTCAGATGCAGATGTGAAGCTAAACTGGCTTCGCTGTCCATAGCAACCAATCAGAATCCAGCTTCCATTTCTTAACCTTGTATGGCAAAATGAAAGATGGGCTGCCAATGGCTGGTAAAGGCAACAAAGAGGTATACAGAGGCAGTAGAATATTAATAGTAGTTAACCCCTGTATAAGATAGCGCCAGTATGTGGTGCTAGGGAACATAAATTTACAACTGTAACTAATACTACTATACATATTATTACTAATACTAATATGAAGAAGAAAAATCAAAAAACACACTACGGTGACATACATGACTAATTTTTGTCTCTTAAAGGAATCTAATATTGCTGCTGAGGAACATTCAATTTAAGGGTGTTGTCTGGGGAGTGTTAATTTATTTAATTTACTTATGTGATCCCCGAGATGCAGATGATGAACCCCGTGGTTCTGGTGATGCCACAAACACCTAGTCATGTGATACAAGGCTTTAATATAGTCAGCCAGGCCCCATAGCACAGGTAATTCATTACCTGTAAGATCAGGGGAGGGGGTGGAGCCACTCTGGGGGCCGAATGCTGCCTCATTGCCAGAACCTCCGGGTCCATCATCTGCATCCCCGGGATCAGGTAAGTAAATTAATACTTCCCAGACAAACCCTTTAAGGTTAGGATCACACAGAGCAATTTTGAGCTGACGTTAAGGCAGATTCTGCCTCAAAATAAGCTCCACAAAGCTGAAAGAATCTGCTTCTTATTGTTTTCAATGGGTGGCAGTGATGGACACATTTTTTTTCAGCACGCTACAAAAAGAAGAGTCCTGCCCTAAAGGGGTAACCTGCAGTATCAGGCAATAGCATTCAGATAACCTGAATCATGTGGTTTGAAGCCACTAAACCACTAAACAACCAATACTCTGTTATATAGAGGTTAAGGATCCCAAACCCATGTAAATTACTGCCACCCACTACAAGTGGCAGTCCATTCACCAGAGTCCACTTCAGCCTTCTGCTACATTTGCGCATTTTGTCTGGCGAAGCTGAGGTCAGTACACCTTTCCTCACATGGCATGCACCCAATATTCAGAGTATGTGGAGTGTAGCGTGGTGTAATGACTTCAAGTTTATAATAGACTGATCCCAGGGATTTGTATCAGTCATTTTCACAGGTTTGGGACCGTAAACCCCAGCTGCATGACAGCCCTAACCACATATCAGGTTCCCATTAAGGTCTTTCCAGAAGGGCTCACCGGGAAACCTGGGGAGATGTGGGAACCCAATGCATGAGAACATGTGTTTTACAGTTGCCTATGGAGTGCAGTAGATAGGGTTCCATTATAACTTATCCAATGTCATTCAATGACCCATATTACAGATGGAGCTCACCTTGGTCTGGAGAACTCTTGTGTGAATCTTGTAAGGTTATTTTTGTGTACATCTTTATCTCACTACCTACGGGGGACAACTATGGACTACTCAAAATTGCAAAGTTCCACTGAGAACTTGGGTTGCAGTAAACTAAAGGCAACACTGCATTGGACAATGGCAGTAGACAATACTATGTAAAATGTAGAATGAACAAGTATGGTGACACCAAATTAAGGAAGGACCACATCCTATTTTTGTAATCAGTGTCCATCCATCTTATCATAGATCACTATGCTTTACTACATGTCACAGGATTGAATTTGAGATGCAAATAAAATTGCAACCTCCCTGAAACTGTTTGTCCTGTTTTTTGCTTACTCGTGATGTACTAAAATCATTGAATAGCATTCTGAAGCTCTGTGACTAGACTTACATAACCATATCATTTATTATCGGATTCATATTAAACCACATTGCAGCAAACCTGCTATTTCAGTCCATCTCTGTCTCCGTTCATCCTAAAGAATTGTCCTTGCCCATGAAAGTCATTTTCGCGGCTCTTGATGTTTTTTGTGCAGTCAGCACTACAGAGAGTGCTGGAGGGTATATAAAATCATTCTGTGAATCATGTGATTTTTCACTTCGGACCAAACCAAGCACAGCATTTTCACATCCATGAAGAATGGACCATTTTATCTCAAGTTCAGCTCAATCCAGCCTTAAAAAGTTTCAAAAAGTGCTGTAGAAATGGTCAGATATTGGTCTTATCACAGTGTTCATGAATATTGTAATATTAGTAGTGCTAATAATACATATAAGTGATAAAATTATGTTAATATTATAAGGGATCTAATGAAATTACATAATTACAAATGTATACGGCATGAAAATACATTATCACTACTTTTTTATTTATTTTATTTATTTATTTTGCTTACTTATATGGCTCTATCATATGAATATCATGAATTAGAATAATCACATTTGCATTAATACATTACATATTAAATGTATTTTCTTTATTTCTACATAAATGATGTACATTGATATGAACAGTGTGAGAAAATTGTTAAAATTTCCACTGGTGGGTTCAAGGACCTTTAGTTCGATACTGTTAGTTAAAATGGTAGAATGGTACTCATTGACCATGGTCTTGGGCAACTAGAGATAAATAAATCTTAGGTCATGGTTGCCTCTCTAGGTTCAGCACCATAGTGTGGCATGTAACAGCTGGGGGAGGAGATGGTTGTCATTGCTATAAAAAAAAAAAAGACTGAAGACTCAAAATACCACATCTGGAATGAGGAAGTAGATTTTGACTTTCAATAGCGTCCTTCTGTTTCTTCACATATAGGGAATATACTAGTAAACGCCGTGGGTCACAGTCTTCAATCAGTGCAATATTTTATTTTATTCTATGTGCCTTAAAAAACAGTAACATATTTCATGGCACTGTAGACAGACTGTCGTCACTCACATCAGGGGTGGAAGAAGACTGCAGGGAGCCCCTGTGGAATAGCAATATATGGGGCCCTGTGCTGTAATATAACTTGACACAGAGCATCCCCTTATGTTTCTCTTACAATCAACCCGTAACTGTGAGCTATGAAAGGAATCAGCTTAGTTTCTTACATTAATACTAATAGAAAGTTGTATTGTTGTGGCAATGGGTTCCCCCTACCTACTGGGGCAATGTACAGCTATAAATCTCACATATGCAGGGGTGTAAGGGTGGGTTCACACTTGCGCCGGCACTCCGTCCGCCGCGAATCCGACCTAAATGTCGGAAAACAGGATAGGGACTGGATAGGGAAAGGTTTGCAACACTTTGCTTAAAAACCCATTCACTTGAATGGGTTTTGAAAGTAATGGGCTGTGTGCGCTTAACCCCTCTGCGACATGAAGCTGTTTTTTTTCGTCGGAAACAAAGTCTTGCATGTCCGACTTTGTGTCCGAAGAAAAAAGCTGGCTTAGCGGTTCAGAGGGTGTAAGCGCACACCCACGTATTGCTTTAAAAACCCATAGAAGTGAAAAGGTTTTTAAGCAAAGCATCGCAAACCTTTCCCTATCCAGTCCCTATCCTGTTTTCTGACATTTACGTTGAATTTGCGGCAGACGGAGTGCTGGCACAAGTGTGAACCTAGCCTAACAAGTAACTACGGGGCCCCAGAGTCTCCTTTACACACAGGGATAATGCACAGAGTGATTTTACAGTACAGATAATACACACAGTGTTATGCATAGTGTACAGGAATAATAAACAGTGTTGTCACAGTACAGGGATAATGTACACAGTGATGTCACAGTACTGGGATAATATACACAGTGATGTCACAGTACAGTGGCAATATACACAGTGATGTCACAGTATAGGGGTAATATACACAGTGATATTACAGTACATAGATTTTGCACACGGTGATGTCACAGTACAGTGGTAATATACACAGTGATGTCACAGTACAGGGGTAATATACACAGTGATATTACAGTACATAGATTATGCACACAGTGATGTCACAGTACTGGGATAATATACACAATGATGTTACAGTACATAGATTTTGCAGATGGTGAAGTCACAGTACAGGGGTAATATACACAGTGATATTACAGTACATAGATTATGCACACAGTGATGTCACAGTACTGGGATAATATATACAATGATGTTACAGTACATAGATTTTGCAGATGGTGATGTCACAGTACAGGGGTAATATACACAGTGATATTACAGTACATAGAATATGCACACAGTGATGTCACAGTACTGGGATAATATACACAATGATGTTACAGTACATAGATTTTGCAGATGGTGATGTCACAGTACAGGGGTAATATACACAGTGATGTCACAGTACAGGGGTAATATACACAGTGATATTACAGTACATAGATTATGCACACAGTGATGTCAAAGTACCAGGATAATACACACAGTGATATCATAGCACAGGGATAATGCACACACAAAAAGATTACTGGGTACATGGTGACATCACAGCATACAAATAAGATAATTATAATGATATCCCAGTAAAATAATGGAGGTACATTCAATTTTCTACATCCCCTTTCATTATCCACAGGTATCACTAACTATACCTTAGGCCTCAATGGAAATGGGCCCCCTTATTTGTTGGGACTAATAGCAGCTACTATGTCTGCTACCATGATAGTTTTGCCTATGCACATATGGTATGTGACTCACCTCAGTCCCTATATACAGATTTTTTTGTCTCTCACACAGACATCAAGTGAGTTCAAGGTACCAGTATAATGAACAAAATATTACTTAATGCCAAAAGGCAATGAACATTTCAGGTGTCAATGGCCTTCATCAAGCCAGAGCATGAACATCAGTCCCTACACCCAGATTTTTCTCTGTCTGTCTCACACACTTGTACCAATTTGATACAATGCTAGTTAACCTATCAGGGAGTATTAGGAATGTGGGAAGACACCAGAGAACTCAGGTAAAGTTCATACAAACGCAAGGATAACATACAAATCACATGCAGATGTTGCCCTATGTTGGATGTAAACCCAGGAGGACCCAGAGAATTATAATCATTATTCTGTTACTATAGTTATCTGATAACAAATAATAGCATTTACACCCTGTGATAATAGGATACAATCCAATAACTTACAATACATTTTCCCTCAACGTTGCTATGTA
The DNA here is from genome assembly GCA_947044405.1 of Leptodactylus fallax. Lineage (NCBI taxonomy): Eukaryota > Metazoa > Chordata > Amphibia > Anura > Leptodactylidae > Leptodactylus > Leptodactylus fallax. The sequence goes on from CAMRHE010000171.1 coordinate 1,912,084, forward strand.
ACTGAATAATTGTAACTGTATATTCTGCAGAGACGGTATTCTGTAACGTTACCTCCTTGCCAAGCCAAGCATATAGTCTAATTTTTGTATTAATGCAAAATACAAGATTTACTTATGCTAGGTTCACACTAGCATTCGCTCACCATTATTTGGGTCTGCATGGGTACCCAAACGACGGAGAGTCCGTCCACTAAAAAAGCGGTTACTTATGGACACCTGTGGACCCCACAGACTATAATGGGGTCCGTCGGGTGTCCGTCAGGTTTTTTCTCTCCGTGCAGGACTTATCTCTCCACTGATTTTAGGCGGAATCTGCCGTAGAAATGTGAACCTAGTTAGAAAAGAGAAGCTGCAGGGGTTGTCCAAGATTACAAAAAAAAAAAAAAAGGATCTCCTTTCTCCCAGAAAGAGTGCCATGTCTATTTATGGACTGTGCCTGGCTCAGCCCCATTCACTTGTTTTTTTCAATTAGAGATTGGTGGGAGTCAGACACAGGCCATCCGGGTGGATCAGCTGTTTTAAGAGGCAATGGTGCTCAGTGCAGTTTCCACTTTACAGGCGTCATGACGTTGACATCATGTTAATCAGTCACATGGTCTGATCACAGCTCAGTCCCATTCAAGTGAATGGGCTGAGCTGTGATACCAAACACATGAGCTATACAGATATAGGGTGCTGTGCTTGGTAAGTCCTGAAGAGGCTTCAGCACTCATGTCAACGCTGCAGCCTCTTCAAACAGCTGGTTTGGTTGGGTCTCTGGGTGTCGGACCACTGCCGATCTAAGAATAGTTCATCAATAAATAAGTCCCAGAAAACCCCTTTAATGCTCTTCTGAAGATTCACACCATTTACTTAATTATTTACTAATTACTTTAACTAAAAAAGTCATGGCTGCTTTCCCACAACATCTGTGTTTCATATATTGTCGCCATATACCAAAAGACTTGTTCATAGGTTTCAGTGTCCAAATGCATGCAAAAGGCAGTCCTTGAAGGATGTGTTTGGCCAGTTTGTACACTTTGAACTGTATTGACAAGTATAGACGTCTATGCCTTTAAATATACCTGTATACAAAATAGTACAGTATGTGTACTGCGCGTATATATAGTGTTTTATTAATGACAGTCAATGGCAAACATATGCAACTAAATTGGCATACACTTGTATACATCTGCGCATACATTCAGCTTGCAGTGGTCCCACTGAACATTATATCCACAAGTCGAGTGCATTCTACTAAAAATGATGGGGACCTCTTCCATTGGAACTTCCCTATTCTCATAGTGTACGTGGATTCTGTTGCCCTTTGAGATACTGGGATCTGTTCCTCTGGGCTTCTTCACTTACAAATAAGACACAGTGGGAAAGAGTTGCTCAGCAAAATGCACCAGAATTGTGGCGTACATGCTTGTGACAGATTTATTACGTGTTTTAGTCCGGGGGGGGCCCACGTGGCTAAATGCTGCAGCGAAAAACGCAGCATTTCATAGTCCCTGCAAAGTGCAGGAATCCCATCCATACATTGGAGATAAATACGCACAGTGGAAATGCTGCGATTCCCAAAACCATTGCGATTTTGGAAATCGCAGCATGTCAGTTATACCTACAGAAACACCAGCGGTTTCCCCATAGGTATAATTGAAGTAAAAAGTCCGAAGAGGAAAACTCTTCGGACTCTTTGAAAGTGTTGCGGGAAAAACCGCGATACGTTTCCATCATGGTTTTTGCTACAGGACTTTTTCCCTGTTGCCCGCTACGTGGGGCCGTAACCTTAGGCTTTTTTTTTTTGCATCTCGCTTGCATATCTACAAAAGAGGGTGTGGCTTAGAAAAGAGGGTGTGGCTTAGAATTGCACCAAAATTTTGCACATTTTTTCTACACAGTAGGTCAACTAAGACATGGCATAAGGAAGAGAAATGTGTCTAACATGTCTAGCAAGATGCATCAAATCTATCACACAGCGGGAGCCACCGTGATAAATTTGGCACATTTTCTGCCTGCTTGGTCTAGTTTTAAGCTGTCTTAATTTGAGACAGCAATAATAAATCTCCATAGTGCTCGAATGAAAGTCATAAACTGGTTCAATAGAGTCTATGTAAAAAAAAATTATTCATAGCAAGTTATACCAAAAAGCGTCATCTCATCATCTGTGGCTTAGACTTTATCACAACACTGTGTTAGAGACTTCCTATAAAATACAGACAAGCTCAGAAGTGGCTTTTGAGTTTCACCATTTTACCACATCTATTACAAGACAGGATGTTCTTTTGTCAATAAGGTAATACAGTAATAGCAATCTGTTCCCACTCCTAACATTATGGGACCTCGGGAATTTACATGGAAAATATTCACTGTGAGATTAAGCCTTCGGATGGGAAAAAATAAGACTGCCCCATGAAAACTGAGCCACATGGGAACTCTGAGAACACAATAGGTTTCTAACTTTGGCCTAGTAAATACAACTTTACATTAATATTTTATATAAGCAATGATTATTTTAGATGCAGATTTTTTTTTTTATTTGGCAATTTATACATTTAATTTGGTTTACCTATACGTCGTCTTTATTTTTTACTTTCTTCTTCCCATTTTAATGGCAAACCTGTTTTCAATTTATATGTTTTACAAAGAATAGTATTAGTTCAAAGTTTTATAGGTACACTAAAATACTATGGGCAATATAGAACAATGTAAAGATCCTCAGGTGGCCACAGCTTTATATTCTATGCATCACTACCTCAGACATTATTAGGCCGTGAAACACAACTATATAAGCTACAGAGTTTTCCCTTTGCAGCCTTAGAAAATTTACACAATTTTACTGGAATTCTAAAGTTTAACAAAGCACTGCACAAAATACTTTACTACTAGTATTACTTTACTACTATTTTTAGCAATAAACAAATTGAATAATTTTTACGCAATGATTATTTTACATATTTTTTGTTAATTTACAGTTTTTAGTAATTTTAACTGAATGATGTCCCGAAAAAAATATGCCTTACTCTTCTGAAGTATCACAAAAAAACTTCAATAGTTTTAAAACTTTTTAGATTTTATTTTATATTAAAATAATGTAATAATTTGTGTAAATAATAAAGTAAAAATAATAAAAATTGCAATCACAAAATTTGAACATTAATTTAATTTCAATCATTTCAAAAATATATACTAGTCATTTTATTTATTTATTTTTTTTACAATTTCTTTTTAACATTTAATTCATAAAATAATAGTCATTCCCCAGAAAATATAATAGACGTTCTTTTTTGTACCAATTTTTCTCCTGTCGACACCTTATTCAATTATATCCTCAAAATACATCTGTAAAGCCATTAACTTCAATGATAATCCCTTTGGCCTTTGATACATTTCTGGACATGATTATTTCATTACTTGCAATATATCAATAGGATAATAATAAAATGGACTTCTGACAGCCTGCCAAGAGTTTTGTGGCCTTGTAAACACAAAAGTGTTCTAATAAAATTTTATTAAGTGTTAAAAAGTCATAAAAACAGAATAACATAAACTACAAGAATTTACTGTCCTCAGCAAATGTTCGGATATTATTTATGCTAAAAATTTATTAAGTTCTATAACACATAGGTGCAGAAACATTGAGGTTGGAAAAGGTGAGATGGGAGAATTCATATATATATAAAAATATGTATTTATAAATCTATACACATGCTCATTGTTATCAACAAAGGAATATCTATACCTAATAGAAATTATGCTTGCGAAATTGCATGGTATATGAATCATCATTCCATCTGTATTTGTATATTAAATATGGTAGGAAATATGGAAAGATTAGTAAAAATATACCTAAAATTCAGTGACACAACGTAGACCATAAAATCAGAACAAGCACAATGTGGACATTGATACATAGATAAATATTAATAAAACGCAATATATTATATATCTGTACAGTACGGTCATACAGTATTTAAAACATATTTTTCTGTAAAGGAGGCCTTAATTATTATATTTTATCACATAGATATATAAGTAGCTTATTCTGTAGAATGGTATAAGATTAATAGATAGACAGATAAATTAATTGATAGATAGATAGATAGAACATATAGATAAGTAATTTTGCTTCCAAGGAAGCTCAACCCACCCTTTTATACTTAATAGTTAAATTAGATCATAAACTCACTACTTATGGGGCATTCCATGTATAATATAGCATAAGATTGATACCACTAGATTACATATTGGAAAGCACAAGTCAAAATGTCCCACAAGAAAACGCAGAACTCAGAACCAAAAAATAAGGGATGGAAAAAACAAGGCTATATAGAAACAAGACCATATGACTATGCAACAATTATTTAGATAACACCAAAGTATCAAAAATTGTAAAAAGTGCATAAATATCCAGATACACATATATAATATATGTGTTGGAGTCAGCAAAACCCATACACGGTAGAGGTAAACTATCACAAAAACAATGTACATGTAAGCAAGGATTAAGCAAATCCAATAAAGAAAAATGTATTACTTCTAAGAGACAGGATTTACTTGGCATACAGAAAGGGACAGTAAAGTATTGCTAAAGTGCAATAGTAATTGATAGTAAATCATAAACGTAAAATACTGTCGTAGAAAAATCAGAGACTTGTAGGGTTAGCAGTAGTATACCCCAGAAGTAGCAATGCCCCTATTAATCCATGTGGGTAATATATCTCCTGAGTATCCCATGTATTTCCTGTTAAAGGCTGTAGAATATGCCGATGCTATACATGTAACAGCGATAAATAATAACAATATAAATATATAATAAATAAAATAACTATTTTTTATTCTATATAACGGCGTGTTTCACTCTGATAGTGAATTTCCTTCTCTGAAATCCTACACCAATAGTCTATTTTTAATCCACTGAGAACTTACAAAGCAATCTACTGTATGACCAGGCCTATGTGGGAGGGATCTTGCCGTCTGTTGGTGGTGCCTGCCACATAATAGGGTATAGCCAAATCCTTCCAAATGATTTGATACCTAACTATATTATCAGTGGCAGAGACAAATATCAGCATTTCCCATTTCAGGTTACGTCACTATATATGATGCAGCAGGATCTGTGGTATATAGACCTCTAGCCAGCATTCAGTAGACTATTTCTCAAGAAAAAGGGGCAGGAAGATGACTGAATGTGTTAATTTACCACAGTTCACTTTATGTCCACTAGGTTGCGCTGTGTGACTAAAAATACTTATGCAAAATAAAGTGGCGTTTCATCTCATGTTCACCCCATTACACTGAAATTTGAATAACCTCTGCATTTTACGGATTATTTGCTCATTTACTTTGACATATTTTGGCATGTTAAAAAATGGAGGCAGGTAAAGACTTCAACATGTAAATTGACATGTTTAACATAATATGGCGACTGTCATAATAATCTGCTGACAATTTTCAATCTAAGTCAAGCAAAAATGTGCGTCTCCCGAGGCAAAATTTACAACCTTAAATTCTCTATCTAAAGGAACTGCACCAAAATGCAATGAGTCTTTTATATCGGTAAATAAAACAAAAGTCTCTGATTTTCCGTGAATAGCTCAGGATCAGGAAAACTGTAAATTTCCATGTTGTGCACACCCTCCTGAGTTCACTCTAGAGGCACCGTCCTAGCTGAACAGATGATTAGACGCCGCGCTTTGCATAATAGTATTTGTTATTCCGCTCAGGTCTATGAGTGTAAAGGAATGTAGCATATGGATTTATTATGAGGATTGGGCAATGTATGAAGTTTGGCACAATTTATGGAGAAAATGAACAAAAGAGGATGCTGGGAAATTCCATGGATATTTTGTTACAGAGTATAGTAAATTGAGATGGGAGATTTAATCAGCCCAATTTATAGATTCTGCCAGCCTATGAAATATCAGTTTGCTGATTATTGGTCTCTAAAAGCAAATCACAAATATTGATTTGTCCAATATATACTCATGGCAGGTGAATTATTGAATATGAAATGCTGGGGATGTGACCCATGGTCCACTTGTGACCCTTATTCTATGAGGTAGGTATCTTAAAGCAAATCTGTCACAATGTACATGTAATGCAACCTGCAGGCGGGATGTTATAGAGCAGGAGGAGCGGAGGAGATCGATATATAGTTTTGTATGAAAAGGTTAAGTATAACTTGTAGTTTAAATTTTGCTCTTCTGGGCTCAGTAGTCATGTGGGCGGTCCTATCTATGTATATAGAGATAATTGTCATTCACTAGTATTCCCACCCACATGGTCACTAAGCCCAAAAGAGAAGGGATTTAAATGAATACATTAAAATACAAGTTATAATGAATCAAGTCAGTAAGCATTGCTATTTTCATCTATATCATACAATGGTTGATTTGCCTGTATTTCAATTACATGACATGGACCAATGATGTCCAAATTACACACTGTGCAATGCAAAGTTAAAGAGGACCTTTGACCACCTCCAACAAGTCCAGCTTTTGTACATCTATTAAAAGTCACTGCTCCACTGATTCCAGCACAGTTGGAATTTTTTCTGTGGTCCCTGTAAGAGACAGCCAATGTTGTCTTAAGCTTCATTTGTCTGTATAAACTGTTAATGTTGAATGTATTTCTGTGATTCTGTTCCTTTAAGACAGCAGCCATTGTAATTGTGACATGATGCTGGAGTGAGACCCCCCCCCTTTTATGTCAGCCTGCCTGTTCTGCAGACAGAGTGTGAGCAGAGAAGCAGGAAGTGACAAGACAGAGAGCAGCAGCCATCTTGGCAAGTGTTGTATTGAACTGGTGTGGAGATTTTTCTGTACAGCTAAGCTGTATCTTGGTCCAGAGACAAACAGAGTGTAAAGAGACAACAGGACTAGTGAGTCCACGTGAAAGGAACTGTGCTCAGTGGCTGATCAGTGAGACTGACATTGTGACTGTGTATTTGGATACCACAGATAGAGACTCGCAGTGCTGTTGATGTACTGGACAGCACCTGCTAAACCCCGGTTTACATCCCAGCTCAGTGTATGGATTCGGCAGGACTGTCAGTGTGCTGAGTGGAATCTGCTGTTGGATTACATTGCATTCAGTTGGTTTTCCTGTCTGTTAAAGAGGACTTCATTTCTCCCAAGATCCTGATAACCGTGAGGAGAGGACACTTCACTATAAAAGAAAGGACCGACTTTGGGCCCCACCGCGCGCTTCTACGGACTGTAAGCGGTCCACCTGGACCACTGGGGAAAAGGGGGTGCACCCAAATGTGATGTCAGGGTCAGTTAGGGATAGTTTTGAGTATATTGTTCATTCAGTGTCCATACTGCAGAAGTGGACAGAGTAAAAGTAGAAACCATTGCAGAATTTGCCTTGAAATTGTTCATGCTATATTGTATATTTTGCTTGTCTTTATCCCTGTCATTTTACCTTCAAATAGCCTTTATTAACTTATAGTAAATATATATTCTTTTCTTGAACTACCGCGTGTGCGTTCATTTCTGGTTGCGGAGTCCAAACCACCTGCCTTGCTCTCGGTTCACAAATTGGCGTAGTCGGCAGGATCCGCTTACCAGAATGGACGGTGACGCACCCGTTCGGGAGAATGGTGCTGGAGGAAGAATGCCAGCAGGGGCTATAATAAGTCAGTTAGCTAAATTTGATGGCAATAATATGTCAGTGAGTATGTGGGTGGAACAGATACGAATGATACAGCGAATGTATCAGACCACACCAGAAGTACTAGTAGAGCTAGCAATATTGACATTACAAGGGGATGCTAAGACCACGGTGATATTGAGGCCATTTGAACAAAGGCAGACATTTGAGCAAGTAGTCCAGATTCTAGAAACCATTTATGGAGAAACTGCATTGCTGGGGTCTCTGCAGGCTCGGTTCTTCCAGAGGGTACAACAGGAGAATGAAAGCCTTCCCCAATATGCAAATGCCCTACAAGAACTGCTCCGAGATATTCAAGTGAAGGAAAGAGGGGGCTCGCCAGCCTTCTGTAACCCTGATCGGACTCTCCGTGACCATTTTTTCCTGGGGATACGTGACGGCAGTTTAACTGTGACTATGCAGGATTTTATACGACGAGAGACTGATGCTAAATTCCATGATGTACAGGTAGAGGCCATCTCCCGTGCCAATAGTATGGTCCCGAAGCCCCAGACCGCAGTTGGAGTTACTTTGTCACAGGGGGCTAGTTCTGGCTCAGAGACAGTAGAAAAGGGGACGGTTAAAGAAATTCTCACAGTAATGCAGAAACTGCAAGAGCAAATGGAACACTTGCACACCCGTTGTGATGAACATTCTATGAAAATTGCAGACTTCCAGAAAACTGGAGGTGAAAGGGTTAGCCGTCCATACCCAGAAAATCAGAATCACCCACCACCCCGCTGGAGGGATGAGGATAGGACCTACCGAAGGGGTCCAAATCAGTTAATGCAGTGCTCAGGAGAAATCGAAGGGGCTTACCGAAGGGGCCCAAACAGATGGCCAGAACGACGGGAGATACGCTGCTGGGAGTGTGGACGGATGGGCCACGTTGCTGCTAGATGTCCAGAGCAGCGACAAACTTATGAGAGACCGCCGTTAAACTGAAGTCCCCTGCTGCTGTAGGGCGTGTAGTAGGGGAGACTGACAAGGAGACTATGTGGGGAGAATGCCCTAATGATGACCTGATCGCTGCAAGTCCTGTTATACAGGTGGAAATGGAGGGTATTCCGGTTACCGGGATGATTGACACGGGTTCCCAAGTAACGACCTTGAGTAGAGACTGTTATGAACGGTACTTCCAGCAACATGTGAAATATGATCCCCATACATTCGTACGAGTGGTCGCAGCTAACCAGTTACCAGTTCCGGTCGTGGGAGTGGCCTGGATGAATGTCCGGGTATGTGGCCAAGATCTAGGTAGGAAAGGCATTGTGGTGGTACAGGAGTCACATGAAGTAAAGGTCCCTGTCATTTTGGGGATGAATGTGTTAAAAGAATTAGATCAGATCCTCTTTGAAAAGAAAGGTCACGGTTATTGGAAAGAAACCACCACCCATCGGCCTACTCAAACAGCTTTCCAGCGGCTGATCCGGACATGTGGCTTACAGAAAAGTTCGGATGCGCAGCGTCCTCTGGCTCGAATTTCAGTTCCTTTGCATACAAAAGTTACACTGCCACCCAGTCGGGAGACAATAGTGTCTATGCCCGTAGGCACCTGTCGGAAACTAGAGGGCATAGCTGTGTTGGTAGAACCACTGCAGGCAACCGAAGGAGGTGTTGATCCGCTAGTGGCCCGTTCCTTGGCAATAGTTCGCAATGGAAGAGTACCACTTCGATGTGTAAACACTCAGGACCAGAGTGTGGACCTGACCCCAGGGAGGCAGCTGGCTAACATCTATGTGACTCCGGAGGAAGTAAGGAAAGTAACTCCAATGCAGCTGAAGCCGACTGAAAGGGATGAGTGGACCGTAACTGTGTCCATGGGAGAAGATGAGGAACCCACCTCTGAATGGAATGGCCGTGCAATTCGAGAACAGATGAAGATGGATGCAAGTTCATGTTCTCTGGAATGGGTGCAGAAGGTAGATGAACTGTTGTGGGAGAACCGAGCCGCCTTTTCACGGTATGCTGAAGATTTTGGATGTACCACAGGGATCTACCATGAGATTCCCACAGGAGACACCCCTCCAATTAGAGAGCGCTACCGACAAATTCCTCCACAGTTGTATCAGGAAGTAAAAGAACTGTTAGCTAAGATGCTACAGGGTGGGATCATCCAAGAAAGCCAGAGTCCCTGGGCAGCTCCTGTGGTGTTAGTAAGAAAAAAAGATGGGTCCATCCGATTTTGCGTAGACTATCGGAAGTTAAACGCTTGCACCGTACGAGATTCCTACCCCTTGCCACGGATTGAGGAGTCCCTCTCAGCGCTGGGGAGAGCCCGGTACTTCTCCTCACTAGATCTGGCTAGTGGGTATTGGCAGGTGCCGATGGCCACAAAAGACAAGGAGAAGACGGCATTCATCTTGCCCATGGGACTATACGAATTTAACCGGATGCCCTTCGGGTTGACAAATGCACCCGGAACGTTTCAGCGGTTGATGGAGAAATGTCTCGGTGACTTCAACTTTGAGTTCACTCTCATCTACTTGGATGACATTATAGTGTATTCTGCGACCTTTGAAGACCATCTCCACCAGTTGGGGCAAGTATTTCGAAGATTGCGGGAACATGGGCTCAAATTGAAACCCAGTAAATGTCGGTTGTTCCAATCTGAAATTGATTACTTGGGTCACCGCGTATCAGGAGAAGGGGTGAGACCATCAAGAGACAAGATAGCGGCTGTTCAAAATTGGCCAATACCGACTACCCTGCGAGAAGTGAGGGCGTTCCTTGGAGTAGCCGGTTACTATCGACGGTTTATTAAGGATTTCGCCAAGGTAGCAGCACCACTTAATGCTCTCCTACGAGGCACATCCGGTGGTCCAAAGAACCGGTCCGTGAAGTGGGGACTTGAACAGGAACAAGCCTTCCAGGCATTAAAGGATGCACTGACAACAGCCCCAATCTTGGCATATGCTGATTACCACTTGCCGTTCCAGCTGTATACGGATGCAAGCCTGTATGGTCTTGGAGCAGTGCTTTCCCAGCTTCAGGATGGCCAGGAGAGGGTCATAGCGTACGGCAGCCGGTCTTTGAGAGATTCTGAAAGAAACCCCGAGAATTATAGTTCATTTAAGTTGGAGCTGTTGGCACTGGTATGGGCCATGACCGAGAAATTCTCTGAATATTTGACCGGTGCTGAAGTTTTAGTACTGACTGACAACAACCCACTAGCTCACCTGGAAAATGCCAAGCTCGGGGCGTTAGAGCAGAGGTGGATAGCCCGAATGACTAAGTTCAATTACCGCATTAAGTATCGGTCCAAGACAGAGAACCAGAATGCTGACGGACTTTCTAGGGTAACCACCCAGACCCCCACAGTAGACGTGGATCATGAGTTGGAGCATGTGGAGGTGCCCGACTTCAGCAGATTTTCACAGGCCTTGGCCGCCGCTAATCAGTTTGAGATGGAGGGGACTGAAACGGCTCCTTTCTTTGGTCCCTCACGACAGGAATGGGCACAGATACAACAGACCCATGAGGGGCTGGCGCAGATGATCAAGTGTGTTGAGAAAGGCCAGAAGCCCTGTAGAGAGGAAAGAGAACGACTGACACGTGAGATATTATCTGTTTTGAGTCAGTGGGAAAAGTTGGAGATGAAAAATGGAGTGCTATGCCGAAAGGTCTATTTACCTTCTGAGATTGACATTCGATACCAAATTGTGGTGCCTAGTGAACTGGCTCGCTCCTTGGCAGTTGAGGCTCATAATAAGAATGGACATTTTGGTCATGAGAAGACCTTTCGTTGGTTACAGCGACTGATTTACTGCCCTTGTCTTCGTCAAATGGTCGAAGAAGTATGCCGCAGCTGTCGAACTTGTGAGATCCATAAGGCAATAGAACAGAGAGCTCCCCTGCAAACCATCGTGACCCAGGAACCTTTAGAAATCGTCATGATAGACTATCTAATGGTGGGCCCATCCAATAGCGGACACCAGTATTGCCTCGTAATGGTGGATCACTTCACCAAATTTGCGGTGGTAACCGCCACCAAGGACCAGACAGCTGAGTCAGCAGCTCGTGCTCTGTGCCAAGATTTCATTCGAGTATATGGGTGCCCCCAACGCATCCACTCCGACCAGGGCGCCTGCTTTGAGGGACACGTAAGGAAAGAAGTTCAACGTATCTACGGGATAAAGAAGTCGCACACGACTCCATACCACCCTCAGGGAAATGGGGCCTGTGAAAGATTCAACAGAACTCTGCTACAGATGCTGCGGACTCTGGAGGAAGACAAGAAGTTACAGTGGCCTCAGTTCTTGTCTGAAATGGTGTGGGCCTATAACAATCAGGTCCATTCTACAACGGGGTACTCTCCTTATACACTTCTCTTTGGGCGGTCTGGGCGAAGTATAGGAGAATTACAGTTGAATGATGTGGATGGGTTCCCTCCGAGGGATCCAACCTCTTGGGTGCGGGCGCATCGGCAGAGACTTGAGACGATCCATCGATTGGTGCGGCAGCGCCTGCAAGAACATCCCCATCCTGATAAGACCCCAGTGCAAGAAGCACCATTGCAACCAGGCGACCTGGTGCTAGTTCGTGTCAAGAAACCCCAAGGGAAATTGGAAAGCAGATGGGAGGCTTTGCCGTATCGTGTTGTTGGCCGCAAGTATGCGAATGGGCCAGTGTACCAGGTCCAGAAAGAAGGAACTGATTGTGTTCGAGTACTTCACCGAAATATGTTGCGCCTGTGTCATTCTGAAGGGACAAATCACGATGGGCCTGCCAATGTGAATGAGCTCCCACAGTCAGAGAATGGAGGTGCGGAATGGGCCTCCGACGAGGAGGATGATTGTTGGCCGATCCCTGCTCCTGGGGATGTTCCACCTGTGACTACTGTATCTCCGGCCTGTGCCCCCTCTGGTGCGGAATCCGCTGGTCCTTCTCAGCCCATAGCTGCAGCACCCCATAATATACCACCGGTCCTCAGACGGACCACTAGGCCAAATGCTGGTATTCCCCCTGTTCGGTATGCGCAGGATGAGTTTGTTTGGCCTGCCATACATCGGTATACTACCACCCTGTGCATAAAAGTACAACCCTCTGGATATACAGTCATAGGCAGGGACTGCCAATCTTAAAGTGGGGGGGAATATGTAAGAGACAGCCAATGTTGTCTTAAGCTTCATTTGTCTGTATAAACTGTTAATGTTGAATGTATTTCTGTGATTCTGTTCCTTTAAGACAGCAGCCATTGTAATTGTGACATGATGCTGGAGTGAGACCCCCCCCCCCTTTTATGTCAGCCTGCCTGTTCTGCAGACAGAGTGTGAGCAGAGAAGCAGGAAGTGACGAGACAGAGAGCAGCAGCCATCTTGGCAAGTGTTGTATTGAACTGGTGTGGAGATTTTTCTGTACAGCTAAGCTGTATCTTGGTCCAGAGACAAACAGAGTGTAAAGAGACAACAGGACTAGTGAGTCCACGTGAAAGGAACTGTGCTCAGTGGCTGATCAGTGAGACTGACATTGTGACTGTGTATTTGGATACCACAGATAGAGACTCGCAGTGCTGTTGATGTACTGGACAGCACCTGCTAAACCCCGGTTTACATCCCAGCTCAGTGTATGGATTCGGCAGGACTGTCAGTGTGCTGAGTGGAATCTGCTGTTGGATTACATTGCATTCAGTTGGTTTTCCTGTCTGTTAAAGAGGACTTCATTTCTCCCAAGATCCTGATAACCGTGAGGAGAGGACACTTCACTATAAAAGAAAGGACCGACTTTGGGCCCCACCGCGCGCTTCTACGGACTGTAAGCGGTCCACCTGGACCACTGGGGAAAAGGGGGTGCACCCAAATGTGATGTCAGGGTCAGTTAGGGATAGTTTTGAGTATATTGTTCATTCAGTGTCCATACTGCAGAAGTGGACAGAGTAAAAGTAGAAACCATTGCAGAATTTGCCTTGAAATTGTTCATGCTATATTGTATATTTTGCTTGTCTTTATCCCTGTCATTTTACCTTCAAATAGCCTTTATTAACTTATAGTAAATATATATTCTTTTCTTGAACTACCGCGTGTGCGTTCATTTCTGGTTGCGGAGTCCAAACCACCTGCCTTGCTCTCGGTTCACATCCCCACCATTCCTGAGCAATCAGTGCTGTTAGATTTGGTGTCTGATATGTTATTTAGGCTCTGTACTGTCAAGAGGGCAGTGTCACGAAGAAGCAGAAAAGGGGTGTGATTCTGAGCTCTGACACTGACTGCCTTTGGAGGTCTGAATCACACTCCCCTGTCTGACCCCGCCCTTCTGACATTACAGAGCTTAAATAGCACATCAGGTACCAAAAATAACTGCGCTTGTTGCTCAGGAATGGTGGGGATTAGAGAAAAAATAGCAACTGTGCTAAAATCAACAGATAACAACAGATGATAAGAACTTGAAATGGTGGAGGTGGTGAAAGGTCCTCTATAAAGAATGTTTGCTCATAAATTCATGGGTTAATCACAGTACAGGGAACCTGTAATCAGGTTTGGGACCCCTAACCAGCAGCATGTCCTTTTGCTGCTGGGATTTAGGGCCACAAGCCTGGTAATGTCATTCCCTTTCGGGCCTCCTTTAAGCAAATTAGAAACTAGAGGACCTTTCACCACCTCCACCAATTACAATTCTTTGCAGCTTTTAGACATCACTTCAATTATTCCAGCACAATTGGATTTTTTTGCTCTAGGGCCCACTCAGGGGCGTAAATACCGGGGTAGCAGCGGTAGCGGCTGCCACAGGGCCCGGAACATTATGGGGCCCAGGACCCGGAGCCCTGTGGCAGCCGCTACCGCGCACCCCACAAACACTGCTATCATTATACTCAGGGGTCTTTTCAGACCCCGGAGTATAACGATCAGGGGCCCAGGGGAGGTGAGGGAACATAAAAAACACTGTAACTTACCTCTCCGACACTCCACAGGCTTCGGGCCTGTTTGGTGACGTCCAAGACGTCAGCCAACGTCATTATGTGTCGCAACGCTGGCCTGGCTCACGCGAGATCTGGTCCAACATTGAAGATGGCCAAAGTAGTGCACCGAAGTGCACCGGAGCGAGGAAGAGGTAATTAGTATTGTTTTTTATGTTTGTATGCTCCCCTGGGTCTCCGATCATTATACTCTGGGGTCTGAAAAGACCCCAGAGTATAATAATTGTTCATGGGTGGTCCACTATGGGACATAATACTGTGTGCAGGGGCCACTATGGGGCATGATACTGTGTGCAGGGGCCACTATGGGGCATAATGCTGTGTGCAGGGGCCACTATGGGGCATAATGTTGTGTGCAGGGGCCACTATGGGGCATAATACTGTGTGCAGGGGCCACTATGGGGCATAATACTGTGTGCAGAGGCCACTATGGGGCATAATACTGTGTGCAGGGGCCACTATTGGGCATAATACTGTGTGCAGGGGCCACTATGGGGCATAATGCTGTGTGCAGGGGCCACTATGGGGCATGATACTGTGTGCAGGGGCCACTATGGGGCATAATGCTGTGTGCAGGGGCCACTATGGGGCATAATACTGTGTGTAGGGGCCACTATGGGGCATAATGCTGTGTGCAGGGGCCACTATGGGGCATAATGTTGTGTGCAGGGGCCACTATGGGGCATAATACTGTGTGCAGGGGCCACTATGGGGCATAATACTGTGTGCAGAGGCCACTATGGGGCATAATACTGTGTGCAGGGGCCACTATTGGGCATAATACTGTGTGCAGGGGCCACTATGGGGCATAATGCTGTGTGCAGGGGCCACTATGAGGCATGATACTGTGTGCAGGGGCCACTATGGGGCATAATGCTGTGTGCAGGGGCCACTATGGCGCATAATACTGTGTGTAGGGGCCACTATGGGGCATAATGCTGTGTGCAGGGGCCACTATGGGGCATAATGCTGTGTGCAGGGGCCACTATGGGGCATGATACTGTGTGCAGGGGCCACTATTGGGCATAATACTGTGTGCAGGGGCCACTATGGGGCAAAATGCTGTGTGCAGGAGCCACTATGGGGCATAATGCTGTGTGCAGGGGCCACTATGGGGCATAATGCTGTGTGCAGGGGCAACTATGGGGCATGATACTGTGTGCAGGGGCCACTATGGGGCATAATGCTGTGTGCAGGGGCCACTATGGCGCATAATACTGTGTGTAGGGGCCACTATGGGGCATAATGCTGTGTGCAGGGGCCACTATGGGGCATAATACTGTGTGTAGGGGCCACTATGGGGCATAATGCTGTGTGCAGGGGCCACTATGGGGCATAATGCCGTGTGCAGGGGCCACTATGGGGCATAATACTGTGTGCAGGGGCTACTATAGGGCATAATACTGTGTGCAGGGGCCACTATTGGGCATAATAATGTGTGCAGGGGCCACTATGGGGCAAAATGCTGTGTGCAGGAGCCACTATGGGGCATAATGCTGTGTGCAGGGGCCACTATGGGGCTTAATGCTGTGTGCAGGGGCCACTATGGGGCATAATGCTGTGTGCAGGGGCAACTATGGGACATAATACTGTGTGCAGGGGCCACTATGGAGCATAACGCTGTGTGTAGGGGCCACTATGGGGCATAATAGTGTGTGTACGGGCCACTATGGCGCATAATTATGCAGGAATGTGGTTTGTGTGTGGGGGAGTCGGGGGGGGCGGTCCAGGGGGGGTTAGGGGTGGCGGTTCGGGGGGGGCCCCATGTCAAATGTTCGCCTTGGGGCCCAGCCATTCCTAGTTACGCCACTGGGCCCACTATAACCAAACATTCAATGTAGTAAGTTTTGGTGCCCTACCTGTATATGCTGATTAGCCTCTCCACTGTCAAGTGGGTGGTCTTGGGCCACAGCTGAAAAGAGGCCGTGATTGGACAGTTTTAGAAAGCTCTGAATCACGCCCTCTTATCTGCTCCTGCCGGACACTGCCCACCTGACCATACAGAGTCTAATTAGCATATAAGGCTCCAAAACTAACAGCACTGAGTGCTCAGAAATTGTGGAGGCTAGAGAAAAAAATACCAACTACACTGGAATCAGTGGAGCGGCACATGATAAAGCATGCAAAGAACTGGAGATGGTGAAAGTTCCTTTTTAATCACTTCTGGACCAGGCCAATTTCCCTGGTTCAGAGCATTTTTTTTTTTTTTTTTTTTGCTCAGGTTATTCAAATAATTTTGCTTGTTTTTTTGGTGACACATAGGGCTTTATTTTTATGATATTTTTATTTGTGCATGTTTTTTCTTTTGATATATATTTGTGAAAATGTAAACCTGTGATGTGGGCAAGTTATTGCCATTTTTTTATTATTTTAAGTTTTATTTTTTATTTGTCTTTTTAGTAATTCATTTTTTTTTACATTGTGCCCCCCACAAGGTCATAATAGACCTTTGGGGTGCATTTTAACTTTATATATATATATATATATATATATATATATATATATACACTTTATATACAGTACAGACCAAAAGTTTGGACACACCTTCTCATTCCAAGAGTTTTCTGTATTTTCATGACTATAAAAATTGTAGATTCACACTGAAGGCATCAAAACTATGAATTAACACATGTGGAATTATATACTTAACAAAAAAGTGTGAAACAACTGAAAATATGTCTTATATTCTAGGTTCTTCAAAGTAGCCACCTTTTGCTTTGATTACTGCTTTGCACACTCTTGGCATTCTCTTGATGAGCTTCAAGAGGTAGTCACCTGAAATGGTTTTCACTTCACAGGTGTGCCCTGTCAGGTTTAATAAGTGGGATTTCTTGCCTTATAAATGGGGTTGGGACCATCAGTTGTGTTGTTCAGAAGTCAGGTGGATACATAGCTGATAGTCCTACTGAATGGATTGTTAGAATTTGTATTATGGCAAGAAAAAAGCAGCTAAGTAAAGAAAAACGAGTGGCCATCATTACTTTAAGAAATGAAGGTCAGTCAGTCCGAAAAATTGGAAAAACTTTGAAAGTGTCCCCAAGTGCAGTGGCCAAAACCATCAAGCGCTACAAAGAAACTGGCTCACATGAGGACCGCCCCAGGAAAGGAAGACCAAGAGTCACCTCTGCTGCGGAGGATAAGTTCATCCGAGTCACCAGCCTCAGAAATCGCAGGTTAACAGCAGCTCAGATTAGAGACCAGGTCAATGCCACGCAGAGTTCTAGCAGCAGACACATCTCTACAACAACTGTTAAGAGGAGACTGTGTGCAGCAGGCCTTCATGGTAGCTGCTAGGAAACCACTGCTAAGGACAGTCAACAAGCAGAAGAGACTTGTTTGGGCTAAAGAACACAAGGAATGGACATTAGACCTGTGGAAATCTGTGCTTTGGTCTGATGAGTCCAAATTTGAGATCTTTGGTTCCAACCACCGTGTCTTTGTGCGACGCAGAAAAGGTGAACGAATGGACTCTACATGCCTGGTTCCCACCGTGAAGCATGGAGGAGGAGGTGTGATGGTGTGGGGGTGCTTTGCTGGTGACACTGTTGGGGATTTATTAAAAACTGAAGGAATACTGAACCAGCATGGTTACCGCAGCATCTTGCAGCGGCATGCTATTCCATCCGGTTTGCGTTTAGTTGGACCATCATTTATTTTTCAACAGGACAATGACCCCAAACACACCTCCAGACTGTGTAAGGGCTATTTGACCAAGAAAGAGAGTGATGGGGTGCTACGCCAGATGACCTGGCCTCCAGAGTCACCAGACCTGAACCCATTCCAGATGGTTTGGGGTGAGCTGGACCACAGAGTGAAGGCAAAAGGGCCAACAAGTGCTAAGCATCTCTGGGAACTCCTTCAAAACTTTTGGAAGACCATTTCAGGTGACTACCTCTTGAAGCTCATCAAGAGAATGCCAAGAGTGTGCAAAGCAGTAATCAAAGCAAAAGGTGGCTACTTTGAAGAACCTAGAATATAAGACATATTTTCAGTTGGTTTCACACTTTTTTGTTAAGTATATAAATCCACATATGTTAATTCATAGTTTTGATGCCTTCAGTGTGAATCTACAATTTTTATAGTCATGAAAATACAGAAAACTCTTGGAATGAGAAGGTGTGTCCAAACTTTTGGTCTGTACTGTATATATATTATTTTTTTTATGAGGGGGGTGATACATTATCCCCAGTTAAAGTAGGAATATAGTCTCCTGTCCATAACTGATCTAGGTCCTCTAGGACCCAGCAGTTCTCAATAGGAGCTCCCCAGTTCTACAGGTACAAGATTTTGTGTAGCTGCTTAACACTGCAAGGACGTACGGCTATGTCCTTGTAGGGTTAAAAATGGACCGCCCAGACATATAAAGTCAACAGGTGGACCAGAACTGGTTAAAGCTGAGGAAACTGCACCTCATTTCATTGCATATCCAATTCCCCCAGTGCATCCCTTAGACTACCAGCATAGCACAGTTTTGCAATAATTTAATTGTTCCAATGTGCGTAAAATAAAAAATGAAGGCGCCTTGCAAATGTGAATAACGGCAAAAAAAAACACACATATTTTATATACAGCTACTATGTAAACTTATGTGTTTCTATGGTTATTGACTAATAGCAAATCTTGCAATTGTCTTTCTCCTACTATCTGTAGGTTTGTAAGAAGAAGAAGCTGAATAGGTCAAAACTGCAGGATCAGATCAATAAACCTTGTTCAGTCATGTGGTTTTTCTTGGTTTTTCTATTTTCTGTAAACTTATGAAAAGAGGAGACATATATCGAATCTGTATACACAAAACGGGAGGAATTGGTGTAATGAGAACTATTTGCAAAGTTGCTTCATTTATAATTATGTTTATTTTAAAGTTTTGTATACACAGCCTTTAACATGGTGGGAAGCAGCAGCATTTTAACACACAATATAATGTTCCCTTAAGTACCCCCCACATAATGCCTCCTGCGTGATCAGTAACCATTTAATAAATATGTTACATACAAATTAAAAAATAAAAGTAATTATTACCTAACCCCGTTTCCATGTAGCTGGGTGCAGGCTCCATCTATGTCTCCAAATTGTCGCTCATCATGCCTCCCTGTCTCAGACATCATCAGCCTATGCCTCAATGGTGGCACAAGGAGCTCATACAGTTCCCTACGAAAGTATTCGGCCCCCTTGAACTTTTCAACCTTTTGCCACATTTCAGGCTTCAAACATAAGGATAGAAATTTTAATTTTTTTGGTGAAGAATCAACAACAAGTGGGACACAATCGTGAAGTGGAACAAAATTTATTGGATATTTTAAACTTTTGTAAAAAATAAAAAACTGAAAAGTGGGACGTGCAATATTATTTGGCCCCCTTAATTTAATACTTTGTAGCGCCTCCTTTTGCTGCGATTACAGCTGCAAGTCGCTTGGGGTATGTCTCTATCAGTTTTGCACATCGAGAGACTGAAATTCTTGCCCATTATTCCTTGGAAAACAGCTGGAGCTCAGTGAGGTTGGATGCAGAGCGTTTGTGAACAGCAGTTTTCAGCTCTTTCCACAGATTCTCGATTGGATTCAGGTCTGGACTTTGACTTGGCCATTCTAACACCTGGATACGTTTATTTGTGAACCATTCCATTGTAGATTTTGCTTTATGTTTGGGATCATTGTCTTGTTGGAAGATAAATCTCCGTCCCAGTCTCAGGTCTTTTGCAGACTCCAACAGGTTTTCTTCCAGAATGGTCCTGTATTTGGCTCCATACATCTTCCTATCAATTTTAACCATCTTCCCTGTCCCTGCTGAAGAAAAGCAGGCCCAAACCATGATGCTGCCACCACCATGTGTGACAGTGGGGATGGTGTGTTCAGGGTGATGAGCTGTGTTGCTTTTACGCCAAACATATCGTTTTGCATTGTGGCCAAAAAGTTTGATTTTGGTTTCATCTGACCAGAGCACCTTCTTCCACATGTTTGGTGTGTCTCCCAGGTGGCTTGTGGCAAACTTTAAACAATTCTTTTTATGGATATCTTTGAGAAATGGCTTTCTTCTTGCCACTCTTCCATAAAGGCCAGATTTGTGCAGTGTACGACTGATTGTTGTCCTATGGACAGACTCTCCCACCTCAGCTGTAGATCTCTGCAGTTCATCCAGAGTGATCATGGGCCTCTTGGCTGCATCTCTGATCAGTCTTCTCCATGCTTGAGATGAAAGTTTAGAGGGACAGCCGGGTCTTGGTAGATTTGCAGTGGTCTGATACTCCTTCAATTTCAATATGATCGCTTGCACAGTGCTCCTTGGGATGTTTAAAGTTTGGGAAATCTTTTTGTATCCAAATCCGGCTTTAAACTTCTCCACAACAGTATCACGGACCTGCCTGGTGTGTTCCTTGGTCTTCATGATGCTCTCTGCGCTTTAAACAGAACCCTGAGACTATCACAGAGCAGGTACATTTATACGGAGACTTGATTACACACAGGTGGATTATATTTATCATCATCAGTCATTTAGGACAACATTGGATCATTCAGAGATCCTCACTGAACTTCTGGAGTGAGTTTGCTGCACTGAAAGTAAAAGGGCCAAATAATATTGCACGCCCCACTTTTCAGTTTTTTATTTTTTACAAAAGTTTAAAATAACCAATAAATTTCGTTCCACTTCACGATTGTGTCCCACTTGTTGTTGATTCTTCACCAAAAAAATTTAAATTTTATATCTTTATGATTGAAGCCTGAAATGTGGCAAAAGGTTGAAAAGTTCAAAGGGGCCGAATACTTTCGCAAGGCACTGTAGCTCCATGCGCCACCATTGTATTCTACTTTATCTGCATCCTTTGGATGCAGATAGAGTTAAAGTCACTACCTGTCAGCCATAACAGCAGCCATAATGGGGGACAGTCTCGCTCGATCTGGGTCAGCTAAGGGTCCCCCATAGTGCAGATATATCATTTGCTCTATGGCTACAGCAGCTCTGGTGGGAAGTATTTGCTACACACTTTCTGAGTCTATCATGTTTAAAAATATGGATCCTGGGAACTTTATGGGAAGCAATATCCAGCATTAAGAAAGGGATTTATTTCTTAATATCTGCCATTTGCAGCTTTACTAGATCACTGTAATTCTTTACTGCTTAGCCACATTTAGTGCAAGATAGCTCTAGTACCATTCAAGAATTCTGCTCTTCATACCAATAAAAATTTATTGTTAAACAATTGTGACAATTATGACTCTTGTATAACTTTATGTGTGTCTAAATATACTCCATTAAAGCCGCTTCACACACAGGCTCATGCTTGTCATGATAGGCAGAGTTGTAGCAGATCATCATGTGCGCCTCATTGTTCTCCAGCGCACCGTGCTACATACATCATGTGTGATCTGCAATCTTTCGTTTACTGTCGAGCCAAGTGATATAATGCTAAAAACATTTCTTGGCAACCACTATACAATAATCACCAGCTAAGCTGTAAGTGAAAAAATTACTACGGCTGACTTGTTAGATTCTTGGAAGACACAGCGTGACTTTTCATGTTTCTCATTAAAACTTGGGTTGGTTTGTTACAGCTTTTTGTAATACGAATAATCAATATATTAGTCATTAGTAGCAAAGTAGTAGTGCAATAAATCTCCCAATCCCTCACCACAAATGTCCGACACGTCATTGTAGCAGCATGGGCACCATGAGGAAACCTAAGGGTAAGAGTTTTTTTCAGGAGGATTTTGAGACGGAATCCTCAAAAAAATGCCTTCCATTCATTTCAATGGGAGTCAGAAGCAGATTATTTCCTCTAGCTGATTTTTTTTTTTCAGATTCCACCTTGAAAAACCAATTAAAATCAATGGGAGACGGGAAAAAAACAAGCATTTTTGGATGCCTTTTTTTGAAAAAAACCACATCAAAAACTGATATTGTTTTTTTAAGCTAAGGCCCTACATAGCGGGCCACAGCAAAAAAGTGCTGCGGGAAAAACCACGGCGGCAGCGAATCGCATTTATTCCCGTAGTGCTTTTCACAGAAAGTCAGCAGGTTTCCTCTGTGGACTTTCTACTTCCATTATATCTATAGGGAAACCTATGGACCATGTAATTTTATTTCTTTTTTTCTGGTGTGGATTTTTATAAAATGGCGTCAAAATCACAGAAATCTACATACACATGTATGAAAATCCACGCCAAAATCCACACCATTTTGTGATGATTTTTCATGCAGATTTCCTTATGTATACATGATGTTAGTCGTTGTAGATTTTCTGCATCTAAATCCTGATTGTGTGCATGTACCCGAAATGTAAGTACACACGTGGACAAAATTGTTGGTACCCCTCGTTTAATGAAAGAAAAACCTACAATGGTCACAGAAATAACTTGAATCTGACAAAAGTAATTTGCCAAACTACATGTTGACAAGCCACAAAGCTTCTTGGAGAATGTCCTATGGACAGATGAGACAAAAATCGAAATTTTTGGCAAGGCACATCAGCTCTATGTTCACAGACAGAAAAATGAAGCATATCTTGAAAAGAACACTGTCCCTACTGTGAAACATGGAGGAGGCTCTGTTATGTTCTGGGGCTGCTTTGCTGCATCTGGCACAGGGTGTCTTGAATCTGTGCAGGGTACAATGAAATCTCAAGAATATCAAGGGATTCTAGAGAGAGAAATGTGCTGCCCAGTGTCAGAAAGCTTGGTCTCAGTCGCAGGTCATGGGTCTTGCAACAGGATAATGACCCAAAACACACAGCTAAAAACACCCAAGAATGGCTAAGAGGAAAAACATTGGACTATTTTGAAGTGGCCTTCTATGAGCCCTGACCTAAATCCTATTGAGCATCTTTGGAAGAAGCTGAAACATGCCATCTGGAAAAGGTACCCTTCAAACCCGAGACAACTGGATCAGTTTGCTCATGAGGAGTGGCCAAAATACCTGCTGAGAGGTGCAGAAGTCTCATTGACAGTCACAGGAATTGTTTGATTGCAGTGATTGCCTCAAAAGGTTGTGCAACAAAATATTAAGTTAAGGGTACCATCATTTCTGTCCAGGCCTGTTTCATGAGTTGTCTTTTTTAAAAAATTCTGTTGAAGCATGGTTGAAAAGCAATGTCTGACTTTCATTTGTTCATTTTCATAGAATTTTTATATATTATTACTTTTGTCAGATTCAAGTTATTTCTGTGACCATTGTGGGTTTTTCTTTCATTAAACGAGGGGTACCAACAATTTTGTCCACGTGTGTATATGGAGAAGTGAACTTTCATTTTGGACGGAATCAAATTTTATCTCAGAGGAACCTCTACTGTATATAGGGCTTTTCCCAGTACATTTTGTCAGGAAATGCCATCATTTACTGTACTGATTTTTTTACAGCATTCCTGGCCACCAGCTACACAGGAAACTACAACAGAGCTCTATTTACCATAGGTGGCCATTGTCATTTCAATAAAGTGTGCATAAATTAATGGCACAAGCATATAAAGAAAACTTTGCAATATTTCTTATCTGAGTAAAATGCTTCTTTCTCCCTTTATCAGGCTGTTTCCTCCTTCCTTTTCCCTGATAAAGAGACTTTCATTCTGAGATCTCTGCTATATCCACCTCAAGAGCAACTGCAGTTCACATGTATCACATTACATTGTTTAAAGAAGTCTATGAATGGGGAGGAGGAAAAGGGAGCAGGATTTGAGGGAGCCAGATATTAAAGCTGATGCTGCAAATAAGAAGTTTCTATGACAGCCCAAATGCTTTATTCACATCTGCACAAGTCAGTACATCTCTATATATGCCCTGAATGATCCTGTGGCTGTTTCTACACAAGGCATAGAAAGTTAGGAGCAGATTTACCTCTATTTACTGTGTACAGTGTATAATAGCTAGTTCCCTCCCACCAGCTCTGGGTAAACTGTGAACTACAGACAGAGCCTTCAGATGGGAAAACAGCTAAAATATGTAGAATGCAAGTCATATAATAGTCATATATTGTTTCTCCTCATGTACACACAAATGGCAACTTATCCTGAAAAGTCACCTGAAATGGGTTGATTGACAAAAAAAATATTAATCACCTACCCACAGGATAAGTGATAAATGTATGAACCATGGGGGTCTCACAATCTCTAGAATAGGGGTCCCCTGTGATTTGTCACTACTCGGTCATTGCACCCTGCAGCTCCATTCTAGGGATAGAATTTATCAAGGCATTTATTCCATTTTTCTGTGCACAATCAGGTGCACTCCTCTTTTGTTAAAAAATGTGACTTTTTCCAATATTACGCCTTGCTCGACACTTTTCATAAAAGTAGTTGTTGCTTAGAACTAGAGTGCATGGCCTCCCACAGTTCATTAGATTTACTATAATTTACATGAGAAACCGACGTAAATTATAATGCAAGTCTATGACAGCTCATAAATGGCTTATACTTGCTTTTCTGGCACACGAATAGACAAAAGATGACAATTTATTTAGAGGTATTTGCTGCACATTAGATTAAAATTGGCATATGAAAGATATGAAGGTCTATGGGGTTGATAGAGTTAAGTCCACAGATGTGCCCCAATAAACATGCATGCTTAGATCGGCTTATCTCCTGAAATTCAACATGCTCGAACCTTGTTTTGCTCTAAGACAAGATGGGCCTCATACATCAAAATTGTTTTAAGAGAAAATGTCAGTGTTGCTCATAGACACCAAGAAGATGTATTATTTATTTTCAGATAAGTTCTGGGAAAACAAAATCTGGAATCTGATATATTTGCCATAATTAATACTAAAATGTTTTGCCAGAATAGATTTTATGTGTAATGCTCAATGTATTAATCTGACCAAAAAAGGAGAGATGCTACAAACAGACAAATACAATAATAAGAATTGGCATGAAGCAAGGGTATACATTGCGTAGAGTCAGCCATGGGGGGTAAAGGGCATAGAGGTCCATGGCTCTTTTTGGCACCATCCTTGTTCACAGTAGGTTCCATCCTCCAGAACAATGTTAGCAATAAGAAACAAATAAACTGAAAACATATGTTATGGAAGGAGAGAACTGCTACACAATGTGTGACTTAGATAAACTGTATCTAGCCCACCACACACAACATTCTCCTAAAAATAGTGTTTACACCGAACGGAGAAGGTTGTATGTGAAGCCACAATTAGGATAGCAAGCTTAGTGTCATATAAAAGGTGAGAATTTCTTGTTTTATACGACACTAGAAGTAGGTTTCTACTTTTATAATGCCCGAGATATAACGGTTTGAAGTCACCCTCCCCCACCCTTTACCTACATTATACACAAGCCCATACACCGTACACAGGGAGAAGCGAGGGAGAGCGCTTAATAGAGGAGCAAGGGGACGAGTAAAGAAGTGCAGGATTCAAAGAAAGGAGACAAAATTTTTTAATGAAATATATTACAAAATTTATTAATGACACAAATACTGCCAGAAAATAAAGCTATTTATTACTTGAAATGGTGCCCTACTGCCTACATAGTGATATCATGATGATCCGAAGTCACTAGTTCATTTCTCCACCAATGCCACTGATAAAGTCTTCAGTAGTGATGCCATGCAATGCCATGACAGTGGCCCCCATAGTCAAGCCTGTGGTGTCATTACCAATGATGAAGTCACACGCTATCATTATGGGCCATCCCCGCTCCTAGGAGTGTGTCATGGCTGTCTGGTAGCTTCAGGTCCCAGCCCCCCTATTTATAATGCCTACGCCCCTTGTCACATCACTGCCCACCACTCTCCTACCTATGAAGTATATGCCTATTTACAAAAAGGGGGCACTTCAGACAATATCACTGACAGTTTCCATTATAATGTCACCATATGCACTGGCACCGTACAGGGGAAGCCAAGATCCGGTCTAGCATTGGTAGTTTGACAGTGATCAAGCTTCACCATGATACACACCAAGCACAATATTGGAGATGGATATTTACTTGAAATAAGCAAATCCTTCAAGATTCAGTTCAGGTTCGTTGATTCAGACCACAACTTTGGGTTTGGTGTGAATGGGCTAGTTCCGAACTGTATATGCAAATACGTTGTTTTATAAACTTGTTTATCCTTCTCCCTCTTTTTCTTCTCCTTCTTCCTACCCCCTCCCTTTCTATGTTACTACTGTTCCCTGCTCCAATATCCCATTCATACCATTCTTTTATAGGCACATATTTTCCCCTACTACCTAATACAGCATCTACACATGCACCATTTTCGCCTATTGGTATGCATTTTACTGATGTCAATTTACATCTCTATGGACTGCTGTACAGTGTATTGGTTAACTATGCATTTGTACTGTAGGTTATATGTACATTGGGATATGTATACAGGAGCATCTCAATAAATTAGAATATCTTTAAATTAAAAAAGTGACCTCCTATATTTTCTAGATTCTTTACACACAGAGGGTTCTATTTCAAGTGTTTTATTTCTGTAAATGTTGATTATGGATTACAGGTAATGAAAACCCAAATCTAAGAAACTTAGAATATTGTAAAAACGTTCAGTATTGTAAATTCAGTGTGTCACCTGCCAAGGTTTCCTAAGCCTTTACATGGTCCCTCAGTCTGATTCAGTAAGACACACAATCATGGAAGACGCTGATTATGAATTGTATTACTGAAATGAATGAAGGTTTCAAAAATATTCTAATTTATTGAGATGCACCTGTATAATGCTGAATGCTCACTGCCTTACCACCTTACCACTATTTTTCCCATTAGTATAATGTTGTACCGTGTTAGCCATAGAAAGTAGTGGAAGAGTGAAGAAATCAGGCGATATCTTTTAGAGGCTAACTGAGTATATTTGATAAGTACAGTATTGATAAGTAAGCTTTCAAGAGTCTAGCTCTCTTCTTCAGACATGGTGTTAGACATGGTTGATAACACCATGTCTGAAGAAGAGAGCTAGACTCTTGAAAGCTTACTTATCAATACTTATCAAATATACTCAGTTAGCCTCTAAAAGGTATCGCCTGATTTCTTCACTCTTCCACTATTTTTCCTGTTTGTAGCTTATGAAAAACCAATAAAAATGTTGAATTAGAAAAAAAAAAACTTGTCTATGACGTTCTGAGGGCTCCAAGGACTCTCTTGAGCTCCTCTCTAGCTCTCTAATGGTAATAAAAGATATGGCTATTTAGATGGTAGCTGGTGGTATCATACAGCCTGTTTAAAAACACACTACACTTTAGGATTTTTATACGCTGTTTAAAAATTCACTAGGTTTTTTTGGTGTTTGACAAGGAAAAAAACAGACCCAATTTTACAGTAACACTAGCACAGAGCGAGTGACTCTTATCTCTTTCTGTCAATTAAATCAAAGTCTTTTTCTCTAGTCCTAGCATTACGCTTCCCCACAATCCCCACCCTATATTATCTGTGTATTATTGCTATCTCGCTCTCTTAGCCTGACTGTCAGAGATGCTATCTTTCTAATCTCTCCCCACAAAACGGACATCATTGACTTCTGATCTATAATCACTTATGTTTGGCTGTCCATTGTTATAAGGCAATATAGGGAAGCCTGCCTGATCCTGGAGGTCATATTATTCTTCCTTTCTGCTTTCTTTATGCTTTTACCTGGTGACCACCATTTTTGGAATGTTCGGGCAGAACCCAGGTAAATTTAATTCAGTTTGCTCATCTCTTGTATTTACAGGTATGTTTTCTATGTGCTATGTTTGTTGTATGTATGTGCACACCTATGACTTATTCCTATCCTCATGATAAAACCCTATGCACACCGTGGCTAAAGAAAGACTGCCATATCTCTATTAACCCTTATACTGCTGAGACATGCAGGAATTATGAGTGATGAACATGCAGGTTATTTGTGGTTTCAATGTGTGAGTGTTAAAAGCTAATGCTGTAGGTGATGGAAGAGCAGAAGCGGCGGCAATCTCCCACATTAATGATATTAAGTGGGAGCCAGTAAATTACTTCCCATAAATTGAATATGTATGTGTATTTTGGCAAGGACAAGGATGTACTACATAAACCAATAGTTGCATAATAAAACAAAACACGCAATTCAGCAGAGGATGTGGCTAGATGGAGTAGTTAACACGGTGCCAAGTATTTTCAGTTTACACAGAGAAAGTGATAGATTTATAGATTGATGAGCAATGTTAGTTAAGCTACATTTACAATATATATGCATCTACCATGCATGCAATTCAGAGGCGGGGCACGAAAAGATGCGGATCATCCAAAGGGCATTTACCTTTTCATATTTGCAAATATTAAGGGAGTGTCACCATCTGGTTAGTACAGGAGCAGTGAAGCAGAATTGCCCAGTGGGGTTTGAGTTGTAAGGAGGGAAAGGATAATCTCCTTAGTTAAAGGGGTTTTCCCATGGACATAACCTAACCATATTAAAATTTGTAGACAATTATAAGTTAACCATTTTTGCAAATATAAAAAATTTAAAATTTTTCAGAATTTTAATATTTTTTAAACTTTCTATGGTAGGGCACTTCTCAGAATTCCAGCCATGATTTCCTTATTGTGGTCAGAGTATCTTCTCATACATGTAGTGTCCCTGCTTGATAACCTGTCCACAATAAGGAAATCATGGAGTTTTTGACATGTTCCAGACCATAGAAAGTTCCTACATTTGTGATCATATCCAATGGCAATACGTCAAGAACAGACTGTCACCACTAAGCACTGCGGGGAAAAACGCAGCGGAAACGCATCCCATTTTTTCCAGCAGCGATTTTCACAGAAAGCCTGCAGAGGTTTCCTCTGCGGACTTTCCGCTTCAATTATACATATAGGGAAACCACTGGCATTTCTGTAGGTATAATTGACATGCAGCAATTTTTAATTGTTTACAAATTTAGATATGGTTATGTTCATGGGAATACCCTTTTAAGCAACCCTATGTGAGTGACCATATGTGACCATATACAGTGTCTCTGCCAAAGACAGGTTAGCATGCCTTGTGTATAGGTATAAGACAGTGTTTATTCTATGTTAAGCTTATATCACTGACCTATGTAATAACTTATTGTATTGCAGTGTTAATGCAATGAGTTGATTGCTCTGCATGGAGTCCGTCCAGCCGGTTCGGTCCATTTCATCCCAGAGGGAGAAGAGATCTTTGCAAAGAAAAAAAAAAATCTAAGTAGCATTATTCATATGATAGAACAACACTTTAAATACAGTAACGTTTAGATCATTGTGGGTGGTAGGCAGGCTACTTTCCTTTCTGAGGGCTGATCACCTTTCCATTACAGCCACTGAGAACAAAACTGACTGTCCTCATTTACAGCTCCTATCACTCAGACATCAGGACAATATAGTACAATAGATTGATGAGATGTTGAAAAGTCATTCACTCATTGTCCTGACATCAGAAAGATTGGCGAGTAGGATTGTCTCCCACCAGGAACTACAACAGTTACCGCAGTGAAAAATGAGAGTTGTAATGAGACACTGTCAAGACATCAGACAACTCAGGTAGAGAAAGGGAGACACAAAACGTATATACAGGTGCATCTCAATAAATTAGAATATCTTTGAAACGTTTATTTATTTCAGTAATTAAATTAAAAAAGAGACTGCCTATATTTTCTAGATTCTTTACACACAGAGTGTTCTATTTCAAATGTTTTATTTCTGTAAATGTTGATTATGGATTACAGGTAATGAAAACCCAAATCTAAAAAAATTAGAATATTGTAAAAAAGTTCAGTATTGTAAATTTAGTGTGTCACCTGCCAAGGTTTCCTAAGCCTTTACATGGTCCCTCAGTCTGGTTCAGTAGGACACACAATCATAGAAGACGCTGATTATGAATTGTATTACTGAATCACTGAAATGAATGAACGTTTCAAAAATATTCTAATTTATTGAGATGCACCTATTTTATTAGTAGTCGTAGTGATAGTAATTGTTATTGTTATATTATTAGCAAACGCAAAAATATAAACTATAATATAATGTACATTATTATAAATAAGTAAGAACATAACAATTATGCTTATTTTAATAATCTAAATAAAAAAGATACTGTATCACCTTCCATAGTTAATTATTTACTGGTATCACATAATGTACAACTTATACAATGGACCATTTATACAAGTTTGATAATATTCTTGGGGAGGGAGTAAATTTGCAATATATTTATAGATTGAATTTAAGGCATTTAGGACCATACTAGATAAAATATTACCCTAAACCACAAGATAGAACCATTGTATTACCATCATTGACCACAGGGTGGCTGCATAGAGACCTTATAGTCAAAGGGCATTGTTCAACATATAGCTACAGCATGTCTAAGGACATTTTCACACTGCAGCATTTTGGTTGGTATTTTGCATCAGTATTTGTAAGCCAAAAGTACGAGTGGAACCTACAGAAAGAACATATTTACTGAAAAAAATGGTACCTTTCATGTTTTGGCTTACAAATACAGATATTAAATAATGCCATGCAAGATAGACTTAAAGAGGTTTCCAGGATATTAATATTAATTATCTGTCCTTAGCATTGATGATCAATATCAAATCAATGGGTGGCCACCTTTCCCGATACCCCCACTGATTAGCTGTTTGAACAGGATGACTTCCCGCAGCTACACCACAATAAATACAATGACTACTCTTTGTGTTCTCGACTGGTTGAAGGGGATGTCCAAGAATCAATCACAGGATAGGTGAAGAGTGTTTAAACACTGGGGATCTAACCACTGGGACCCACATATATTATCAGAATGAGGGTCCTGTGCCCCTATCTGAATGGAGCACCTGCTGATCATGCACACCAATGCTTGATTCATAGTCTTACATGTACAGCAGTCGGCTATCTCCAGCCATTCCAAAAGACTTTAAATAGATATCTACAATGTTGAAACAGGCAATATAAGTTCTTGCTTGATATTTGTAGCAATGTAACATAAGCTGCATTCATTTCTACATTAGGTATCTGCCAGGATTTGAACCCACTAACCAGGGTATGGAAGGCTATTACTCTACTGACTAACATTAGGTTCACAACTGCGTTCTGGTTTCCATTCGGGGGGTCTGCTTGGGGACACCTCGAACGGAAACCTAATCCACTATAATGGGGTCCGCCGGGTTCCGCCCAAAAAGGGCGAAAAATGCAAAGAGAAAAGAATCACTTGCTGAAGTTTTCTCTCCACATTTTTAAAGAGGAATGGCGAACGGAATCCCCAGGCGGAAATCGGGCGCAGGTGTGAACCTAGCCTAAGTCACAAGCTTAATTTTCTTCAACACAGGTTTTTTTCTTATACCAAGCTGCTACAATAGTATTGTACTGTCCCTACATAATGTATTGGTATATAATGAGATCTCTATGTAGCAGAACATTGTATGCTTAAAAATACAATGTACTGGCATATAGAGATATTTCTCTATGGATCATACATATACAGGGAAAGAAAAAGCTAAAAAATTATTAAACTAACTCTTTAGCAAATTTATATATGTGTGTGTGTGTGTGTGTGTGTGTGTGTGTGTGTTCAGTATCACCAAAAATATTTAAAGTGATCACTAAAAATTGTGAAATAGTTTATTTAAATTAACTAGTAACAATCTGGGGTCTAATATTATATGTAACTGTGACCTTTTATAAAGACCACGCCCCTTAAAAGGCCACTCCCACTTTGAAGGGTTCTCCCTGGTTGGCGTCTCTGCAGCAGTAAGACCCTCAATGATCAGGCATCATCCTTTCACCTTGGCAAAGTTTCAGTTCACTGCCCTAGCCCTGCGTCTAAATACCCTGGCCAAGGCAGCGCAGCTTTTTGGCGTCACCCCTGGCGCCTAGCATCTGTGGGCACATACCCCACCTGCCCCATCCCCTAGTTACAATCCTAGTAAAGTAAAGCACACTTTGCACTTCTTGTTCTGTTCCAGTCTAAATGACCTTTGTCAGACCCTGCAAAAGACAAACAGTAGCACTTACTATATAAGGTGCGAGAACAAAGTAATACAGAGATATAAATACAATCTAGATAAATACAATCCTACTGCAGGAGATGAGTTGGCAAACACAATAGTATGGATGACATGAGAGAAACAATAGCAGTCATCCATGGAGGGTACGATTCCAAAAAGGAAGAAGAAGTGTATCCAGTGCATTGCCATGTGACCAACAGGATAAGGGCAAAAGTATATATCCGCCCCACACTGTATCTAAAATCAGTCCCAGCTAAGGCTATATCATATGTCTTCTACTTAATGAGACACTAGGTATGCCATAAAATACAATGAGACCTCTAATATAATGGGTCTATATACTCATTCACATAGGCATAGCTGCTAAATAGCTTGCAAAAAAGCAAGGTATCTATTGTGATAGGCAGATATATACATTAGTAGTAAGCATAAGTACTTTATAGCATAGAAACATACAGACGCGTCCTGTAGCGCCGGGTTCTCTCCATCTGCCAGTAAGCCCTACTTCTACTCCTCTGTTACACTGGGCGTCTGTCATGATATCCTTGATGAATACCAGTTTGTCTTCCTTCATGTGATTATGTTACTTATGGCTTTAACCTCTATTACTTATAGACTGGCTTTATTTCCTCGTTTCTATTGTAAGCATTGCCTATTTGAGGGCAATATCTGGACTTGCCTGTATGTTTCTATGCTATAAAGTAGTTATGCTACTTGAGCTATTTAGCAGCCATGCCTATTTTGAATGTGTATATATGTATATAGACCCATTATATAAGAGGTCTTATTGTATCTTATGGTACTCCTAGTGTGGTCTCATTAAATAGATGACATATAATGTATACTTAACCAGGACTGATTTTAGATACAGTGTGGGGCGGATATATACTTTTGTCCATATCCTGTTGGTCACATGGCAATCCACTGGATACACATCTTTTTCCTTCTTGTAATCGCACCCTCCATGGATGGGGTGCTAATATTTCTCTTATGTCATCCATACTATCGTGTTTGCCAACTCATCTCCTGCAGTGGGACTGTATTTATCTAGATTGTATTTATATGTCTGTATTTCTATGTCATCTTACCTTATATAGCAAGCTCTACTGTTTGTGTTTTGCAGTATCTGACAAAGGTTATTTAGACCTAAATGTCACTATTTGCTTACTGCATTCAATAAACTCAAAGGAAAAAAGAAGAGGACATTATAATAGCGCCGCCATAAAAATGATCAAAAGTTTATTATTAAAAGTTAAGATATAAAATACAAAATACAGTGGCAACGCGTTTTGGCAGTGTGAAACTGCCTTTTTCAAGTCTCTACCATGTACGGTCAATAAACTGTCATATCAAGCGTCTAAACAAGGAGTGTGAAGTGTGATTTACTTTACTGTATTCCGGAGTGGGACCCTACTTCAGGACTCATGTTCTAGAGCAGTCCCCAGAATAGTGTTCACTTATATATGTTAACAAAAGAAGACTTTGTTTGGAGCCTTCGTCAGCAGTTTTGTAATGCCTCCCTCAGTGTCTCCACCTGTAGTATAATGGCCCTCCTTAATGTCCCCACATGTAGTATAATTGCCCTCCTTGATGTCCCCACATGTAATATAATGACCCTCCTTGGTGCCCCCACATGTAGTATAATAGCCCCCTTGGTGCCCCCACATGTAGTATAATAGCCCCCTTGGTGTCCCCACATGTAGTATAATGGCCCTCCTTGGTGCCCCCATATGTAGTATAATAGCCCCCTTGGTGTCCCCACATGCAGTATAATGGCCCTCCTTGGTGCCCCCACATGTAGTATAATAGCCCCATTGGTGTCCCCACATGCAGTATAATGGCCCTCCTTGGTGTCCCCACATGTAGTATAATAGCCCCCTTGGTGTCCCCACATGCAGTATAATGGCCCTCCTTGGTGCCCCCACATGTAGTATAATAGCCCCCTTGGTGCCCCCACATGTAGGAGAGACTGGTGAGTTGCATTCACTACTCACTACCCTGAAGTAGAGAGGAAGTTTGGAACAGAGTGGTGAGTAATGAATGCATCTCACCACTCGCTCCCCAGGGCACCTGTAACTACATTGAGTGCCTCCTTGAGTACTGATGGAAGTGTTCACTGCACTTCTAAAGTAAGGACGGCTCATCCTGAGGGGGGAGCACTGGGGTACATTGGAATCCTTGGGGTACGTGTAATGCAGGTTGAGAACCACTGCTCTAGAGCATCGCTGTTATCCCTCTTACTAGTTACCATCTTAGCCATTCTAAAAACTTCACATGTAATGGCTATGCCTATTTCTACCTAATGTTCTTGAACCTTTTAGATGGCACCAGCAGTTAGTACAAAGACCCAGTTCAGGCCACAAATTATCTAAATCCATTACTTGTAAGCCATAGATAACACTGAGCAATGAACACACTATTGTCCTGTATATATGCAGCTGACATTAATATTCTTCCTCGTACTAAATGTGTTTTCCAAACAGTCTGTAGATAGTGAAAATGTAATTGTTTAATCATGTTCTTTCACTTCACAAAAACACTACCTGTAAAAAATGTAATCCGGGAATCTCTGTGTACATTGATACAGCCATTCAATAATTCTTAGGAGCTGGCTCCATCAATCTTCTGCTAGAGACCACAAACTGCCTTTGAAATACATAAGGACTAATGCTTATCATTTTTATTCCTGTTGATATATCTATTGCACTGAACGTTCCTCTGATAAATTCCCATTGTCTGGGATTTCAAAATGAATGCTAAAGCTTCTGCTAACTTCATAAGGCGCAAGAACAAGATATCACCAGGCAAAAATAATGCTGTCTGTTAAAATTAAAAGATGGTTCACCCAGAAATCTTATCTGCGCTGATAATAAGATGATTCTAAATGTATTGCTATTACATTCCCAGCTGCCTTCTGGTGGGAGAATATACATTTATTATGGCAGATTCTAGCATGTATCATGTAAGTTGGTGAGATAGTATACTGCCCATTCACCTGCCTATTATTTTTGTAGATCTTGGCAGCATCTTAGACTAATATTATATCTATACCTTGTTGCAACACTGCCAAAATTATCTCTATATTGAATAAGACGTAAGACGAACTGTCCAATGAGTACTGTCAGTGTCAGGCTGTGTAGGGATACATGTCTTTAAGGCTAGGGTCATATCTGCGTTGGAGTCTCCGAAGATTC
Organism: Leptodactylus fallax; assembly: GCA_947044405.1. NCBI lineage: Eukaryota > Metazoa > Chordata > Amphibia > Anura > Leptodactylidae > Leptodactylus > Leptodactylus fallax. Next base: position 1,947,748 of record CAMRHE010000171.1, read on the forward strand.
CATTTAAAATCGTTGGAGAGAAAAGTCCTGCACAGAGTCTATAGGGGTCGAAAATGCTCCTTTCTGCTCTTATCAAGTGGTTTCCCTGCTCCTCCCTCTGCTAAACTGAGTTTCACTCTGAAAATTATGCTTTATCAGTCTTGGGACAGACTGCAGGTCACATGACATATGCCAATAGAAGTGTAAGGAGGTGAGTGAACAGGAAGTGTAGCGGGAAAGAGAAGAAAGTCTGGATTAGTGTGGATGCTGCAGCTAAATAGGTGCTTTCCACTACAACTAGAGATGAGCAAAGTATTCAAAAATTCAATTCAGCAACTTCGCCGAATTTCACGATACGATTCTATTCGATCCGAATTAAATCGAAGCGAATCGCGTAACAAAAACAGCTATTAATTGGCTGCAGAGAGACAGGAAGGGTGTCAAAATGGAGGAGTTTTATACAAACATTGACTATTGATTTCATTTACTTTATAGCACAAGTTCAGTAAATGAAGGAGAGTACATAGGCATGGGCTTTTCTCACTAGTCAGTCCTACTGGGATTTCTTTCTATGCAGACGGAATTACTAGTCTTTGATTTTTTGTTCACAATGAAGGGTAGAACAGCACAAGAACAGAAGGAAGCCTATGTCTGTGGCATTGTGGTCTGGGGTTATGTGGCCAGAAATGTTGCAGAGCCACTGTGCTTGGCACTGGAATCGGGCTATGAAGCTGACAATATGGGGCTGACAATGTACAGAATGTACTATAGCTGTGTAGATATAATAATGGCATATGGCATACAGGGGCATAGCTGTAGGCAGGGGCACATCTTCCATGAGGCGACCTGGGGCAATGGCCTCAGGCGGTGCCTCATGGAATAAATTGGGGGGTGGCATTATGTTTTTAATTGGTCTCTTATTGTATTATTGCAATATGTAGTGGCTCATAGTTTACTCACCTCCCAAGCTCCTGTCCAGGCTGGCTTCCACCTCTAGGTGGAGCTGCACTTACCTCTCAACTCTTCAGCGTTGGCTACAGTGCACCCTGGAGGTGGCAGCAGAGGCCGGCCTGGACAGGAGCATAGATGGGTGAGTAAACTATCGGACGCTACCTATTGCAATAATTAAATAGGTAGCACCTGAACATACCTGTATACTTTGGGGGGGCATAAAAAGTGGGATCATATACTGTGTGGGGGAGGGGGCAAAAAGGGGGTTCATATAATGTGGGGCACCATAACAATGGTCATATGGAAATCATATACTGTGTTGTGGGCCAGAAAAAGCCGGGGTCATATACCATGTGGTGGGCCAGAAAAAGGGGGCAAATATACCGTGTGGTGGGTGAGAAAAAGGGGGTCGTATACCGTGTGGAGGCCAAAAAAAAGGGGTGTTATACTATAAGGGGGCCAAATAATTGTATTTTCTGATCTGCTAATGGGGGTGTCCTACCATTTTAATTAGGGGGGCCCTATCATGTAAGCAAAGATAGCCGGGTTGGGTTTTTTTTTTGGGGGGGGTGATGTCTTTCTATAGTTTGCCTCAGGCAGCAGAGAGGCTAGGTTCACCCCTGGCTGTAGGGGGTGCAGAGGTAGCAATCGCTACCATTTGCTAGAACCACAGGGGGTCCAAAAACCTCTCTACAACATAAGAAGACACCAGTATCATTGATAGCACATGGAAAGTGAGGGCCCATTCCATTAGGGTCCCGGAGCTATAAGTTACACCTTTAGCTGTGTCAGGAGCACCGTGTGGCTGCATCCTCATTTAATAATAATAATAATAATAATAATAATAATAGTCCTTTAATAGTCCCTCAATGGGGAAATTCAGTGTGTTACAGCAGCAAAGATAAGCAGATACAAATACAAATACAACATGTACAGGAATGTTCCAAGGTGAGAGGCATTACATTAATAGCAGACAGACAGATAGGGCGTAGCAGAGGAGGGGGGGGGATTTAACAGGCAGAGAGATATTTCAGTTCTCTGTGTGTAATGATCTCCGCTTAGGTCGGTGTTGGTTGTACAGCCTAACCGCGGTGGGGAGGAAAGACTTCCGATAGCGCTCCTTCTCACACCTAGGGTGGAGCAGTCGGTCACTGACAGTACTGCTCAGCACGATCACAGTCTCATGCATGGGATGGGACTTCTTCTTCTGCATGGAGCTCACCACGGACAGTATCCTTCTGTCACCCACCACCTGCACTGGGTCCAGTGGGCTCCCCAGGACAGAGCTGGCCTTTCTAATCAGCTTGTCAAGTTTATTTCTGTCCCTGGTTGATATACTGCTCCCCCAGCAGGCCACTCCAAAGAAGATGGCTGATGCCACTACCGAGTTGAAGAAAGTTCTAAGAAGTGTCCCCCGGATTCCAAAGGCTCTCAGTTTCCTAAGCAGGTAGAGCCTGCTGTGGCCCTTCCTGTACAGGGCCTCCATATTATCTGCCCAGTCCAGCTTATTATTAAGGAGCAAACCCAGGTACTTATAGGTGTTCACAATCTCGATGCCCGTCCCCAGGATGTCCACTGGTTTAGGAGGGCTTCTGCCTTTGCGGAAGTCCACCACCATCTCCTTGGTCTTCCCCGCGTTAATCTTCAGGTGGTTCCGGTGGCACCAGTCCACAAAATCCTGGTTCAGTTCTCTGTACTCCCTGTCATCATCATCTGTGATGAGACCCACTATTGCAGAGTCGTCAGAATACTTCTGTAGGTAGCAGCTGGATGAGTTGCACCTAAAATCTGCAGTGTACAGTGTGAAGAGGAAAGGGGCGAGAACCGTACCCTGAGGTTCCCCCGTATTACAGATCACGGTACCTGACACACAGTCTTGGGCTCTCACGTATTGAGGTCGATTTGTGAGGTAGTCTAGGATCCAGTTGGAGAGGTGGTGGTCCACTCCAGCAAGGCCCATCTTGTCCCTCAATAACCTGGGCTGTATGGTGTTAAAAGCACTGGAGAAGTCAAAGAACATTATTCTCACTGTGTTCCCTGGTTTCTCCAGGTGAGACAGAGCCCTGTGCAGAAGGTGGATGATGGCATCATCTACCCCAATGCCTGGCCGATAAGCAAACTGGAGGGGGTCCATAGCGGGGCTCACTAGAGGGCGGAGATGTGTGAGAACCAATCTCTCCAAGATCTTCATCAGGTGGGATGTCAGTGCTACAGGTCTGTAGTCGTTGAGGTCCATAGGGTGGGGTTTCTTTGGAACTGGTACCACACAAGAAGATTTCCATAATTCAGGGACTATTTCCTGCCTCAGGCTCATATTATACATATATGTAATTATACCACACAGCTGGTCCCCACAAGTCTTAATTAGCCTTGCACTGATCTCATCTGGCCCTGCGGCTTTCCTCGCCTTGATCTTTTTCATCTCCTTCCTCACCTGGGCCCGTGTGAAGGTCAGACTGTGGCCAGATAAAGACGGATTTCTGGATTTACTGGTCTGTTGGGAAGTGGCCCCATGGGGAGAAGTCATTGTGGTGGGGGAAGCTGAAGGACATACTGGGGTGGGAGGAGCTGGTGTGTGATCAAATCTGTTGAAGAATAGGTTTAGTTCATTAAGCCAATTAACATCTGCCTCAATCTGGCAGACAGACTGTTTATGACCCGAAATTGACTTAAGCCCCTCCCAGACCCCCCTTATGTCTTTTCTTTCCAATTGCTTTTCCATTTTTTCTTTATAACTGGCTTTTCCCTGCCTGATTTGATGCCTCAGCTCCTTTTGTACTTCCCTCAACCCCTCCTTATCTCTTGTCCTGAATGCCATCTTTTTCTCCTTAAGTAGTGTTTTTATATCAGAGTTAATCCATGGTTTGTTATTGGAGAAGCACCTCACCACTTTTGTGGGTACTGTGTTGTCCACACAAAAATTAATGTAGTCTGTTATGCAGTGTGTGAGTCCTTCTATATCTTCACCATAAGAATCCTGCAGAACTTCCCATGCGGTTGTGTCAAAACAATCCCTCAGAGCCTCATCACTCTCCTCGGACCATATCCTCACTGTGCGGGTGACAGCTGGTTCTCTACGTACAAGTGGCTTGTACATTGGTCGGAGATGTACTAGGTTGTGATCCGATCTCCCCAGGGGCGGTAGGGCTGATGAGTTATATGCCTCCCTCACGTTGGCAAAGAACAAGTCCAGTGTTTTGTTGTCTCTTGTGTGGCAGGTTACATACTGTGTGAAACTGGGCAGTGTGGATGATGGAGAGGCATGGTTGAAATCACCCGACAGAAGAAAGAGGGCCTGGGGATGTTTTAACTGTAACTGGCTCAGCGTGGCCTGTAGGACCTCGCAGGCAGTGTCAGCTTTCGCAGAGGGGGGGACATATGCAGCTATCACGATGACATGTGATAGTTCCCTTGGTAGGTAGAAAGGTCTCATGCTCACAGCTAATAGTTCAATGTCCTTACAGCAAGTTTGCTCCTTAATCACAATGTTCCTAGGATTGCACCATCTATTATTCACAAACATTGCCAGCCCCCCCTCCTTTCCTCTTACCGCTCTCCCTTGTCCTGTCTGCCCGAAGGAGTTTAAAACCATCCAAGGAGACCAGAGTGTCTGGAGTAACTTCAGTGAGCCAAGTCTCTGTAAGTAGCATCATGCTGCACGCCCGAAACGCCTGATGATGCCTGGTGAGCGCTGTTAGTTCATCCATCTTGTTTGCAAGAGATCTCACATTGCCCATGATGATGGAGGGAACAGCTGGTCGGTAACGCCTCTTTTTAATCCTCTGAAGAGTACCAGCTCTGCATCCCCTCACCCGCTTTTTCTTTCTCCAAAGCTCGCGGGGGATGTGTGACCAGATGGTATGCCGCCCTGCTGTGCCTCTGAGCTGCAGAATTTCCTCTCTTGTATAGACAAAGGAATTGTCTGCATACACAAAAGATCCCATTTTCAAGCAGAACAAAAAGACAGATAAAAAACAAAAAAAAGTATCACAAGGGTCCAAGTCTTTGTGTGTGTTTCTTCATAGTGCAAAGTCCTTAAGTAGAGAGGTACAAAACGAGACATAGAAAGAAAAATAAGATAGAGCGTCTCAGAGCTGCTGTAGCTGGCAGCCACTCCAGCGGCGCCATCTTGGAAAAGCCTAGGCTTCCTAGCTAGGGAAATACTTGGCTTTTGGGTCAGACTGATCATTCAGGACATAAAAAACAGAGCTGTGACCCCCTAGGTTCTTATGTAATAGGCAAGGTACAAACCTTCAGCTTCCAACCACTTACTTAGTTTTGATGCTACTCTTCCCGGATCCTCAGAAAACATTTCACTAATGCTTTGCATACTTTGCACAAGGGTTCTGTGGATGTATATCATTAGAGGCCCCCTCAGCTATTTCATCCCTCTTATCCCTGCATGTCATTTTTTTAGCCTTTGCAATCTGCATTGTATAAAGATAATACATTAGTGGCAGAAATAACGTGAACTTTGGATTTCTTCACATCTGGATTTTGATTAATGATCTTTCACAGCAAAATTTCCCCCCCCTTTTTGAATGCATATGGCTGCTGTATGTACATAGACGGCCAAACTGTGATGTGTTTGATGGAGTTGCTGAAAAATCGCAAACTGTATTAAATCAAAATAAAATGCAAATGTCATTTCCGCGCATTGCCAGAAATGATGGCCTTGTGGTGGGATTAGGATTATGTAAGAAACATGACTACTACAAAAACAAGATTACAAAATACTGTACATGGGGCTAAGTATTACCATCTTGTCATTATCTTCTTCCCTGCCAATAATTATCATTTTCATGTCATTCACTCTTTGTGTATACTGTATGTATGTGAGTGTGTGTACAGTACACCACCACTTACGATTCACTTCTAATGTATAACACCTATCATCATGTAATATTTTATTTCAATTCCTGTAGAAGTCAAGTAGTGGGGCAGATTGTTCATGAAAATGGACCAGAATTCTGGTGTGATTTGTGCCAAAATGCTAGCGTACCTATTTTTGCACCACATTTAGGCTGAGGCCCCACGTTGCAGAAATGCTGTTTTATGATACAGATTTTGCTGCGTTTTTTTAGCCGAACTCAGTAGTGACTACAGAAGGAATGGGAAATATATATGAAGTTCTTATACTTCTACCTTAATCCATTCCTGGATTTGGCTAAAAAAAAACGCAGCAAAATCTGCAACAAAAAAATCAGCTTTTCCGCAACGTGCAGCCTCAGCATTAGGGCCCACGCACACGACCATTTTTGCCCGATAGCACACTGACCCATTCATTTGTATGGGCCCATGCACACGGTTCTGTATGTGGATCGACAGCCCGTGCTGCAAAACTCAGGACAGGTCCTATTCCTGTTTGGTTTTGCGGCCGTGCTCACTGGCCCCAATGAATGGGGTTGGGGAAGCACAGCTGGTGCACAGTTGGCACACGGATGACATCATGGCTGGAATCACATACGTACATGACACACGTGCATGACGCCTTATTGTGTGTTTTACACAATCTTTGGAAACTGTTTAAAAAATAGCTGTATTTGTACATAAGAACTAAATATTATTAACTAATATCAAGAGCATCACACACTCAGATCGGTGAGATATTGACGTACAATATTCTTTTAGACGCTTTTATAAATTTCCACCATTATATCTTGTCTGGCAGAGGGGTGTGGCTTATCAGGAAAGAAATAGGGCCAACAATACAACACCGTACACCAAAAAACTGCAAAATTTTGGCAAAAAAATAAGCCAAAAAAATATATAAAGCCAAATAAGTCAGCTGCACTGGTAGATATATGGTACATGTCTTTATATAGAGGGGTTACCGAACACCAAAAAAAAAAAATATTGCAAACTTACTTAAATAGTGATCCATCTTATTCCTATGGACTGCTGTCTTTTTGCTATTTTTATTTTTTTGGTAAGCCAACAAATAGGTGGTGTACACTTAGACTAGACAATCTAAAGGTATGCAAGATATATCAACATTCAGCATTATACATTTTGATAAATTGGATGTAGTTTAAGGCCTTATTCACACAACAGTGAAAAAAAGTAATAATATGTCATAAAAAAATACTAAGGAATTTTCTGTTGATACAGTGCCTTTAAAGGGGTTATTCCACAATCAATAGGTGATTAATGTCTGATCGCTGATGACTCACTAGAATTGGGGTCTTTAGTCCACCATTCATCTCACTTCATGATGGTAGTGAGGAGGAGTTTGCATTGATCAGGTTGAGAATACTTGTACATATGTGCAGCACCTACAAGTCTGCGAGGCTTATGAAGATAGATAGCCAATTGACTCAGCTATCTCTGTCAGTCCCATAAACTTTAAATAGTGCAATGAAGAGTAAAGGGGGCTCTCAGGACCACCATTCCAGTGATAGGTGGGGATCCCCGCAGTAGGGCCCCCAAGTGACCAGACATTTACCACCTATACAGTGGAGAGGTGATAAATGTTGATTGCATGATGCCTCCTTTAATGTGGGTGATGTAACCTAATGCAAATGAAAAGTGAGAAAACTGACCATAGGAACCAATTAAATCCAAGCTATTATTTTTCTAGTGAAGGTTAGAAAATAAAAAAAGCATCTGAGTCATTGCTTATAGGCAATTGATTCAATTTCCCACTAAGCTATCTTTCATACATGTCTGCCAAAGTGTTCACCAAACATTTATCCTTTGACATTACTTATGTTTTATCCTGAAATAGTATAATTTCTTATACTATGTCTATATATGTTATTCTGGAATGAGAGAGACCTAAGAAAGATATATATACAGTACTGTGAAAAAATGTAAGTAGGTGTGGAAAAATGCTGCAAAGTAAGAATGTTTCCAAAAACAGAAGGGTTAACAGTTTATTTTTGCACTTAATTAAATTAAGTTAATGAGCAAAAGAGAAATCTAAATCCCATCAATATTTGGTGTGACCTTTGACCTTTGGAGGAGGAGTCCTGGAAGTGATGATATGGCCCCCACAGATATAGCCCTGATCTCAACATCATCCAGTCTGTCTGGGATTACATGAAGACACAGAAGGATTGGAGCAAGCCTACATCCACAGAAGATCTGGGCTTAGTTCTCCAACCTCCCTGCCGAGTTCCTTCAAATACTGTCTGCAATTGTGCCTAGAAGAATTGGAGGGAAAAGGTCACATAATATGGTATATGGTATATAGATTTCTATTTTGTTTATTCCCTTAATGTTGTTTATTGCCCAAAATAAACTATTAACCCTTCTATTTTCAAAAACATTCTTAAAAATAATAATAATAATAATAATAATAATAATAGTCCTTTAATAGTCCCACATTGGGGATTCAGTGTGTTACAGCGCGAGAAAGAAAGAAAAAAACAAAACAACAAGGGGGCAGGGGGGGGGGGGGGGGCCCCGGCGGCCCCCCCCCCCCCCCCCCCCCCCCCCCCCCCCCCCCCCCCCCCCCCCAGGGTGCAGCTTAGTCCTAGGGTGGGGTTCAGAAAGCCCCACAAAGCCCCTCCAGGGTGCAGCATTTTTTTTCATACCTGCCTAAAACTTTTTGCACAGTACTGTATATAGAGAAATGTTTTGTGTCTATGTCAGTCCATGTCGCTATATGTTATGAAATGGTAGTCACCCAAAAAGGAAGACAAATTGTTGCCAGGCAATATAAAGTAATACTGTCAAAAGAAAATACCAACTAGAAATCATAAAAGAGAAAGTGTAATATGCAAGATATTAATAACATATGTGTGAATTTTCTCCAGTTAGCAGTTCCTTTCAAGCCTAAAATCAGTACATTGGGGGAAAGGGATGTTTAGCTGATGTAAAATAGTGGGGATGTCCACAATGACAACCTCTCATCTATCAACATCAATTTTGAGGGTCTCACCTCTGGGACCCCTATTGGTCTTGGGAAGGGAGTTGCCATGTCCCTCATTTGAATGGAGTGGTAATTGTGCTTGAATAGTTAATCTCTATTCAAAGTCAATGAGACTGAAGAAAATAGCATGGGCTGTGCATGGTCATCTCCATCAGTCCCATAGACATTAAAAGCCAAGGACTGTACATGGCCCTCTCCATCAGTCCCATAGACATTAAAAGCCAAGGACTGTACATGGCCATCTCCATCAGTCCCATAGACATTAAAAGCCAAGGACTGTACGTGGCCATCTCCTTCAGTTCCATAGACCTTAAAAGCCAAGGACTGTACATGGCCATCTCCATCAGTCCCATAGACATTAAAAGCCAAAGGCGGTACATGGCCATCTCCATCAGTTCCATAGACCTTAAAAGCCAAAGGCTGTAGATGGAATTCTTCATCAGTCCCATAGACATTAAAAGCCAAGGGCTGTACATGGTCATTTTCATCAGTCCCATAGGCATTAAGAGCCAAGGACTGTATATGGTCATCTTCATTAGTCTCATAGACATTAAAAATCAAGGGCTGTACATGGCTAGGTCCATCAGTCCCATAGACATTAAATGGAGCAGCAGTGTGCATGTGTGAGCAAAGAAAATACTATACCTCACTAGAAAACCATACGGGATCATCCATGGTCTGCCGACAGAAGTATATCATTTGTTGTCTAGAGGACATGAGTGCTGTGACAATACTTTACACTACATGTCATCACTATGACTATGATACAATTTATTTTGATAACTAATCACCGTCATCCCTCAACACATCTCATTCCAGTTCATTGGGTGAATCAATTACATTGTCAATGGGTGACATTTGACACTAGCACATAGGAGAACTAGTAGCTGATCGTATGTCCTACATACCGCATAGATGTGTGTATGACTTTTCTGCTGCATATCTATCACTTAGCCAAAGTCGTACTTATTTCAATACAGTATCCAGATTTATGGTGTCTGTTTAATACAGGGGTCAAGTGCAGGAATGTTAACTCAATATTTGTTTACTACATAACTATGTTTGGCACGTAGTTTGTCTAGTGGGTTCAAATGTCAAATTTGTAGTTTGTCAAATATGTATTGTAAGTGAGAAAACATCTAGCTAGTTATCTAGGGCCACCTACCTTTTAGCAGACCTTGCAACATGGCTTAGGATATAAACTGAACCAAAGTTCACTCTTTGAAGTGTACCTCCAAATATAAAGCTACTTTTCACAAATGAATAGTACAGGTGAATTTAAGAAACTTTGTAACATATCTTATTAAATATATTTCCTTCTCCACTGATCAGACTGAGCTACTTTTAACATAAACCTATGAAGGGGGAGGAAGAAGCTACTGGAAAAGGAATACTAATAGGTGCGTCTGCTACACTCTACTACACTGTGACTCAGGTAGACTTTTTAATACTGACTTTTTAATACTGCTGCATTTCAAGATAAGAGGCTCCCAGTGCATACATAGAATGAGGCAATAAATCAATTAACAGCCTCCTCCCCATCCCCTCTCCATAGACTTGTGAGTTTGAGATGGATATGGAGACAGACTCTATTTAAATAAACAGTGTGAGTGAAGACAAGGCAGAGGAAAACAGCTTTATAAGTTTAAAAGGGAATAGATTTACTTAATAAGATATATTTCAAAGTTTCTTATACTCACATGTACTATTTATTCATGAAATGCTGTTTTATAATAGGAGGTACATTTTAAGGAAACAGACACCCCACAGCAGACAACAGTTTCAGGGTTGATACAGTGCAGAGCAATGTACTGAATGTCTAGGTGAGAACCTTTTATGCTGGTCTAGAGGGGAACTTTCTCAGTTTTTGTGATTGTCAGTTAGCATAGGGAATGTTATAGACCAGTCAGTTGTCATTTGCCCTACTGGATTAAAACAGATTTACATTTTCTTTTCCCCAGGGATCACTGCCGGGCCTATAAAACTTCTTAAGCCAAAAGGAGAAACAGCGCCCCCTCCCAACTACAGTATATAGCAATACTCAAAAAAAAAAAACTTGCAGTCAAACTCTAATGGACAGTGGATGTGGACCCGCTGTACCACCTAACCGTTTTGACTGGGCCATTCCCAAGGGTGTTATCTATATAGCAGGAATATGGTCTTCAGTGTAGGGGTCACATCCTCTTGGCGTGGTCTCGTTGTAGGAGTCATCTGCCCAAAGGCCAGAAAGACATCGGTGTAGAGCACCAGAGGGTCAGGCAAAGAATCTTCAAAAACAGATTGAAGGTTTATGGCAGGCAGCAGGAGATCGAAGCCGTAAACTAGCCAAAGGGTCCAGGCAAGCAGCTCAGATTCATAAGTCTAGTACAGGCAGAGGTCATACACAAGTAGGCAGCAGAATAGGATCAGTAATGGAGTCAGAGAAATGGCCAAGGTCAATAACGGAAATCCAACAGATATACACACCTATCCGTGACACTCCATTGTACAGTCCTGGTCTCCTTTCCCTTCCTTGACGAGACTCATTGCGCTGGAATTGATAAGGCTCACATGACCGCTGAGACCAATCAGTGGCCTCAGAGATGTATGTAATATAATATAATATAATATATGGAATACTATAATATTACCTTGTAGCAGCTGTAAGCAGGGGTTTGGGGAGCCAAATCTGCGGCAATGAGCTTATCACTGCCATGACTCTCATATTAAAGTGCTTCTGTGTGAGTTGACAACCCCTTTAAGAACAAGGGAAAAAGTCTGCCAATGAATCAACATGGAAATGTATTTTTCAGTGTTGTTTGTTACTTTTTCCTCAACAGTTCAAAATCCCTTCACGCAAATCAACAATGTTGTAAATGATCAGGAAATTCTAATTGCAATTATTCATAGTAAACACATTAAAGCCCATAAAATGACAATAAAATGAAGAGAAGAATCAGGGTTCGGAGCTTAAATCTGTCTGCTGAGACGAGCTATTTTTGTCTACTCTTCAGGGATCTCTTTAAACAGTGTACGAATTCAATACCTACAACATTTACAAAACTTCATTACAAATTGAAACATTCCGAACTCCCATTTTTCTTCCTATGAGAGTTCACCTTTCTTGTAATTTATTTTTTTAGCAGAATAATGTTGCAACAAGAAAAGTGCATGTATGCAAAAGCAATTTATCATCAGCCACTTCTGTGCTTACAACTCACTGAGGTAATTTAGGTGCTTTTAATCGAAAGAAAGTTCAGGTTGATATGAAGTGCTTTTCTTTCCCCGATAGGTTTTTAATGGAAAATGTTGTAAATCAGATGAAACCAAATAAATCTTTTTTTTTTTTTGTAATTATTGATCAATGTGGAATATAAAATAGAAATACATAGACTATTACCTATTACCACGCAAGGTTTCCCATAGGGGAAGCTAATTTAATAACCTTTCCTATCTGTCCTATTATCTTCAGTTTGTCATATTTCTTGACCCTGGAATAACACTGATAAATCCGTAATAAACTGAACTGTAAAGGCTCTGCTTGTATTGGTAAATTAGAGTCTTCCCAACAACACGACAAATTCATGATTAAAATGAAGCTCCTAAACGTAATAAAATAAAATGGCTATGCAAAGCTCAATCACAGAGCTCCTATATGGCCTCACCCATAGAAAAATTACAATTGACCGCTCTATTTTCACCACTGCCGCCATTGCCAGTTGGTGACTGCTCTTAGGACTGTGACCAGGGGATCTGGCGGTTAAGTCCAAACTTTCTTTTTAGGGTCTCTTAAAATAAGATAAAAAGTTTAACTTTTAAAGGATGAAGGTTTTTAATGTTGGGTTAGTGCTTACTGCTTCCAAAAGCTAGCCATACACGTTCAATTTTGGATGGCCATGATGTGGCTGTCCATACATCATTTGTTCAATCTCACCATAACAACTAGAAGGACATAGAGCAGTGAGTCTGCCGAAGTTATCTGATAATGGCTGGCCATTTCAGCTGTGGAAAATCTAATGCATAACCTTAATTAAATTTAAACCAAAATTAAAATTTGTAGACAAATAAAAATTAAACATTTTTGCAAATATAAATAATTAAAAATTTAGAAGTATTTAAAAGATTTTCTCTAGCCATCATAGTGGTGACATCTTTTGTATTGATTGATTGCTAATGGATATGACCATGAATGCAGGAATTTTCTATGGTCTGGGACTTGTCAGAAACCCAACCATTGAGTTATCTTCTCATACATGTAGTTCCCCTGTATGGTAAAATGTTCACAATAAGGAAATCATGGCTGGGTTTCTGACAAGTCCCAGACCATAGAAAGTTCCTGCATTCTTGGTCGTATCCAATGGTAACTGATCAAAACAACAGACTGTCACCAATAAGATAGTTAAAGAAAATCTTTAAAACGCTGCAAAATTTTTAATTACTTATATTTGCAAAAATGTTTAACTTTTTATTGTATGCATATTTAAATATTGTTATGTTCATGGGAAGACCCCTTTAGGCTAAGGCCACATGTAATTGGCCACAGCAAAAAAACACTGCGGGAAAAAACGCAGAGGAAACGCATTGCAATTTTTCACAGAAAGTCCACAGAGGAAACCTTTCTGCTTCCATTATAGGGAAACCACTGACGCTTCCGTAGGTATAATTGACACGCTGCTATTTCCAAAACCGTCTGTTTTGGAAATCGCCGCGTGTACGCTGGGCGTATTTTTCCGCAATGTAGTGGATGGGATTTGCAGTGACTGTAAAATGCCGTATTTCTTTCCATTGGCCAAACCGCGGCGTTTACTCCACATGGGGCTCCGGCCTTAAGTCTATTTCCATACAGGCATTCCATGTGGGCACAGTAATCTATAAAAACTGCACACATAGCAATCATTATATGCAGTTTATACTAATATAATCCAGCAATGTTTTAGACAGACTTATATGTTCTTTTAAATAGAGAAGTAAATTATAAAGAACTAAAACCTCCTCCATCCATCCCTTCATTGTAATGCATGTCACTCGCCTTAATGTACATTATTCATTTACCTAATTACATGCTTCACTGACAGAGGAATTTATCAACAAACATAAAATCCACTCACTTGTATCGCTTTCTATTAAAAAAAGGCAAAACAATAGCATGAATGTCCAGACATGTTAAATGGTTATATACCTGCATAGGTGACCCTCATTCCTTGTCAAAAGACCTGATATCTGGCATCAGGCTTCATTAATATTATCAGCACATCTCAGACGGGAGACATTTTTTGCTACTAAATTCCTGCAATGTCAGTAGCTATGGGTTCTTCATATATTATCAGTGGAAGTCAAGAATAACTAACAGTTAAGTTATAAGTAGGGCTAGATATATTCCCAGGGGTTCAGTGAAGTTTTATCTGTTCCAGCTACTTCTTGCCCAATGTTATTGCCAACACGGGTCTCCAAAGGCATGTGATCTAGGATCTAGGTGTATAGTCCAATGCCTCGGAAATAAACAATTGAAACATAAGGGCAAAAGGGCATTAAAACTCCAACTGACCAGGGCTCAGATGTCACTAGAAGCACACCTCAGTGTTAGCCCACTGCCAATGGCCCTACATTTGGACATGGGGCTTCCAAAAACATAAATTCCCAGTGCTCTGGATTACTTATCTTATCAACTAGACTTAATTTCTACGGTATCCAGGAATTATTTTATAGAAGAGGGCTTGTGGGCAAATGAGGCAACCTCTGCTGCTATGGGTTTCATGGAAAAGAGAACCCCAACATAGGATGACTCCATTCTTCTTTGCCATGGATACTGTGCATATCTTACACATAGGAACCTATCTAATTTTGATTCATTGCGACTGATTTACTAACCTTCTCTGATATTTAGACAGTGTAAACTTAGTGGCTTATAATAACTCATGCTGTATGATAAATTTGGTGTATCTTTAGCATGGCCAGACAGGCCCACCAGAGTATCAGAGGATCATCTGGTAAGCCCGGGTCAAGCACAGTAAGGGGCCCACAGAGCCAGCAGAAGGCAACCTAATTTCCAGAATATTGAGGTCTATTTTCTAGGGGTTTATAAAAAGTAAGTCCCTAGAGTTATGTTATCCGGTGGGCCAGAGGAATCCCAGTCCAAAACTGGTCTTTAGATAAAGTTGTCTAACTTTACACCATCTATCGGATGGCTTACTTTGTGGCAATATTTTGAGCAAAAATTTTGGAGCAATTTTGATAAGCGTTGCCACAGCATAAGCCATGCCTTTCCAGATCAACCATGATCTTTGCTGAATGAGGCACAAGAAGTGTCTTCAAGGTGGTTCAAAGAATGTAAGCCAGTCTTGGTGCTAACTGAGCCAGAATTCCGGTGCATTTAGCTTAGTAAATCCCCATTGTTTGCTTATTTGTTTTGATTATTTGTCATTTCATTTGTTGCTACTTTTCAATTGTAAAGCGCTGGTGGTGGAATATGTTGACACTCTATATAAATAAGGATTATTTTTTTAGGGCTCCACAGGGAATCAGGAGAAGTGGTTAGAGGGTTACATGCTTTTCACTTTAACAATATACAATAGGGGTAGGCAAATATGCACAGAGACCTCCTTAGGTTTAGAGGGATTCGATGGGAAAACTATTTTGATTTTTTTTGTTATTTAACCTTTTTTACCTATACAGAGGAAAGATTGCATGCAAAGCCATGTTGAAAACAAAGGCTCAAAAAGTTTATTCACTCTTGATAGTTCTGAATTTAATATAATTCATTGTAAAAGAAAGACTTTTATACTCTTTTAAAGCTCAATAATAATTTTAATAATATTTTTAATATGACCTACACTAAACAAAATGTGGTTAGAAAGCGTCAAATAGATTATATTCCCCACAAAGAATGGCAGTACAACAGTGAGGACAAGAATTCAACATCACCGCGCAGAAACATTAATTGTATACAGAAACATCACTCATAGCTGCTATATATTATACAAAATAAACAGCATGTAAATGTTTGCAAACTATTTCATGGAAGCCGTAAAATAAATGTGTACATTGCAATCAGGAACTGTATATATAATAAGCAGATCTTTACATGTTTAGTACATAAGTGTCTGGTGACCTTACTGAAGATTTCTCCTTCCTTTAACTTTGTAGAATTCTACAGTTCTCAGAAGAATTTTCTTCAATTTATTTTCAGTATAGTGATAAACACAGCACATCATAGGGATAGGATGTTTTTGAAATATGCAAACACCTTAGACCCCCAGGGTTTATATGTAGTAACCCCTAAATCATCATACATTTGTATGCATAATTATTAAAGGGGTTGTACGGGATAAAATAATAATTTAACCATAAACTAAACACCCTCCCCCCGCCTAACTTCTAACTTACTTACTTTAAAAAAAAATGTTTATTTGCCCAGATCGCAGGGGTGGTCATGTGACTGCCCCAGGCACATTTTCTGATTTTCCTGTGATTTCCCATTTCCCCAACCCAGCATACTTACTTGTCTTCATATCCTCTTCTTCTGTGCCCTTGCGCAATAGAGCTAGAGTGCGCAGATGTGCACAGACATGAAGAGGAGAAGGATCGAGCCTTCTACGCTTGCGCAATAGAGCTGGAGAGTTTTCACAAAACCGAACAAATGGAGATTCGTCTTGGGCAACCTAAAATGGCCACCGCATTATACTCTGGGGTCTCTTCAGACTCCAGAGTATAATAGGTGGAGGCCAAGGGGAGGTGAAAAAAAAAGAAAACATTCATACTCACATTCCCTTTCCGCTTTTGGGCCTCCTCACGCAACTTTCGTGCTCTCCTGGTGACGTCCAGTGCTCTTCTGTGATGTCATCGGCATGGTCATGATGCTCGGTGTACCCACGTGACCACTCAAAGGTGAGCCTGAGCCAATGACGTCACAGAAGAAAGTCAGATGTCACCAGGAGAGCACCGAACACCGAGAGGAGGCCCAAAAGAAGTAACGAAAGGTGAGTATGAATGTTTTTTTATTTTTTACATCTCCCCTGGGCCTCTACCTATTATACTCCGGGGTCTAAAGAGACCCCGGAGTATAATAATGTCACTTTTCGCTTTGACATAACTTCGGCTGTGTTTGCCTTGGATAGAATGCCTTGGATTGAAATTGGATAGATATGTTCTTAAGAGGCCTAAGAGTGTTCTACACTATGTTTTATAGATAGGTTCCTAGGAGCCCTGACAGTGTTATACACTATGTTTTATACATAGATTCCTAGGAGCCTTGACAGTGTTCTACACTATGTTTTATAGATAGGTTCCTAGGAGCCTTGACAGTGTTCTACACTATGTTTTATAGATAGGTTCCTAGCAGCCTTGACAGTGTTCTACACTATGTTTTATAGATAGGTTCCTAGGAGCCTTGACAGTGTTCTACACTATGTTTTATAGATAGGTTCCTAAGAGCCCTGATAGTGTCCTTGTAAGGGAATTGCAAGTTGAGCATTTCTCCACTGCTGCTGCAGAAACCTGGGAGGAAGGGAATGACAGAGACAGTTTGCCCTAAACTCGACCCAGTCCCTGTCCCTGCCTACTTGTCTCAACTACCCTAGGCAGTAGCAGGGCAACTTGGCGACAATCCTTTCTCTGAATAAGTGACACACAGAACAGGATAAGACAAAACAACACAGAAGAGACGTAAGCAAGCCAAGGGTCAAAACCAGAGGGACAAAGCAGTACCAAATCAAAATCCAAGAGAGTAGTAACAAGGGAAGCCAAAGGTCAGAAGTCAGACTACAATACAAAAGGAAGAGCAAAGCAAGCAAGGAACAAAGTCACAGGACAGAGTCACAATAGCCAGCAGACCTGTGTGGGCTGAGGACCTGTATAAAGAAAGTACAGGACCTGCCCCAGACTTGATTGGTAGACAGGCTGTCAATCACACAGGCAAGGCTAAGATTAACTTTTAGAGGAGCGGGGAGAAACAAAGGTACAGGAGATGGGTTATGGTTATGTTCATAGGAAAACGCTTTTAAGCCATTTCCCCTTTCCACTGAGCTATACCCTTTTCCTGTAGGGCAAGATGAAAAAGTGTACAAAACATGTAGGCCCATTTTCTGGTGCAAATTAAGCCAGAATTATGGTACATTTTGCTTTGTTTATCTCCCCCATGAGATCATTTAGGGGAGGACAAGTATCGATTGATATGATATAACATGTTGATCACCCACCACTGGTTTGTATTGCCCTTTAATACAGACCGATGCAAATTGTATAAGAGAGGAATGTTCACTGAAGCAATTGTTTGTCCTCCATAGCGTTTCATTGTTTGTTGGCACCCTGTCCTTTTTAGCACAGAACATTTTGCCACCTCTTACCTATTACTTTGATGTTGGGATAATTGTTGGGCAATGGCCTCACAGCTGCAGCTAAGTGGTCGCAAGACCATTGATGGGAGCCTCTGACTTGTTTACAGAGACTTTGGCTTTGACCAAGAGTGCAGCCCGAGGTGGTTCAGATTTCTAACAGAAGGCACTTGGTTGACATCCGAGTATCTTTTGTCTGACATTGATTTCAATGGGCAGTTTTTACAGATCTGGTAGGACATGCTCCATTATATTCGGAATGGAGATAGTGTTTACTATGTGTTTTTAATCCAGCAATTCTTTATGTGCTTCCAGTCTCTTGTTTCGGTCTATCTTGTGATTTTTTTTTTAGGTGTTTTTTCATTCCAGTGGTTTGTTCTAGTTCCAGTTCCAGTTCTAGTTTCTTGTTTTCTTTTTCTTTCCAGTTTCCCTGTAAGATTCTGTTCCTTGTCTGAGTTACTGTGTTTAGGTCTGTTTGGTTTGGTTTCTTATCTCTGGGTCCTAGTGCTCTCCTGTTGTTCATGTTAGGGTCAGTATTGTAGATTAGGATTTCCATTATGGATATCTGTACAGTGAGGGTTGTAATGTCTGGAGTTAGGGATAGCTCTAGGGAAGGATTTAGAGAAGATTAGAGTTATTACCATAACTATTCTATTTTTGTCATCTAGGTGAGTTCCTATTTCCTTGCATTATTGTTACCAGGGAACACTGTTAGCATCGAAAGGGCATTGCTATAGTTCTGTTATCTTGTGTCCAACCAGTACTGTTACAGATATGCTTACAGCAAACAATTTTTTGTGCTGCTTAAAATTGTGAACATCAGGAAAATAAGAATTTGCTCATTTGATCACCCGCACATTTGCGATTAATTGTCAATATTTGGTCCTTTCATTGGCTTGTCTAATAGGTCCTGTACATATGGGTTATTATCCTAGACCTTAAACCCATAACTAACATGATAACAGATCATAATATCACAAAGGTGAATGTAGCATGTATGACCCAACAATTCACTGCAAATGCCGGTGTATATATAGCTCACTGATACCTTACAGATAAAATCACACATGATCATCACAGTTGCTATAGCAACCAAAGGTACGGAACATATTATTGTGTCCACTCAGGTGATACTATCATTTTTCCATTGTTTTAGAGGTCATTGAACTTTATATAGGAACAACAGATGCTTGTGATTCAGTCTTTGTCCTCATGCACACATCTTTGCCATTAAAGGGGTATTCCAAAGAAAGCAAAGTGCCATATGATAGGGGATAACTTGCAGATCAGTGGGGGTTCAACCACTCAGACCTCAGGAGAACCATGACCACCACTCAATTCAAAAATGGGGGACGAAAGTCTTCATACTCCAGATCAGTGGAGGTTTGAGTGGTCGCACCCCAACTGATCTAGATGGGGATAACTCGCATTCATAGGAAGACCCATTTAAGCCTGTATGGCAGCATACATAGTTCCTGCTGTTTTGTATAGCTGAATTGTATGCACTTTGAAGGCTGCTCTATGGTGCCTTTGTATGCCCGTGTAATCACACGCAGAGGCAATAATTGGGGAGAATACCACAATTTGAATCGGAGACCTATGGAGATGTAGTCTGGGTACATAAATTTCTATAGGTGCCATATTACAGATCCGTTCCATGGCCATGTGCATAGAATCACATACAGTATGCATCAATAAAGATTACACATAGTAAAAAAATATGTGAATGGCAAATCAATTAATAATCTTACCTTCTATAGTTAGCACCAATTACTCACAATAGTCAAGATTATGCATATTTAAGTCAGCAGTTTTATGTATTATAATTTTTTTTCAAAAATTTTTTGCTTGGCTCCACACTTTCCTTCGGCAGTCTGTCTACAGCACTCAAAGGAGACTCATGAGATCTCGAAAAAGCAGGAAGCTTTATCCCAGTAACTATGATTGATGAAATGAGTAATTGTGCAAGAAACGCATACAGCGGGCACAAAGCGGACTGAACCTACAGATAATAGTGCAAGACCTCAACAGTGTCATTTCAGAAACACAGACAGTGCAAGTTATAGCAAGTGGTGTGGATGTGACCCTGCACGTCAGGTTACACCTCAACCTGAGACTATGGCAGGGA
The DNA here is from genome assembly GCA_947044405.1 of Leptodactylus fallax. Classification (NCBI taxonomy): domain Eukaryota; kingdom Metazoa; phylum Chordata; class Amphibia; order Anura; family Leptodactylidae; genus Leptodactylus; species Leptodactylus fallax. The sequence goes on from CAMRHE010000171.1 coordinate 1,967,990, forward strand.
GTCATAGAAGATATAAAGTATGGACTGTAAAGTTATCTTTACTAATGATCACGGATTGTATTATTATTATTATTATTATTATTATTATTATTATTATTATTATTATTATTATTATTATTATTATTATTATTATTATTATCCATAGGATACAGAACAGATTTTATTCATCTTAGGGTGGGTTCATGCTACCATTATTTAAAGAAGACCTTTCATGTCCTCTGACTTTGGCAGTATTATATACTGCTAGCAAGCTGAAAATGAACTGAATTCAGCTTTTGCCTGTATGCGCCCCGATGCCATAGTTATCGATGCCGTTAGTTTCAGCAACAATATTCCTCCACTGTTAGAAGGGCCGTGAAGAGCTGTGAGGAACGTTCCCCTGACAGTACAAGGCTATGGAAGAGTACTATCAGGGAGAGCGTTCCTCACAGCCTAGTGATGATGATAGGCAATGACGTAAATACTGGGGGTAACAGCGGTAGCGGCTACCACAGGGCCCCAGGGCCTTAGGGAGCCCATAGGGCCCCTGATGATTTTTTTTTTTTTCCAGACCTCGGAGTATAATGAGCGGAGGCCCAGAGGAGGTGAGAAACATAAAAAAACTGTGTTACTCACCTCTCCTATACTCCAGCATTTCAGGGCAGTCTTCAGGCCTCTTTGGTGATGTCCCAGACGTCACTTGGGCCAGGCATCATTATGTGTCGCAACGCCGGCCTAGCCCACGTGACGTCTGTACCAACATTAAAGAACGCCGAAAGCAGCGGAGAGAGCGTCGGAGCCAGGGAGAGGTAAGTAACATTGGTTTTTATGTTTGTCACCTCCCCTGGGTCTCTGATCATTATACTCTGGGGTCTGAAAAGACCCCAGAGTATAATAATTGTTCATGGGTGGTCCACTATGGGGCATAATACTGTGTGCAGGGGCCACTATGGGGCATAATAGTGTGTGCAGGGGCCATGTTGGGACATTATACTGTGTGAAGGGGCCGCTATGGGATATAGCGTGTGTGGAAGGGCCGCTATGGGACATTACACCATGTGGAGGGGCTGCTATGGGATATTATTCTGTCTGGAGGCCACTTTGGGACATTATAGTGTGTGTAAATGGGGCTTTATACTGTGTGGAGGCCAGGAAAAGGGGTGCTATGCCGTGGGGGGGGGAGCCCAAGTCAGAAGTTTGCCACTTTCTGCACTAATATAACATCAATACATGCATTTATTATTAGGGGTTGCACAAGGTTAGAAAAACACGGTGACTTCTTTCAGATGCAGCGCCACATGTGTGCATTGGTTGTGTCTGGTATTGCAGATCAGCCCTATTCCATTTTATAAAGGTGAGGTGCAATACCACAAACAAACTGTAGACAGGTGGGGTGCTGACTCTGGAAAAAAAAAGCAGTCATGTTCTTCTAATCTTATATAAACCCTTTAAAGGGGTTGTGCCGTTATAGACACTTATCTCCTATCCACAGCACAGGGAATAGGTGACCAAGGAGTGATCAGGAGGATGAGGGACCGAATGTCCCCATAAAGCCTCCTTGTAAATAGAGCACCAGTGTGCTTGCGTGACTAGCACTCCATTCACTTCTATGGGGTTAAGGGCGGTGCAGGAAACTATAGTATGTGTTAAATAATATTTGACATGCAATATTCATGGCCTTTAAGGGCTAAATTGTATTCTGCTGACATAACTCTTGTTACTTATGGTGCATGGGTGTGGATGGACTATGACTATTTTGGTACTGGCCAAATACAGTAGTAGAAAGTATGAGGATGTTGGGAAACACCCCCTTTCATGTATATAAATGACTGACAGACACACATGTCGGGGTCTCACTACTCGGTGAGGGGTCTCCCTCTCCCTGTGTGGATCTGTGGGAACCTGTCTCTGTCTCTCACTTTGGGTGTCTATATCTCCAAACCTGGCTACTTCCTCTAAGACCTTGGGAAGGATGGCGGAATCGTCCTGCAGATGATCAACACACATTGATGAATAAGCATGAGCCAAGATGTCTGTAAGGGATCCATCTTGAAGAAACCTAATTCTGTGACATGTAAGACATTGACTGATGTTTCTGTTATGCTGGAAGTTTTTCATATATTTGTTTCCCATGAAGACTTTCAATAAATCTCCATGTTTTATAAGAAGCTGAGTCCTCCAATAATGTTACCTTAGAGGTCAACACGTGAGTAAGGATTTCATTCAATTGTAGACTATTTTATAGTTTACAGGACAATTATTATTTTACAGTATGGCAGCCACATAGCAGTGAATGTTGTGCCAGTCATCCAAGCGCACAGGCGCTCCATTCACAAGAAAGCTTTAGGGAGACTTTCCGTTCCCCATCCTTCTGATTACTAGGGGCCAGGCGGTTGGGCCCCCCAGCGATCAGACACTTATGCCCTGTCTGTGGATAGGAGCTAAGTGTCCTTAATGGTTGTTACTCTGTCCTTCCCCCACGCTTTACACTGTAGGTTGGAACTTTCCTAACCACTCATTTAGTTTATCCTGACACCAAGCCTAATCGTTCCTCCAGCTGGATATGGGTATTCCCATCTCATAAAAAGATGGCATATAACTTGGTTTATGATCTGTGGTGGTCCGATCACTGGCACCCCCACCAAGAATTAAGAGCTTCAGTGCTTATTTAGTGCTATGTCCCCTTCACAACTACCAGGCTGTGTCTTCAATGGGACATCACTGCAGTACCTATAGTCACTGCTACACATCATATGTCGGGTGAGCAGCACAGCTCCTGGCATATAAACATTCCTGGACGCTGCGGTGTCCCACAATAGCCGATCTGGGGATAGATCATCAATATTTGCAAGGTGAATAACCCCTTTAATGGACCCATGCACGATACTTGTTGGGCATTGGACAATTACCTGTTGCCTATTGTGCAAATGGCTCCCCCTTTTGAAAGTGAGTCTGTATGTAGTGACCTGTTACTGAATAACTTGCTGACAGCTATATTGTGAAGTTATGTGCTCCCTCTGGAGCCCTGACCTCTTCTGAAGCATGAAGCTATATATATGTATAGAACTGGATTCAACCCAATTATTTCAAAAATTTTGTGTTTGACCTGAACGTGAAACATTTGGGGTTTGTCACCCATGCTGGAGGCCCAGGGGAGGTGAGTAAAAATAATAAACTGTTATACTCACCTTGTCTCACCTCTCCTGAGCATCTTTCTGGGATCCAGCAATCCCGCTGTAGTTTATGGGGTCTTCAGGAGTCCGCCGGTTACTGCTGTTTTAGAAGACGGGCTCTCTGATGTTCAGATACCCCGGTGGATCCGAACGATGGAGAGCCTGGCACAAGTGTGAACCTAGCCTTAGTTGAAAATTGACCCTCGGGCTGTTCCTTACTACGACTTACTTCTCCAGCCTTTTGTTAACCCTGTTCCACTGTTATGTCTAACATTCACCTTCTGATATGTGTTCTATGTTCTACTGTGAATAAAATACAGTATGGTTATATGAGATCTTCAAAGCTTGACCAACTTTTTTGGTATTGAGGTTTTATTAAGACACTTGTATCCTTTACTCAATTTGGCCCCAATTACTCCAACTATCTCCTTTACTTAGACTGGCTTAAGATATACCACCAGTCTTAGTAGATGTGGGCCGTTGTCTGGTAAAGTGGTCTTTGCTGAATGGGGTCTCCTTCCAAGTTTTGTAATGGGGTCCTGTGGATATGAAGCCTCTTTAGTCTGTTTCCTGTTATTATACAAGTCCCCCTGTCTCTCCTGTGCTCAGTCGCTCTTGTGGACTCTTCAGTCTTCTTTCAGGTAGGATGTTGTGAATATATGTGAGGACACTTACAATGTTATTGCCCCCCATCAGGGAGACTGAACCCCATAACACTTGTAATTTAACCTGGGACAGGAGATGACATTATGGTATCACAATGACTAGAGTTATGTGTGATCTGCCCATTGTATATAGCGCCCCCTATAGTCCCCTGTCCTTCAGCAGCTGCCGCCATATATATATGTATAGGAGATGATACACTTTATTACTGTATATACAAATATTGGAATATCCCGGAATATTGAGTGATAGCCATTACTATCATCATGGTCAATATCTAAGGAGTAATTCAGACACAAGACAAAAACCACAGACACAATATAGATAAGTTTAAAAGGTTTTTATTGAATAGGCAACATTGTAATTAAATATTACTGGCCCTTTAAATTATAAAAAGGTCACAGTGACCCAGAGGTCAGGCCTGGTGGAGACCATAGAACTTACTGTGGTCCAGTCCACCCTTGTCCTGAGATGAGAGTCACCGACCCAATGATCCAGAGGAAGGCGAAACAACCCTCCGGAGAGTTATACCTCAGGGGGGCAAAAATTCCTTCCTGACCCCAAATATGGCAATCGGATATCTCCCTGGATCATATCTCGCCTGCTGCCTAGTGCTGTATGTTTGTATATATGCATGTATGCTGTATGTATGTATATATGTATGTATGTGAGTGTGTATGTATGTATATATGTATTTATGTTGTATGTATATATGTATTTAAGCTCATGAGAGCTTAATGTATAAGAAAACCACACAAATAAAATCCTTTATTGAAGTAAGGAGACTCCCCCGCACATCCCTCTTTGACCATTTTATTTTAAAAAAAAATTGAAAAATCTGAATATCCGACGTCATCCAGTGAATCTGAATGAGTAAAAAAAAAAAATCCAAACCTGTAAAAAATAAACAAACAAAAAATAATTATATTTAATGAATAAATAAATAATAATAGATAAAATCTGGCCATACACATGAGATACAGTTATCTCACCCAACTTTCCAATACACATGCACACTTGGCTTAGTAGTACCATTGTGGGTTACTTGTAGTCATTGGCCTACTTTCAAAAGTGACCCGTCCCAGTAACCTGTCACAGTAATAGCTATGGGGCATCTCGGCAGATCCGCGCACCAGAAAATGTTCTGGGATTCAAAGAGCAGATATCTGTGTGTGGGGATCAGGCTGCAGGTACTATTTCTCATGTAATAACACGCCTGCAGACATGTTGGTGAAGGCTACATCTGTATTTTGCCCACACCCTAAACTATACACATTAATAGCTGGTCCTGAACACTCATTTGCCAGCTATTCCTCCCACCTCTTCCATACACATGCACACTTAACCAATCATACATGTGTTTTTAACAGGGACTGGCACCAACTTACAGATGAAGCAATTTGTACACTAACATTCACTGTGCTACAAGCGACCATTTGGCCAAAATCAGTTGGCTTGGGTGACTTACTTGTAATGTATATGGAGACCTTTAGGCCAGGGCTACACACAGAATACAAGCCACAGAATTTCTAGAAGCCACCATGACAAAAACACATCAAATTGGAACAAGGCCTCAGCAGTGAGTGTAGAGCTACTTACCTGCACATCTGTCCTCTTCAAACTGTCACGCTCAAGTGACACAAGATGGCTCAGGATAAGAACTTTACACATTCTAAACCCATTGTGACATCATGCAGTGTCTGTGATGTCATGTGTCATATGGTGTGAAGGGTGTTCATAATATACATTACCCTTAGAGATGATATATAGGATTTACTATCCAGGATTTACTATAGTTATACAGTATATATATGGTGCACAGTATTACTTTTCTTGCCCTATATGACCAGAGTAATTCTCAGTCCTTATTCTGTGTATATGGACAGTGCACAGTACCACTTCTCTTGTCCTGTATACTGGGTGTAATTTTCAGTATCTGCTCTTATTCTGTATATATGGACAGTGCACAGTACCACTTCTCTTGTCCTGCATATTTGGTGTAATTCTCAGTATCTGCCCTTATTCTGTATATATGGACAGTGCACAGTACCATTTATCTTGTCCTGTATTCTGGTGTAATTCTCAGTATCTGCTCTTATTCTGTATATATGGGTTCTGCACAGTACCACTTCTCTTGTCCTGTATACTGGGTGTAATTCTCAGTATCTGCTCTTATCAGTGGCATAAATACCTGGGTAGCCGTGGTAGCGGCTGCCACAGGGCCCAGGACCTTAGGGGGCCCCTGATGCTTTTTTTTTTTATAATAGGCTGTTACCTGCTGGATCAACCCCAGCAGATAATGGGCCCTATTTACTTACCGATCCCTGCTCCTACTCACAGCCACCTCCACTTCCCCTTCTGTGTCCCATAACATGTTGCTGTGGCCCCCTGGAGGGCAGAAGGGGAAGCGGAGGCAGCTGTGAGCAGGAGAGGGGATCAGTAAGTGAGGTCGCAGCCCTGCAAACCCCAACAAATACTGCTTTTATTATACTCTGGGGCCATTTCATACTTCTCTTTGATGACGTCCCAGACGTCACGTGGGCCAGGCCGCAATCATTATGCGTCGCGACTTTGGCCTGGCCCACATGACTTCTGTACCAACATTAAAGTGGGCCGAAAGCAGCGGGGAGTGCGGCGGAGCCCGGGAGAGGTAAGTAGCATTGGTTTATATGTTTGTCACCTCCCCTGGGTCTCCGTTCATTATACTCTGGGGTCTGAAATGACCCCAGAGTATAATAATTGTTCATGGGTGGTCCACTATGGAGCATAATACAGTGCAGGGGCCACTGTGGGGCATAATACTGTGTGCAGGAGCTACTATGGGACATAATACTGTGTGCAGGGGCCACGGTGGGGCATAATTCTGTGTGCAGGGGTGACTATGGGGCATAATACTGTATGGAGGGGCTACTATGGGACATATTATTGTGTGCAGGGGCCACTATGGGGCATAATACTGTGTGCAGGGGCCATAGTGGGGCATAATAGTGTGTGTGGGGGCCACTATAGGACATAATAATGTGTGTGCAGGGGCCACGGTGGGACATAATACTGTGTGCAGGTGCCACAGTGGGGTATAATAGTGTGTGTGTGGGGGTCACTATGGAGCATAATACTGTGTGAAGGGGCCGCTATAGGACATTATACTTTGTGGATGGGCCACTTTGGGACATTACACCGTGTGGAGGGGGCCGCTATGGGATATTATTCTGTCTGGAGGCCACTTTGGGACATTATAGTGTGTATAAATGGGGCATTGTACTGTGTGGAGGCCAGGAAAGGGGGCGTTATGCTGTGGGGGGAGGGCCCCAAGTCAAAAGTTTGCTGGGGGGCCCAGTCTTTGCTAGTTACGCCACTTAGTGCAGGGATATTGATGCCGAAACTAATGCCTAAGCATTATACAATACGCCAATGTCAGAGGACATGAAAGGTTCTCTTTAATGTCCATTGCTCTCATCCGTCACAGGATGAGAGTAAGGCTATATTTACATTTGCACCAGAGCGTCTGTTGGAGACTCTATTGCAATGTCCGGACAAAAAAGTTGTCTTATGGTAAATATATACTATATATGCTATATTATACATGCATACAGTATATTCTATATTATACATGCATACAGTATATTCTATATTATACATGCATACAGTATATCCTATATTATACATGCATACAGTATATCCTATATCAAACATGCATACAGTGTATCCTATGTTATACTTGCCTATATGCTATATCATATACACATTCAGTATATCCTATATCATTCATGAATACTGTATATCATATACTATGCCTATATCCATGATGAATATGAATCACTTATCTTGCTTGCTATTTTATTCTTTCCACCTCTGAGTATAAAATAACACGTGCCCTCTGACTATATGTGAAATGAATCTTGAAGAGCTGCCTAACATTTCACATAATGATAAAGTTGCTTACAAACTTTCCTATAGAATAGATATTTATAAAATGACATCTTGGTTGTGATCACTATAGTTAGCAATACCATATATCTGCTGTAATCCACCAAAAGTAATTGCCTATGTCTATCCATAATTTACCTGATGTGCTTGACTGGGAAGCATAGGTGTCAGTGGAACACTACAGTATGTCGGTGCCATTTGCCAGACAAAAGAATATTCTTTATTATTAATGGCTTGAGCAGCCTCTGTGTAATCAAAGGGCACTGGTGCAGTGATATACATCCACCGCCAGAACAGCAGCTCTACAACTCCCTGCAAAGCACTGGAGCAGCTGACAGCCAGTAACTCCTAATGCTTTGTATCTGCGAGATGAATATCTGAAGATAGAGGTGTACGCTGTGAGGGCTGGGGCACTGATGCTACATGCTATCTATCTACCCATCTGCCTCTAATCATCTGTATTGGCACCATTCACATACTGCATTGACATGTTCACTCCTGTAGGTTTATATATGTCACATTTACAAGTACAATCTGCTTGCATCAGTGAAAATGCAGTCATACTTCCAAAATATAATCATTGCCAAAGTTATACACCTAGTTATACACATCCTCCCATTGCAAAGGCATCTAAAAAAGCAACGGATTCATCAAGAAAATGGACGCAAACCGTTACACAGTGCATACCATAATCTGTCTTTTTTATGGATCCATCAATGGTTATCTGTCGAAAAAGTGTCCGTTTTTGGCAGATCCGTTTTTGTGTGGGGGTTTCCCTCATCTTCATTCTGAGCATGCGCAGAGAAGAATGAAGAAGAAAAAAACAGATTGCAAAATGGACACAAACAGATTACTAATACCATCCATTTGCGTCTGACTTCCATAGACCTCAATGTTAAAAAAAAACAGATATGCTGCTGTCCGTCATGTATCTTTATGTTCTGTAAAGAGATCCGACACAGCAAGTCTGACACAGCACATAGAAATCTATTTTTTAAATGAGTTGGACAACCCCTTTAACATAAAAGTAAATCATACTTGCCAACTTTTCACAAGTGGAATCTAGGAACTTTAGGCATGGATAAATTTAAGCAAGTTACACATACCTTTGACGTAGCTTTTAATAAAAGGGTCGCTGTAGGAGATGCTCCTGCAAGTGCTCCAGGAACTGTGCATTAAGCTGCTCCACAGCCATTTTCCTTAGGTCTGGTGGTATCCTAATGGGATGCTACAGGTGTCATTTGGAGCAGAGGGGAAGGTCTGTCTCTGTGTCACCTGGCGGAGTCCTTTTTACAGCTTTCCTGTCATTAAAACCATCCTCAAAGGTAACCTGCTGCCCATTGCCCCTACCTAGCTCTGCCAGCAGTATTACATGATAGCTGACAGATTTCTTGTAAATTTACAGCACCACTAGGGGAGCTAAAATGCTTCCTACATACAGTTTAGCATTGAGTTCAATGTATAAACAGTATGCAGTTAGAACCTGAACTCCCCCTAGTGGTTGCTGCAGATTATAAAATTTGTTTATGACATGTGTCAGGGCTCCTAGGAACCAATCTATAAAACATAGTGTAGAATACTGTCAGGGCTCCTAGGAACCTATCTATAAAACATAATGTACAACATTCTCAGAGCACCTAGGAACCAATCTAAAAAACATAGTGCATAACACTGTCAGGGCTTCTAGGCACCTATCTATAAAACATAGTGTATAACACCGTCAGGGCTCCTAGGCACCTATCTATAAAACATAGTATAGCACACTGTCAGGGCTCCTAGAAACCTATCTATAAAACATGGTGTAGAACACTGTCAGGGCTCTTAGGCACCTATCTATAAAACATAATGTATAACATTGTCAGGGCACCTAGGAACCGATCTAAAAAACATAGTGTATAACACAGTCAGGGCTCCTAGGAACCTACCTATAAAACATAGTGTAGAACACTGTCAGGGCTCTTAGGCACCTATCTATAAAAAATAGTGTATAACACTGTCAGGGCTCCTAGGAATCTATCTATAAAACATAGTGTAGAACACTGTCAGGGCTCCTAGGAACCTATCTATCCAATTTCTAGCTCTCTAAGGCAAACACAGCTGAAGTTTTGTCAAAGTGTACATGACATTATTGTAATCTGGGGTCTCTTTAGACCCCGGAGTATAATAGATGGAGAACCAGGAAAGATGCAAAAAAAAATGTATGTTACCTTATGTTACCTCTTTTGGGCCACCTTGTGATGTCCAGCATTCTGCCTCTGCCTACACTGTGACGTCTTGCGCTCTCTTGTGACATCATGCACCTGGGTTCACTGCTGAGGCCCAATCACAGACCTCAGCGGGGACATGGGCATGCCAGACACATGACATCACAGGAGAGCGCCAGATACCATGAAGAGGCCCAAAAGAGGTAACAGAAGGTGAGTATGAATGTTTTTTTTTTTTATTTTTGTCACCTCCCCTGGGCCTCCACCTATTATATTCTAGGATCTGAAGGGACCCCAGGGTATAATGCCGTGGCCATTTTAGTTCGCCCAAGACGAATCTCCTTTTATTCGGTTTGTAAAACATCAAACAATTTGGGTCAGTATTCAGGTCAAGCCTAGCTCAGTACCAGTCGGTTCGCCCATCTCTACTAGAGAGTATGTGACTATCACTTGTCCCCGACTAAACAAAGGTGGTTTTTGGTTTGAACCAATATACACGAGAAGACGCCTTGTGCCTGTCTGCAGCTTCTTGCAGGCAATGACCCTTTTATACCGGTTGTATCAATTAGCTGCAGGTCTGGAGTAAAAAACATCTTACTAGTAACAAGTCAGTAATTGGATTGGTTTAGTGCAAGGAAGATTAATGGAAGGAAATGATTATTGGTTGGAAGAGGTTACTGTAATGTAAAAATTTGTGCTGATGTTAGAAAAATAACCCATGGGAACCAGCAGAATTTTGCACATTTGTTAATGTGAACTTAGCAGTACAGTACATTAATGTATCCCTCTAAACTCACTATTTATTATGTCTGCAGAGCGGTCAATGTCCCTGCACATGTACTGTTAATTTCCAATGATTTCTAATAGAGATTAAGCTAAGTGATCAGTATATGCTAGATAAGACTCTCAGGGATCCATAATACAGCCCTCACAGAATTATATGGGGCCATACTGTACCTCTGTGTGCCTCCAAGTTTACAGAGGGTCAGTATAGATGGTATAGAGGTATTCACAATTTCCATTAAAAATAATCCTAAAACCCTTATCATAAAACCCATTTTGACATACCCTAATATGGAGTCAGACTATAGGACTTGTCATGGGAAAAATAACAGGAACATATTTATCTGCCTTTATATCATAGCAGATACTACAGGTGCATCTCAATAAATTAGAATATTTTTGAAACTTTTTTTTATTTCGGTAATTAAATTAAAAAAGTGAGCTCCTATATTTTCTAGATTCTTTACACACAGAGTGTTCTATTTCAAGTGTTTTATTTCTGTAAATGTTGATTATGGATTACAGGTAATGAAAACCCAAATCTAAGAAAATTTGAATATTTTAAAAAAGTTCAGTATTGTAAATTCAGTGTGTCACATGCCAAGGTTTCCTAAGCCTTTACATGGTCCCTCAGTCTGGTTCAGTAGGACACACAATCATGGAAGACGCTGATTATGGATTGTATTACTGAATTACTGAAATGAATGAACGTTTCAAAGATATTCTAATTTATTGAGATGCACCTGTGTGGTCAGATCTTCGTGACAGAGGACACATGTGGAATTAGCGGTTCAGGAGGTTGTTGTGGCTTGGTTCACAGTTAACATTTTCTGAGGAACGTTTGTATGTATAGATATTAAACGTCCATATTGAATGCTTTTATTAGTAAAAGAGGAAAGGTGCTTATCTAGCTCTGGTTATTACATATCCGGCCACTCATTGTATGATCTGCTACTTCACTAGGAGTTTCTGAAGCCAGAATAGTAGTAATCTGCTGATCTCTGCTTCAGCTTACAATAGGGTCTGTCGTGATGAGACAATCCTCTTAAAGGGATATTACAGTTATTTCATGTTACCCACTATTCACAGGATAGGGGGTAACTTGCTTAACTTGTCTTTGATATATATATATATATATATATATATATATATATATATATATATATGTGTATATATATATATATATATATATATATATATATATATATAATTATTCGACAAATTTATGAACTTATAATGCTCAATTTGGGCCCCCTCAGACACCAGGACTTGGCTAACAGTGCTACCTCTGCACCCCCTAGAGCTAGGTCCTGGATTGGAGTTATAGTTGTGACAGGCCATGGTCAGGTCAATTTATCTACAAAGGGATAGTCTTCTAAATGCCTCTTGGTTTAACGGGGTATTCCCATCTCAAGGATCTTATCTAAACTGCTAGCTTATGTAAATTCAAGAGTTTTCCTACATACATTGCTTTATGATGCTTCATTTACCTGCTATGTGAAATTATTCCACCCATTGTTTCCATAACTTTGTCAAGGTACCCAGCCTGTTATCTGATCTCAGGACAGTGACGTGTCTCACTGCTCTCTGGAGGGGAGTTGGGCTGAGGTCTCAAGATCATGCTTGCTCCCAGAGCTGTTATCTCCTGCTTTTAGTTCCCAGGCAATCAGGTCAGCTAATTACAGTTTGCTGACAAAGGCTCGGACAGTGTGAGATCTCTCTATGTAATCACAAAGATAACATTGAGTTTACTTCAAGTCTGTTGTCAGCCCTGGCAGCATGTAAGTTTTTTCTCTCCAAACCTGTGTAATGTAATATACATTTACTTTGCATATTATTTGATATGCATTTATATTAGATTTCTAGTAATCACAATAAATAATCTCTCCTGGTAAAGGCAATGTCTATATCTAGTGAGGTTCTTCATAGTGTCCTGTTTATCAAACAGTCATAGCCACCCACCAGCTTGTTGAAGCATATAGGAAGTGAGAGGAACAGACAGCAGGCAAACTGCTGAGAGAGGGAGATGGGAAAACCCCTTTAAGGGACAGTCATCTGTTGTTGATCCAAAATGGATGGAGCTTCCAAAAAAGAGTGTTCTTATGGCTATATAGTTAAGATTATGTATCCCATGCAAGATTTAGGTTTTACAGGAGATCCTTTCTGCATGACATATTGAGATTATATAAAATGATCCTAGGATGTCTCATATAATACCTAGGAGTGTGCATTTAGCATGTGTTAGAGCTTCACTTTTCTCACAGCCCACCCAACTAGTTGCAGTATTTTAAGTAGGCAGCCAAGTCATAAAATCCATCCTTAAATACATGCAACTACATAGCTGTGTCACCCCCTGCCATAATTACTAAGCACTCCTTCTGCCTTTGCAATCTAATACTGATACCATTGTAATGAAGAGCGTATGGATATAATAATACAAATATTAAAACAATCCCAAACCATAAATAGGCCAGACCAAATTCTCACATATTAATAAAGTAGAAAAATTTCTTAAGCTGTCAGCATGCATCTCCCTAAAGAAACCTCACATACTGCTGCCCCTTCTCATAAGGCTCCCCTCATTAGCATATAGCCTAGATAGAAAACCAACACAGAAAGCAATTTCTTATCACTGGGAGTGATATATCACAATATGTCCCCACTCGTCAGGCATACACCCCCACCCCAGCACTGTAGGCCTGGAATATATTCTCATGTAAGCACAGGTATATTTATATTCCACAGCCGTGCCATACATCACAATTATTCCTCTGTATATGTCTGTACATATTAACATATGTATAATGGCTATATGATATGTAGAATCATCTGGCAATCTATAAATAATTCGGTCAATAATGGAAGAGTCTTTTTTATGGACTATGGTATACATTTGTCATGTACAGGCTAAGAAACCATGATTTACTGTGGTCGGCATTTAGCAAAATGGCAGCCGCCTGCTGGTTCATATCCAGTGTGAGTTCAGTCATTATTACGACTATTATAAATAATACTAAAATTTATCAGACGGAAAAGATAAGGATGAAAAAAGAGAAGAAAAAGGGAATTGAGCAATAGTTATATCATATGTTATTCTATGCACTATATAAAAAGTAAATCCATTATGGATTTAGGCAATATGGCTGCCTCTAGAGTTTACGTATTACTAGTATTAGGGCTCATACACACAGACATACAACCTCCGACTTGTATGGAGCTGTAATACTAAACCTCCCCCATTGTACTCTACTTTACCTCCAAATATAAGATGATTCCGTAAGCAGAAAGTTTGTAGCATTTTTTTGCTTTCCATAATATGGTGGCGTATTTAGAGAAATTGCTTATGACCCCATCATATGAAGCTGTAAGTATTCTATGAGCTGCCATTTATTCTGTGTGCAAGGAGCCATAGGCTATTTGTCCATAAAGATAATTTACAATCTCATAGACTGTAAGCTCTTGTGAGCAGGGCCCTCAGTCCCATTGTGTAAATTGATTTATTACACTGTAATGTCTCTTTTTGTCTGTACTTGAACCTTACAATTTGTAAGTGCGGCAGAATATGTATATAAAATGTATTATAATATTATTTACAATGGATGATCTGCAGATTTTCAGTGCAACATCTGTACCAAAAAACTGCAAGCAAAAAACAGTACAATGCAAGTGAAATGGGTTTAACAGAAATCAGTGCGGTTTAGGAACCCCCGGAATGCCCTATATGTCCGGGGTGTTTTCTGCTGCCTATCTTATTTTACAACATTTGGGAGTACGAGCGTAAATGTATTAAGCAGATATAGAAAAAATGCTGCAAAGTAAGAATGCTTTCAGAAATAGAAGTGTTAATAGTTTATTTTTTGTCAATTAACAAAATGAAGTGAATGAACACAAGAGAAATCTAAATCACATCAATATTTGGTGTGACTTTTGCCCTTTTCCTTCCATCAATTCTTCTCAGTACACTTGCAGACGGTTCTTGAAGGAACTGGGCAGGGAGGTTGTTCCCGCCATCTTGGAGAACTAAGCACAGATCTTCTGTGGATGTAGGCTTTCTCCAATCCTTCTGTCTCTTCCTTTCATCCCAGACTGACTGGATGATGATGAGATCAGGGTTCTCTGATGGCCATATCATCACTTCCAGAACTCCTCCAAAGGGCAAAGGTCACACCAAATATTGATGGGATTTAGATTCCTCTTTTCTTCATTCATTTTATTTAGTTAATTGACAAATGTAAACTATTAACCCTTCTATTTCTGAAAGCATTCTTACTTAGCAGAATTTTTCTTACTTTTGCATATAATTGTTTGCAATGAAGGCAGCACTACACTGTGTTCTTTGACCGCACATGTCATGGCCAAAGTCACCATGTAGCCCTACCCTAAACTGCATTTGTAATTCATTTTTAGATAGATAGGTTGTTCCATGGATGGATGGATAGAAGGAATGGATGAATGGATGGATAGAGAGAGATAAGTAGGTTGTTCCATGGAAGATAGATAGATAGATAGATAGATAGATAGATAGATAGATACAGACGTGGAAATTGTTGGTATCCCTCGTTTAATGAAAGAAAAACCCACAATGGTCACAGAAATAACTTAAATATGACAAAACCGGAATTCGCCAAACTAAATGTTAACAAGCCACAAAGCTTCTGGGAGAATGTCCTATGGACAGATGAGACAAAAATCGAAATTTTTGGCAAGGCACATCAGCTCTATGTTCACAGACAGAAAAATGAAGCATATCTTGAAAAGAACACTGTCCCTATTGTGAAACATGGAGGAGGCTCTGTTATGTTCTGGGGCTGCTTTGCTGCATCTGGCACAGGGTGTCTTGAATCTGTGCAGGGTACAATGAAATCTCAAGACTATCAAGGGATTCTAGAGAGAAATGTGCTGCCCAGTGTCAGAAAGCTTGGTCTCAGTCGCAGGTCATGGGTCTTGCAACAGGATAATGACCCAAAACACACAGCTAAAAACACCCAAGAATGGCTAAGAGGAAAACATTGGACTATTCTGAAGTGGCCTTCTATGAGCCCTGACCTAAATCCTATTGCGCATCTTTGGAAGGAGCTGAAACATGCCGTCTGGAAAAGGCACCCTTCAAACCCGAGACAACTGGAGCAGTTTGCTCATGAGGAGTGGCCAAAATACCTGTTGAGAGGTGCAGAAGTCTCATTGACAGTTACAGGAATCGTTTGATTGCAGGGATTGACTCAAAAGGTTGTGCAACAAAATATTAAGTTAAGGGAACCATCATTTCTGTCCAGGCCTGTTTCATGAGTTTTCTTTTTTTAAAAAAAATTCTGTTGAAGCATGATTGAAAAGCAATGTCTGACTTTCATTTGTTCATTTTCATAGAATTTTTATATATTATTACTTTTGTCAGATTCAAGTTATTTCTGTGACCATTGTGGGTTTTTCTTTCATTAAACGAGGGGGACCAACAATTTTGTCCATGTGTGTAGAAAGATAGATAGATAGATCAGTGCTATAATGTGAACCTATCTATACACTGAGTATAAATGCTGCAAACATAGGTGACAGGTGCAGAGAATATTTATTTGGGTACCACTAAAATAAAATAACATATTCCTATATTCCTTAAATTTGTTTGGATAGGAGTGTCCCCATTTACTTAGCTGAGGGTAACAATGTGGCATGTTAGACCTGTCATCTACTTATATGCAGAAATAGCAAAGCCTTTCAGCAAATCAATAGGCCAGACATGTTCACACACATGCTGATTGCTACAGAGAGGAAGTCAGTGGAGCTCGCTGTCCTCTTCATGAACTTTGTAAAGGATGGAAAGATCACCAGCGGTGTCAAAGGTTAGAATTTATGCCAGCACGTGGTAACAAACAGAAATCTAATTTAGCCATGGAGTGAAAGACGAGGACCTTCCTGTAATTAATTTCTATGCTGCCAGAAGGGCTAGGGACACACAGTGCAATGTGTTACTGGCCACTTTGTCAGCCTTGGAGTTAAATTAATGAAATGTGGTAAGAGGCTTCTACTATTATCGTGTCAATTTGTGGATGAAATGCACCTAAAACACATCTGCTACTTTCTACGGCTCCTAGATACTCGCTTGTCTAAATAATCTACATTAACATTATGCACCACACGCATAGGAACAGTAAACAGGGCACAAACAAATGCACCACGAGAAGAATCAATCTATAAACTGGAATAAAAGTTGAATTTGTCATTAAAGTTTATGGCACATGACGCGGAGACTGTCATTCAAAAGAAAGGAAAACTCAAGTGCAATAATGA